>JAFBJU010001915.1:183211-224572 GCA_016785305.1 Colistium nudipinnis | reverse complement strand
ATTTAAGTGTGCAAGTAGCGCCATCTAGTGACAAACAGCTGAATAAAAAATGTGGTGAACAGAGGGTACATTGTACACCTCATTTACTTATTCCCTCCCGATAAGGCATATTTCTCACTGAAATGTTTTCCAGTGAGGCGTCAATTTCACATTCAATCCTCAGTTTAAAAAAAAACCGCTTGTTATCAAAATCAACATCACATTTCTGTTACCGAAAATGTACAATAAAGGTAAAAAAAAATGCCATACCGTTTCATAATGCAGATTATTTCTGTGCAGAAATTCAAGCTTTTGTTTTGGCAATAGGTCGTTGAAGCGAAAGCGGAAAAGATCAACTTCCTGCTGTATAAACCACCGCCTGAGATCTTCCCTTTGAGACAAGATAGAAATTCAATAATTAATGTGGTTGCATTGGAATGATAGTCCATCTGTTTCCATTGGATATTTTGTGCCAGCAGATGGCTTTAAAATCATGACAAACATGACTTACGTTTGGCAATAGGCAAGCCTGAGAATGAAATGGGAGATATGATCCTTTCTTCGTTTCTCATATTCACTTAGTCCGATCTGAGACTTTCTTTCATCCTGGAAGGGTAAACAGAAGCATTTTCCTGACATAAGTTTCCATGTTTTAACCTCCTGTCTTGAACATGGGTTAAAAAAAAAAGTGCCAATATTTACAAGTATACAAAAACATTATACTAATTTGGACATTTTGCCTTTTGAAGTTGCACAAGTTCAACATATAAGCAGATGACTCCTTTCATGCAGCACACTCTATTCCTCTCTTACAGCTCTATGATACTGATAAAGCGTTGAGGTGGTTAGCTACGTAGTTTTAGTGTAACTCGTGCTTAAACATACTCACAGTCTCTGGTCTATAGGGAAAGTTCAGGGTTTTAAACTCATCCTCCAATTTCTTTTTGTAAGTGTCCGAAAGCTTCAGGTAGCTCACTCCCAAAACCTCAGTGGTCTTCAACACTGCAGTTACATGAAAGAAAATGTGTCAAATGTACATGTTCGAAATCTGTTATATCTGTGTGATATCAGAAAAAACAGTGATGTGCATGAGAACTTACATTTCAATCTCTCCACAGCAAATGTTTCAAATTCAGAGAGAGAGATGTTTTCAAGAGGAGGCTGCCCATAAAACTGCAGAGGCTGTCCATAGAGTCCCTCCGTCTGAGGGCTGGTAATGTGCTTCCTTCTTCTGCCAGAGAACAGCATTGTGGCTGAAAAGAAAACAAGGTTTAATATACTGTCTATTAATGCATTAGGCCAATAGCGGTCCTACTAAAAACGTTATTTTCAGTACACACACATATGCGATGACACCCAAGTTTCATTACAAGCACAAGTTAAATAATTTGAATACACAATTAGTCAATAGATGGAAATCTAGGAGGTCAACACGTGTGTCAGTTCTTGTTTAAGAAAAACATGTGGTTAGAAAACGATAAACATTGTATGAGTCAAACTTTTCAAAAAAAACATCCGAGGGCACACCATATCATGGCTCGGTCACAGCACTCAAAATGACAAATTAGCATCCCACGCTATGTGACTGACACTGTCATATAAGCAGTGCAGGAGAGATTACACGTAACATTTACCACAAATACACACAGTCAAAGGACTTTCCACCGCACAAGAGCAAATGTTCACACAGCATTTTAATCACTCAGTACATACAAAAGGAAACCAGGAAAATGTGAAACAACTGGAAAGGCTCGAAAGTCACGCATGTGATTAGCAAGAGATGTATAATGTCACAGTGGGTCCAAAGCGGCAGCCTGGAGTCATACTTTCGTCAGTCAAAGTGAATTATAACAACAAAACGGTGTCCAGTTAGCCAATTTAGTCAACACCACACATCACGGACACAGAAATGCTTGAAGATGCCAATAGACGGTGAAGCAGCATTAAAAGTCATTTAAACGCGGCAAATCACTTAAAAAACACAACCGTTTATCACACAGACAAATACGAGGAAGATATATATGTAGTAAAGTGGTTAAATTACCTTGGACAAGATGTAGCAGCTGCTCCCGCCAAGCAATCCGAGCTGTTCAACAAACGCGGGTAACTCAATGACGTCTTAGACCAACGCCGGAAGCGGAAACGCAGTCTCGGGGTGCGCTCGATTTATTGTTCGGCCCGACACGTAAGACGTCTCCGGCTGATCGTGACCATAATCATAACCTCAACGAAAACAAACAAACATCTCCTCATCCTAAGATCTATGAACATTGACCCGTTAAATATGATCTCTTTTATTTCTCAGGCGATAAGACGCAAGTCCCTGATTCTTTATTTATCCGGACGTTTCCTGTGATAAATAATCTGACGTTGATGGTAAACTTTTAAAAACGATCGATCATCTTCGTGTTGTTCATGCTGTTGTTCTGTATTGTCAGGTCAAGTTAGCTTAATATGTTCGATATTGTAACCATGGGGATGTGTGCCAATACCCCGAGAGGATTATTACATAATAACTAAAAATAATTATTCAAGTCAACACATACCCACACATCTACTTCCGATGCGTAGCCTTTATCAAAAATGTAAGTCTCTGTTATCTGTATAAGCCTGTAATAAGAATGATTTGAACGTATTCTATTGATAGGACTCTCGATAAAATAGTTGGCAGTGAGTACAGACGGGTATGTTATTCTCTTGAAAAAAAAGTTGCAATTTTTTTCTGAATTAGAGAGATAATTAATGAATAATAATAAACTAATAAACTGTACACTCAAGCGTTCAAAGTATGGCTATTCGATAAAACACACACATACACACCACTAAACTAAAACGATATCGGTGTTGTGGAAATGTCACGATATTATCACTACGTCGCTGTGTGTGTAATAACATGAGAAGGATACAGTCGTGACTGTGGAACTACAAATAATCCCAGCACACCACGCAGACTTTGGCTCTGCTGCTTAGCAACAACCATTAGCGGGCTAGCCCGTTGCCTGGGTTAGCTACTCGCAGCGTCGTTAGCTGAAGCCAAGGCTCGGAGGGCAGTAATGTCTGTAGATAGTGATCTTCATCCTGTGACGGGCACACCTCTCACTCAGTTATCGACGTAAATTGAACTTTTTCTGTCTGGTTCATGCGGACAACACTGTCTCTGTGCAGAGATCGCCCTAACGGGTGGAGCAGTAAAAGGTTCTTTACTCTGGCAGAAGTGGCTAGCCCTAGCTAAGGTAACCTTAGCACCGGAGTGACTGGCGTCTCCTCCTGCCTCACAGAGGGAGGTTGTGGATATGTGATCGTGGGCTTTTCTCGATGCTTAGCTCGTCTGATGTTGGCGGACACCGGATGAGTCGTAACGTGGTTTTACAGGTAAGAAGACCGCCGCGGTGCTCCCCGTGTGTTTGCTGGTTTTCCGCACCGATCAGCCCCGTTCACCTCAGTCTGCCTCACCCGGGACCACGGCTGCAGACGCGGGGTACTTTAAGCTGCCATTCAACAGGTCATGTCATGACCAAGGCGTGGGAGTCTTGATTTATGCTAGTAATGCACAATGAAAAGTTTATAAACACGTCATCCACTCTTATACATTGGAAACACTCGACCTTACTGTTCAAATTCAGTCCCACGTTGAAAGGAATAGTTACATCCCGAGGTATGGGGAAATATGTTGATTCTCTTTGTGCTTTAATTTTTTTTTGTGAGGCCTGGGTAAAGGAACAGGGAGTGTGTGACGTTGGATCACGGTCTTTTAGCAATGAATATTATCTTATTTTCTTTAATACATGGGAATCAACTGAGATATAAACAAACTGCAAAAGTAATACTGAAGTATTTATCATTTCAGATATGGATAGTTGAAAGGCACATGGAGTTTTCACATCTTACCATAAGTGAGATATATATGATTAGATCATAAACATTACTATACTATGAAATATGCTTATGTTAAACTCCTGTTGAAAAGAGTTTAGACATAAAGATCCGGTCGATTTATTGATATTATTTTGCCTTTTTCTCTTGTAGCAACTTGCTGCATCATGCTGGTCAATGTTTAATGAACGGTATCCTCCACTGCAACACATATTGTCACACAAAACCAGAAAAGCTGTTGGGACTGGAGTCGCACAGTCGGTTGTCAGTGTCCACTGCCAACACATTTCTCACAATATTTTGTTTGGTGTTACACTTAGCAGCTGCACGTATGTAACTGTGGAAGAACCCGTTGCCATGTGTATTGTGATGCAGTCAGTGCTAATGGAAGAACAAACGCATTGCACAGTCACCCCCCCTGTAAACTTTACAACCGTTTGTTTAATTTGAACACATTATCCTCCTGCACATCATGGGAACATCCCAGTTGTTTTTTTTACAGCTGTTTACAGAGTGTAGCCTTTCCCTCATGAAATCCTTGTGATTATAAATTAATATTAATTCATGTAAATATTCTTCAAGTGTTTGGACTGTTTGCCTAAATTAAGTGGCACTTTTCTTTAGGCATCCAGTAATTTGAAGACTTGTGAAAAATGAACTTGATCGTTGTTTTGTTGCATCCCTTGTTACCAGTAATATTAAAGTTTCTGTCACCTTCACCAAACCAATGTAATCTGAACTGCTGCTCTGTCCAAATTGTATAATATATGCACACATATATCTCTTTTTTTTTCTTTTTTTTTTTCTTTTATACTTTCAGGTGTCACACAATTAAAACTACCCGAACAGAGTGGAACTAAGATAACCAGCCAGACGTCGCCACCATGTTGGAGGAAGACATGGAAGTGGCCATCAAGGTGGTCGTCGTCGGCAACGGAGCTGTCGGCAAATCCAGTATGATCCAACGCTACTGCAAAGGCATCTTCACGAAGGACTACAAAAAGACCATTGGAGTGGACTTCCTGGAAAGGCAGATACTGTAAGAGACTGGTTTCGGTGTATTGTTTTTCAGTGTACAACTGCAACTATAATTGATATCATATAATCTTGATTTAATGTACAATAATGGGTAGCCCCCTAGGTGAATCGAATTGAAATTTAATGTCAAAATATTTTGTGAACAGATATCGCTCTTTCAAGCACAGGATTTGCAAATGATATTGCAGAAGAAACACTGCTATGCTGTGCTGAATAGGTTACTCCTCTGAGAACTTTAAAACATGACATTCTTTTTTTTTTTGTCTTGTTACCTGCCTATTGTTTTAGTGTAAATGACGAAGAGGTCCGATTAATGCTTTGGGACACTGCTGGCCAGGAGGAGTTTGACGCCATCACCAAGGCCTATTATCGTGGTAAGATACCCATCGCCGGAGCACTCTTAAGTAACATTACGTCCCAGACGAGGCTTAATGGTGAATTCTAGTGTCTCAATGATTTTCATGGTGTGTTGTCTCGCATTGCAGGTGCACAAGCATGTGTTCTAGTCTTCTCTACCACAGACAGGGAGTCATATCAGGCTATTGACAGCTGGAGGGAGAAGGTGGAGGCAGAGGTCGGAGATATTCCCACAGTCCTGGTACAGAACAAAATTGACCTCCTTGAAGAGACCGTTATCAAAAAGTACGTTTAGTCATTCATGTATTTTTGCATAAATCAAACAGGAACAGTAAAAAAAACAGTTGACGATGTTTTAATGACTGTGAAATGTAATTCCAGCTGTTTGAGTGTAAGAATTGTATTTTCTTCGTTGCATTACAGCGAGGAGGCAGAAGCCTTGGCAAAAAGACTTAAACTGAGATTTTATCGAGCTTCGGTCAAAGAGGACCTTAACGTCACCGAGGGTGGGTTACTGAACATGTGCAAGTGAAACGGTCTCGTGTTTCTGAATGTGAATGAGTGAATGAGTAACGTTTCTGCTGATTGATTCTTTTTAGTTTTCAAGTACTTAGCTGAAAAGTATCTTCTACGGCTCAAACAGCAAACGGCAGAGGAGACCGAGGTGGTCCATACGACAAGCAATAAAATCGGTAAGAAATCTGTGGACAAATCGCCTTTTATGATGCATTTAAATTCCATTCTTGACCTGAAGTTGGGTGACAGTCCTCATAAACTGCGTTTTTCCAAAGGTGTTTTTAATACCACGAGTAGTAACGTCAGCAACCAGAGCTCCAGCAACGGCAGAGAGGTCATCACTTTGAGGCCAAACAAACAAAGGACCAAGAAGAGTAAAAATCCTTTGGGAAGCTGCAGCCTACTCTAGGTAGAATTATTTCATTTTATTGACTGACTATTGTTTCAAAGACTCGATTGGAAATTGTTTTATTGAGTGGAGGTAGCCACATTTAGAGACCACAGCCCATACAGGCCAACTCGGACATCGTACTCAACACTACCGGTACTTTAATAATCTGAGGTTTAATCTTCGAAAACCTGACGAAATTTGTGCGCTCTAGGGGAAGAGCAGTTACACTGCCTTGTCCAAAAATGTCTTAAATAGAAAGCGATTTTGAAAAATATGACACAATAGGATTTGACCTCACCCAGCAATGTATCAGGAAAGGTTGCACTCTTTCTAACATTTGACCCAGGTCTATCATTCATGTTTTGGACATTTCAACCGTGCAATATCTTTGCATGCATTGTAGATTCACAGATTCTTTTCTACCATTTGTTCCCATAAAGTTATGATACTATAGACTATATTGTGGGAAAAACACTAATCATTCTCTGTGCAAACGTATTTTTGTACAAATCACAACAGTGTTGGGGTGATCATTTTCACTGAAGTGTTGACATTGTGCCAAACATCAACAACAAGTTGTGAGCTGTAGTTAAACTTCAACACTGCAGTGGTTGTATCATGAAGTTAATAGAATGCACTCTTATGTTTAACACATTTGAAGAGTTAACCAAAATCTAATTACTAACCACATTTAGGCCTTCATGTTGTAAAAGACATGATAAAAACAGTAACGCAATGTTTTAGTATCATTTTTACATTTGACAGATATCATATTTATCTGATCTTTCTGTGGTTAAGCTTTGAGTTAATATATTTTGGTGCGTATGAATGCTGTTTTCACCATATTTCAACAGTTCCAAGATTTTTATTTTTTGGTTTGGATTCTATGTCTTATTGGATACTGCCATTCATTTGATATCATTCTCCTCCATTGTAATGAGAAGAGGGAGAAGGATGTGGATGTCCGAACCTAAACCATTGCTCTTTGGTGGTATAACAAAAAGCTGGCCATCAGGACTGGATATCTTTCAGTTGGATTGCTTGTGTGCGCCTCAATATGAAAGGAAATCCAGTTTCCTCTCACTAAATGATGGGACACTAAAATGAACACATTTTCAGTCCTCCAATACAGCAAACTATATACTCCGTGTTATTGCTATTCCTGCAACTAATTAACTGAAAGAAACTCATTTACCAAGCACAAAGAAATATGTGGAGAAGCCTTACATTGTATATTGTGTAACATGTTCTTTTATTTTCTTTGGTTGAACAAAAATATATATATATTTTAAATGGAATAACAATACACAGGACGCTGGTTTGGTTTGACACGTGCATGCCTTTTTTTTTTGTCTTATTGAGAGTTTTTTTTGTAAGTGTTCTCTGATCTGTCAAAGCTGGCTCCAGCTTCAAATGGAGATCAGATAGGACTAAATTAATTTCCCCTTCGTTGTCTGCCGTCAACATTTTCACAACTGCTTTAAAAACAGCTCTTCCATTACTGCTGAGCCTGCGTCACATTTCAAGCTTTCTCATTAGGCCGGAAACGGCTCTCTTGGGGGGGGGGGGGGGGGGGGGGGGGGAGCGAGGGGGAGTGGTGGTATAACTAATGCATGCAAGCCTTTTTTGAATGTTCAACCATTATTGCAAAGCCACAATGCCTTGTTCATGTTTAACCCCCCCACCCCCGTCTTGATGTTTGTTTTAAACTGCAGTACATTTGTAAAGAAATTATTTCTCAAGCTTTGTCTTACCTGTAACATTTGCCTTTTTTGCTTTTTTTTTTTTTTTTGACAGAATGGATTTAGCGCACTTTATCATTAAGATGGGATAAAATCTTAAAGAACCATGATTTAAACTAACCATTCTTATGTGCTGTCACTCAGGTGTTGTAACAATCTGTGTCTTACTGTTACTCTACTTTTTCCAAACACAACTTTTTAAAATCAATTTCACATGTTTGGGTTGACAAGCAGATACAACGATGCTTCTCACAATAATACTTGTTGTTTTTTTCAACAGTTCCATATATATCATAGCTTTGAGTGTGCCACAGAAATGTGCACCTTAATGTTAAGTTTGTGTGTGGGAGTTAATCATAATCTGACTTAAATAAAATGAATAAATACAGCTGTACAATTGCTCTTGGGCAACAAGTGTGTCATTTCAAATGACCAGCCACTTCTGTTATAAACCTTTTATTTTGGTGAATTTAACGATGTGAGATGATTATATTTAAATGTTGTGGAAAGATTGTGTTTACATTTACATTAAAGAAAATAAGTCACCAAGATGCGTGTTGAAGTTTGGTCTTGACCTTGGAAACAGTAAAACAAGAAAATTGAAAATCCAATGCAAATTTTCCTAATTTCTCCTAACAGGATACATGGAGATTAGATCCCTTGCAACACATAACTGATGTAACTATTAATAATAGATAACAGTGACACATTGTCTTTTTTCTTTTTATTTGCCTTATTTGAAACAATGTAACATTTAAAAAAAATTGCAAAATATCGCCACAGCCTAATGCGATACGTGTTGCCCTAAGAGGTAGTGTCGACGCATCCAAAATCCTCAAACAAATGTATGATTTTAAAAAGTGACAGTGAAACAGAAAAAAACAACAACCAGGTGACCGCTTTCAGAAGGTTGTATCCTCTTTAGTTGACTAACTTTTGACACATTATAAATAATACGTTTTTTTATTTGCTCTGGATTTTCTAATTAGCTGAACCCTTCAAAGAAGGCACTGCATCTTGTTTCGGTCTTCAGTGCATACTGGAACACAGTGTGTTGTAGGTTTAGATTAAATGTGTTGTATTCAAACAATATAGTGTTTAAAAAATAGATATCACTATAATATTCCTTCAGGGAGGATGACAGGTCTGTTCACTCGTGAGTGGTGCTTTAACATTTAGTATCACTGGTCTTTCCGCTATAGGTGGCATATCTGCGAATGTAAGTAGAGATTACAACAGTTCTCGGTGAGGTCAGTGGCATGTAAGACACATTCTATGTTTTGGTGACAAGTCTCAGTGACTCCCATTGGCTTGCGGGTCCTCCAGTTTCTGGTGATCCATAATCTTGATGTTCTTTTCAGCGTTGTCAACGTTCCTCAACAGAGTTTCCAGCCGACGTTTGATCTTCTTCTGGTCCTCCAGGGCACAGCTGATCACTATGGCCTGGAACTTTTGGTCGATGGGGACGGGCGCCTCAGTCACGCAGGACGCGTGCAGGGCCAGCAGCCGCTGCCGGCTGTCGTCCATGTCGTCCAGTAACTTTCTCACTATCTCGTTGATTATGGAGGTGGCCTTGCGCAGTGCGTCCTCCTGCTGGGAGTTCCTGATTGTGCCAACAGAGACCTCCACACACAGTGTCCGGCCAATGAGGCGGTTTGCTGTCAAATTGAGCTCTTCTCTCTCCCCTTGAAGACATCAAGCAAGAAACAAATCAGCGGGGGGTGCTTTTGAATAAATCCAACTCACTGGTAAAATGATAGTGGACAAGATCATACGAGCCTCCCTAAAATCTGCTGTATGGGGCTATGTCATGCATACAAATAAGTTTCCTTTGTCATGACGCATACACAATTAGATTTTGGTATTCAGAGTAAAAAATCATGTAAATTAAGTACATGCTTGTATTGATTAGAGATGTTTATTTGGTAAATCTGGAACGATACAATTCATTCTGGATAGGAATAGGAATGTACCTCTCCCAACAACAACAACTTTGGGTTACTAGGAAGAAAACGAACTATGATTTTTTTTTTTATATAAATTGTGTTTTATCTGCGAACTTCCATTTTCTTTTGGGCGGGGTGCAACATCTCTCATGTTGCCTCGTGCCTCCCGATATCCCTCGGGCTTCTTGAAAACCACCACCCAACTATGAGGCAGCTTTCAGGCCCCATAACCTCACCGGATCACTATGTTACAGCTGCGGCTGAGGATGGAGTGGAATAAAAAGCGCACCACTCACACGAACGAGGTGGACCAGGCGGCGTTGTGTGTTGTGACACAAGTGGTTTACGCGGACAAAGGGTTTGCGACGCGGACACTCACCGGCGCAGATGTTGCGCATTTCTTGGCTGTTCTGAATGGACTGGATCATTTCCAGGATGCCCTCCCTCTCCTGCTCCATGGCCGACGCTGCTTCGCGCAGAGCCTCCACCCTGTCAGAGACACACACCGGACACCGGCTTTCAAAACACACACACACACACACACA
The DNA here is from genome assembly GCA_016785305.1 of Colistium nudipinnis. Classification (NCBI taxonomy): domain Eukaryota; kingdom Metazoa; phylum Chordata; class Actinopteri; order Pleuronectiformes; family Rhombosoleidae; genus Colistium; species Colistium nudipinnis. The sequence continues at coordinate 214,185 of JAFBJU010001915.1, read as the reverse complement.
AAAACAAACATCCACTGCGAACATACACAATTCTATTGTAATCCTCATCAAACCAACAATGTGGATCAATCCACGTGTGGAAACACACAGATCAGAGACTTTTCGACTATAATATGAATAAATAAATAAAAAAGAAAATCCTCACCTACATCTGCTTATTGTTTTGTAAGCCTGCAACAACTTTTGTTAAAATAACGACACGTGATCTGGTGCATTTTAAATTAGACTAATTCACATCAAAGTCATTTCAGAAGCCACACGGCACACGCCCGATCAGACTGAGTGTAGGTTGTATAACGGTGTCTGACCTGTTGTTTTTTTTTTTAACCGTACCTCATTTCCAGCTGATCCAGACTTTCCAGGAGTTGTCCGGAGCGATCGGCCATGGACAGTGTCCTGCTGAATTTGTTGCAGACAGATTCGTTCATTTTCGCCTGGATTTTCGCCTGAGCCATGACGGTGGATTGTTGAGAGTAAACGGTGCGTGTCCGTCTGACAGTGGCTCCACACACACACACACACACGCTGCAGCGGAGTCTCGGGAGAACATTTCCTAACATGGGCTGCAACTTCCTCCACCAGTTTCCCGAAGAGGCCAGAGCAGATCAGTTGTTTTCAAAGTCTGGCCCGAGGATCCCTCCTGGGCCCCCAGACGTTTCTCTGGGTCTCCAAGAAGACCTTTGTTTAGCTTTAATTGGATTTTACTGATGCATTTTTGTTAAATAATGTAGTAATCCATAAAGATACTCATTATTACAACCCTGGCTTGGAGTAGAATGAGTATGGATTTTTGACAAAATTCTACTCTTGAAATGCTTTGGATAGATTTAACATTGACGACAAACATTTAAGAAGATAGTGTATTCTATGGTTTCTTTAATGACTAAATTGGTGTGTCATGAATGATAACTGCAGAGGTTTCTCGCCAGTGGGTAGTCGCCAGCGTAGTTTGACCATAGCTGACACATTTTACAACCATGAGGGTTTAAACCCAATTAACTTTTTTCCTGAGTGCATTTCATCTCTTCGTTATCACCTTGGCATATTTTGTACATTCCCCCCCCCCCCCTCTCTGAAATATAATCAATCCAGCAAGAGTGAAAAAGTATACAAGTAAATAAGACCTAAAAAACCAAATGGGAATTGGAAATTCTTGTATTGTTCATCATAATTACAATGTTAGCAGCAGCAAATATTTCTGAATGGCAGGTTTTGGTGTGAATCAACACAAAGCTCAAAGAGCCAATGTCTCAAGCATCTTCAAGCATTTTCACAATAATAATTTGGTACAAGCACAAAAATATTAACTTTTCATTTATATTCATCTACATGGGTGTGAAGAATTGCCCTAGAGTGTTAGGTATACTGCACTCCAATGTAATCATCACATCTGCAGCACCTTAAAGCCTCTTCTAAAGCTGTGCCATCACATTGTGTTCAGGATCTTTATGAGAACACTTCAGGAAAGACCAGGCCATGCAAGACACTGGAGTTCTGCAACTGGACACTTGGCACGGTGGTCACAAGTTCAGCTCTGGCATCTTGCAGAGTCATCGAAGCCATCTATAGCACACGTGTCGGCATGCATGCAAGTGTGAGTCTTTCACAACAGTGAGTAAATCAACGGCCACCACACTTGGACTCTGCCAACGGAGATAGATGTTGGTGTTCTATCGACTGAAAAATATTACAAAAGTAAGAAAAAGTAAAATGACAACTAACACTTATTTAACATTTTCTCAACTCAAATGACCCTGCCCAAAGCGTTTCCATACAATGTCTGATGAACTGTGTCAAAAAAAGCCTTCAAGTTTAAAATTCCAGAAGACTTCTTTTAAGAGCTTGTTCCATCTCTGAAAATATGTAGAAAAAAAAAAAACTTGTTAAGAGATTATATTCATCTTTGTTACAGTAAGACCAAATTAAACACTGTACATGACCAAACCATAGTAACACTACAGAAAAACACCAAATAATGGTAAATGTGAGATTCTTGAATCTTCCACATTTCAATAGAATGCCTTTGATCCGTGCACTTCATCATTAACCTTGTTAAATTCACTAATACCGTATTTTAAAATGGTTGTACTGTACCTGCATTCTCGCTTGCTTCGTCGGCAACCGTCAGGATATGCTTAATTTCTTCACCTGAATCATCTGTAAAAGCATACACAATGAAAATAAATTAGATTCATTAAAATTGGCATTCATTATTAGATATGTGAAGATATACAAATGTTAACGTAAAAGTAAATACATGTATATAGTGTGTGAAGGATTTCATAACTTTCAACTTAATTTTAACACTAAATGAAATATTTAATTTTACCAATATTTTAGCCAGCTTCATGTCAGACCTGCTTTAATTCATTACATTTAGAAAAAAAACTAAATCACTGAAACTTGATTTTATGTAACACCCTCCAGTTAATTAAAAAGAATATACTAGACTGCTTTTGTACACTCTGCTTTGGGGTGCGAGTTACACCGCAAGTATGTATTGTTTGTTGCCTACATTCATTCGTCTCTTTCTCTGCCTCGGCTTCAGAGATGGGCACCCTCGTTTCGTTTTCACTCTCTGCGTATATGACGACGCAAACACAGAGGCAATTTGATACACGTTAACACAGTGGATGACAAATGCCAGAATATGTGACTTACCAACGGATTTCCCAATGTCGTCTGGTTTGACCTCCACAGCATCGGGTATTTTTGCAGTGGCGGGTTGTTTCTTGCCGGTCCTGGAGCTCGCGCAGGGTTCCAGCGTACAGTGACGGGAGTGGTAGTGTTCATGGAAGCTCGGCACGCCCGGAAACCTCTCAGGGCAAACTTTGCATTCTACCTCAAAGGTCTTGTCCAGGTGCAAGGCGGCGTGCTTTGTGTGGATATGGGTCTTCATCCGTGCGTAGGAAGGCGCGGACACTTCACAGGGAGGACACACGTACAGGCATTTCCCATCTGCAGCCAGGTTCCTCATGCACTGCGTGTACGTGCCTTTCATTTTGTCCTTGCTCTTCTCCGAACTCATGCACAAGCACGCGAAGTGACTGGCGCCCTCGGCGACGGCGGGCTCGACGACGACGACGTCGTCCATGCAGTAGTAGTCCTTGCCGTGCAGGATCTTGTAGTGCTCCAGGAACTCGGCTTCAGACTCAAACGGCATGCTGTCGCAGAGGCCGCAGTAGTGGGAGCTCTTTGTCTGCCCGTCGTGCTCGTTCGCGCAGTGCCTGCGCACGGTGGACTCCTTGAAGAACTTCTGGGGACAGTGTCCACAGATGAACCTCTGAAAGCTGTGGACGTCCACGTCGCTGCAGTGTTGGCGGACGGCCGCCTCCGAATCGAAGAGGTCCTCGCACATCCGGCACATCCAGGTCTGCCCGGCTTCTGCAGGAGACGGCTCCGCCGCGGACTTGGAGGACGAGTGCGGGGAGAAGTCGTTGCTGGTGGACGGCTTGGCGTCGATGGCCGCGACGACCTCCTCGGCCACCTCTTGTTCAGTGAAGTAGGTGTGTCCGTTGTGGGTTTCGGACACATGGAGCAGGATGTCTTCATGCCGAGGCATTTCGACTCTGCACTTGCGGCAGTAGAATAAGAAGTTGGAGAGATGAGCTCCGCCGTGAAATCGGCTCATATGAAGGCGGGTGATGGAGGACTCTCCCATGCGTTTGTCACACACGCCGCACTGATGGAAAATCTGGTTCACGGCCAGGAGATGCTTACTGGCCGCCGACTCCTCGGAAAAAGACTGGCCACACTCGCAGTACCACGCCATTGCCGTTTTTTGGCCCGTGCCAAGTTTCGGCCGCTTGGCTGAACAATGTTCACGATCACTTTTCTTCCGGGTTCTTTTTTGAAAGGGTGTTTGAGGACCAGTGGACCGCAGTTCGTCTCTCGCCCTCTGGGTACGCGCAACCTCACCGAACCTGTGGTGCTGAAGAAGCGCTTTCTCAACGGTTTGGTTGATCTCCACATCGTGCTGGGTCGATTCTTCGTGGCTCTGGATTTCAGCGCGGCTGAGGAAGACTTTACAGCAGGCGTGGCACTGCCCTCGCACTCGCAGCCGTTTCATCACTTCCACTATGGTTTTCTCAGGCTTGGCCACCGCGCAGCCCTGTCTGCAGTGCACACTGAAAAAGCAAAAGCGGAAAAGACCGTAAAGTTCAGACCAACGACAGCGTACACCACATCAGTCACTTCTGTAAAAATGCGCAAGCGTGCATGTCAGAAAAATAGCCACAAAACTTACTTAAAGTGAGCTTGAGCTACCTGATGTGAAATCAGTACTTTGTGACATATAGAACATCGGACACTGAACCCCGTATCCTTGCACAAAGCAATGAGACGATTCTTAACATACTGGGGGACGGGAACTGGCAGCGCTTCTTCTCTGGGCTCTTTAACAAGATGAGGGAGAACAACATTGAAATAATCATTAATGCATCCCGGGTCATTACATTCAGAATAGAAAGTTCGGATGCGTGAGGTTTTTCGCGAAGAATGACAGAAAATGGAATTGTTCAATTGACCATTCATGGCGAGTGCTTCCGTGAAGTGGTTTTTGGCGGACATGTGCTGAAGGCACTCATCTCGGAGGCTGAACAGGAGGTAGCAGGCAGGACAGGCAAAACACACAATGCGTTGGTAGGCCTGAGAGGTGCTGTGTGCGTCGGGATTTGAAGAGGATACCTAAAGTTCACAACGATTGGTCAAGACTTCTCTGCTCCTGTAAATCCAAAGTGAACTATGACTTTTATAAATCGAATTGATAAGACATTCACGTGCGTTTCAACCTTAGTCTCCACATGATTCCGCCATGCTTCTTTGGTCGGAAAATGTTGACCACAGGCAACACAGGCAAAGAATACGGATGGAGTTCCCTTAAGGTTGATAGTTGGATCACAAGGGGAATGATCAAACCTGCAAAAATAAAATAGTATGTTAATAAGTATGCCAATTTGCACACAGTAAAGTGATTCACAGTGTAGTGTAATAATTAGACACAGATTACCTTTTTAGATGCCCTTGAAGAAGGGACGCGTGTTCATAAACACGACCACAGTTGATCACTGGACAAGTGTGGCTAGTTGACGTATTTCTGGAGAAAGGAACAGATCTGCGCCTTCCTCCAGAGAAACCAGCGATCACTCCAGGTTGAAGACCTAAATTAACCCGAATGTTGCAAAGTAAGCAGATTGCCACAGTCCATTGAGTGGCCCATAGTTGTACTAGTAATTAAAACACAATAACAGTGTAATTGTCACTGTGATGAAAGTGGGTCAAAATGTGTATGGAATAAAAAAATAAACTGTGTATGGAATAAAAAAAAAAACAATGTCAGTGAAACGGATCAGGGCCTACCTGGCATCTTTACCCACATGTCCACACAGCGCTTTGCTTCCTGATTGAGTCCATTTGCAGAATTAAACGCCAACTCCTGCTGTCCATGAGCCTTTTGTAAGATTTGCTTTTGCTGAGATCAAGTCAAAAAAAGAATAACAGAACATGAGCCGTCTCTTTAAAGCATACCTTATATAGCATATATATGTCGGTGGAAGATAGAAAGTGTGGATGTCAGCCAGGTGAAGAAACACCATGCAATGTTGTTATGAGGTCACACTGGGGATTTGTTTACTGTCCCTTCTGACCACGTGGAGGCACTGTTGCATATAGAGTTTCCTTCTATTGAACTCATATACCAAAAGAACTGAAGAGAACTAATTTGATCTTCAAATAAAAAATAAATAAAGCACCAGCTGTTGTAATATTGCTGGTAAAGTTTTGCCAGGACTGAAGCTACTTTATTTTTGCAGAGAGGGTAATAACAATGTAAGTAACAAAATGATTGTAGCTTATTTTTAGCTGAAGTGATGTTACCTTGAAGGCTCTACATTTGTCTGCTCGTTCCTTCTTCTCTCGCGCCACCTGGTGCGCTAGTCTGTCCAATGTAGATGTAACATGCGCTTTCTGGCGGCTGATTTCATCTTCAACCTAGATCAAGAAAATGGTGAACAAAAAAGCTCGAAAACATCTAGACACACACAATCACACTATTTATTTAAAAAAAAAAGGTTTTGCCCATCCACTCACCAAGCCTGTAAATGATGAACATCCCTCATCCTCGCTACCACTCAGCAGATCAATGCAATCCCACACTGGCCTGAGAGGGGTCTCCTGAAAGCAAATACAAAACTCCATGTCATCTAGTGCTATCTAAACCACCAACCTCTGTACAAAGTAAACAAACAAGTTGTATGAGGTGAACATGCAAAAGAAAACAGGGGTCTCACGTCAGTCTGATTATCATGCTGGATCAGGACATTACTGCACACTTAGCAATTCAGTCAATCCTGTCAAGTGTCAGACTGGTAGCTGGTTATCTTATTTAAACCTGTAGTTTTTGTGGGATAGATTTGGGTGTACACGTGACTTACTGACATAAACTCCACTTCTTCCACCTCATCTTCTTCCATTTGATCTGGAGAAGACATTTAGCTGTGGAAAGAACAGAATACCAATGTAAGGTTTTCCGTACCAACTTTGATCCCACGTCTTAGTCAACACTGGTTTACAGAGGACACCGTTTAAATAATAGGGTTCACTTAAAATTGCAAGTTTAGATTTTGGATGGCAGACATCGGACCAGCCTAACGTCTGTAACGGTTCAATGGGCATCTAAACGGTTTAGTTGACCTAAAATGTGCGGATGCCCTTAAAGTGAGCTACTTGGGATTTCAAGTTAGAAGACAGCATCGTTCGGGTCTGTCAGACACAAGATATGATGCTAAGCCACCAACGTCAATGTCGGTGATAGGAACAAAAAACGACTCACTCCGGTGCAATCCGAGTCTATTTGATTAAATCCAATCTCAGCTATAACATGTGGCTTTCGCATTTCCTTCCTTCACCACCAGTTCGCGCCGGAACTCAGTGTCGTCTCCTGAGGTTGGAAGATAAACTACAACTTCCTCCACCCTTGTTGCAATGTGCCCCATTGGCCTGCGGTGGCAGCACCGCGCTGCTGAGCGGCACACCAGTGCACGAGCGAGGAAGAGGTTACGCGCCAAGGAAGACCTGCCCGTGAAAGTGACTTTTCAAAAAACATTTTACTGAGATCTAAGAGGCACATCAACCATGTCACTCTTATTTTATTTACACACGTAACATCGTCGTCAACCTTATGGGCCGCTGAGGAAATTGACCCTCAGCCCGTACGTGTGTGTATTATCGACCAGCCTGTGTTCAGCAACTTTAGAAGCATCTATATGTGGAGGTGGTTGCATCTTTAAAACAGTGATATTCTCCAGCAAGGTCTCGAACATCCGGGCTCCGGCTAAGCTAACGCTAGCTCCTTGGCGTGTGCGGCGGCCACAGCGTCATCCCAGTCAACTACAGGAAAGGTAAGCACGCCAAAAGTCGGATCTGGCTTTGGTGTGACACGAGTGTGAGCAAAATCAAGGTATCGAAATCAGTACCTACGGATTATTCCACTGGCTTCTCAGTCAGGTATAAACGCAGCTAGCGCAACCACCTCAAATCAAAACAAACGGAGCCAGTCTGCTATGACACGCCTACTGCTAGCGCAGCGCTCCTTTTGTACGCGGATTGTGCCGCATCACGGGATGTTAGGTCAGATTACAATGCAAAACCGTCTCCGCCCGGCTGCACATAGTGTGAAGCTGTAGCTAACCATCGTCTTCACATGACTCCCCAGTAAATTACCAGTAGGAATCAGTAGGTCCCTGTAACCATTAATTTGAGAAGTGCATTTGCACGAGTCTACATATCTGTGAACCCATATATGTCACATGTTCCAAATGTCTAAGGTATGACACTGTTATGGCTTTATACAATTATGTTCCACTGCTATCTATTAGTAATAATGTGTGGTCATCACTGTGTCCATCCAGGAGTAACGAATGTTACTACCGTATTCATTGTGACTATGTGGACATGTCTATTGATGTCTGCGAGTAATGTGCTCCACCATATACATATCCCTGTTGTCTCCCTATGCGGAAACGCATGAACCACATGCAGGTGCTTGGGAAATTGAGAAAAGTGTTCACACAACCCTGTAAACTGTATGTATTTGTATAGTGTAGTGAGTATACACTACATATATATAGTCATGTGCAGTCAATTGTTAATATGTAAAATAAATGTGTAGGTTTGGAAGGAAGGAAATGAAAGCACATATTAAGCTAGCTAAAACTACTATTGCTATATTTGCATACTGCACTCTACCAGCTGTCAAAACTGCTGTTGAACTGGATTACATTAGATGATTGCCTCCCCCATCTATTTTTTTACAAATATGAAGTTAACAAAATGTGTATCTTTATAAAGCATTTTAGTTCGATGCCTCCGCAAACTGCAATCTCAGTAATATACATTCAAGTATAACCCATGTGTCTGACAACTGCCATACATGCAATATTATGCACCATATTTACTCGTGCCTATTCTTGTATATATTAATAACACACATCCTACACGCATGCCTAGATGTGACGTTAAGGTAATGTAATGCATTCACATTGTTTTGATAATCTTTAAAAATAAATGTGCAACTACAATGTAGAGTATATTGGCATCTTGCATAATACAAATAAATGGCTGTATGTAAATGCATGCTAAAATACGATATTTCGCACTTCTATCAACGTCAGCTACTGTTTGAGTGCTGAATTGCCCTTGAAAAATGCGAAATTAAACTTATTTGTATTTTTCTCATCACACTGCTTGCGTAACTCTCGTCAGTCTTACGTAATCCTGGTTGGATTATGATTATACTTGGTTTCTTTTTTCTTTTTTTTTGCCCCTAATCCTGCAAGTGTCTGTGGCTTCATTACAGGGCCTGTTGGTACACCTACATTTTAGTATAATATATAGCCTCTCCGGCAAAATGTAAACAATTTGGGATTAGCCACTGTATATCAGATGTATTAGAATGACATGTTATGGGATGAGGACGGGAAATGTGTTTTCTGTCCTTGCTGGATGTGTCGACTTTCTAAAAACTTGCCAGCCCATATGCCCATCGCTTGTTCCTGTGTCATTCCAGCAGCAGTGTCCGTCTCCGCAGCGCACTGCTGCGACGCCGGGACGAATCTGCTGACTCTCCTTGCCCCCCGTTCGAAATAAATAAATAAAACGCGAGTCTCTGCTGAGTCATGCCTTGTACCGCGCATTAATGATATCCATAGTGCGGGCTGCCGTCTCCCTCGGACCTCCAGACTTTCGCCGCGGTTTGCGATGAGCGACGCTCCACGCGCGCGAGCTGGAGGATTCATTCTACACCTTGGGCGGCGCGGAGAGGAGACGGCTGTCGGTGGAGGCGGCGGCGGCGGCGTCTGTCCTACATCTCTCGCCTAAGGATGATCGCTGCGGCGTTTTTGGTCCTGCTCCGGCCCTACAGCATCCAATGTGCGCTTCTTCTGCTGCTGCTCCTGCTCGGCACCATTGCGACGATCCTGTTTTTCTGCTGCTGGCACCGCAGGCTTCGTGATGGGAAGCATCCAATGAAATCGGTGCTCTCCGGACGCTCGAAGAGCCGCGGTGAGTTGCGTCCGAGGGGCCAGCCGCACCTCCGCGTCCTGCCGCCTTGGGTCATGTCTGTGCGTTCAATTTGTCCAATTCGTGTGTTCACAGTACTGTTGGTGATCACACTCAAGTGTGTGTTCGTGTGTGGCCTTGAGAGATCTGTAGCATTTGGCTGCGATCATCACTCACAAAACCGCTCTGTCGGTGCACTTAAATGCAATTAAGATGAGAGTTAAACTTGCTTTAAAGTTATTTATCTATACCATGACCCTGTGTTTGATTTGCGGTTTACCTGGTGGCACATGTTATATTATATCATCTCACTCTTCTCCGTTATCTGTCCTGTAGTTGGCCTCCGAACGCACCATTTTCGATCAGAGGTACGTGGGATGAACTTTTTACATCATGGACTTGAGTCATTAGCAGTTGATCTACACGGGAAATAGTTTTTCAAGTATGTATAACATTTATGCAGTATGCAGGCTATTATAAAGTCTAGGGCAGATGCTTCACCAAACGTACGCATCTTGCAGAGCTATTGGGACCAGACTATTTTAGGGACCATGATGTACGCAGTGCGCATGTGTTTTTTTTAGTGAGTTTGCAGTTTCGGTTCGACACACGTTATATCATGTTCTCGGGAAGCGCAGGGACTCAAACTGAGGAGAGAGTGAGTGGATGGATGGTTGTTGACGTTTATCATCCATCCCTGTCCCTGATGCTTTCTGCCTAATGTAGAGCGTCAATCGATCTCCGTTTCCGTGTGACGCACGTCGTTTTCAAAATAAAAAATATATGAAGGCTCGTTAATGTGTTCAATCACCACTATAAATGTGACATCTTGAACACAAACTATCAGAAAACAAATCCTCCCTGAAATGCACTATAGTGGATTGGGTGGTTTCATTAACACTAAAATGAAAAAAAGGCCGTGGGTAAAAGTAAATATACATTTATCAATGTATAGTTCGTTAGGCTATACACTTAAGAGTGCTTCTGATTCTAATACACAAAAGAGTATGACTTTATTTTCTGTCTATTTTTTAATTATTTGGTTTTGAAGTTACAAAAAGAAAAAAGCCCCAAGGTGATGTTATTGAACCACAGGAAACGGTGTCCCTAATGGATCAGTGCTGTAGCTGGTCAGTATCATGTTCAAGGACAAAGCAGCGGGACAGCCTCCCTTATCTCCACTCTCGCACATACTCGTGTCCAACAAAAAACAATTCTCAAGTTCAAACTCAGATGGGGTCTGAAGAAGTGGGTAATGGTTAGTATTGTCAAAATCTTATTAAAATGTTTGCTTTTCCTTTTCCAAGTATTGATCAGGGTTGCTGTATAAACCTCCAACACGTCTCACTCTGAAATCTAGGACAAATAGTAGTGCCTCCCCAGTTTGAGAATCCTGAATTGCATCACAACCGTTGTCCCGATTATGATGAAACCTTTTTTTTTTCTGCTTTGAGTCAAATCTGCTGTCTGCCTGACGGTTGTTCATCTTTCCCAGGGCTTCAGGCACAGTCCACGTCACGCAAGAAGGAGCATACATGCCCGAGTGGCCGAGGAAAAACCCAGTCTGGTGGAGGTGCCTGAGAGCGAGCCCGATTCCTCATCCACTCTGAGGAAACGCAAAGTGAAGAAGAGGGTCCTGCCAGAGTTTTACCAGTCTGTACAAGTCACCCCTACACGCAAACCCGTAGGTATCCACCTTAACTGTGGCCGCGATTAATGCTGATGATAAAGTCATCCTATGTTCCTGCTTGCTCCACTCCGCAGGGACAACAGGGTGCGTTTGCCACTGGTGAGAATTCAGTCAGTCACTCAAGGACACAGTGAAACTGTTTTCTTTTCAGAGCCTGGAATCCTGTCGAAGGATAGTCTCCTTGTAGGTGCTATGGCATGACAAGTTATGCGTTACTATTGTATGCATAGTTGTATTTGTGAGTTCCTTTTCATCATATGAAAAACCATAGTTATCCTCGATTTAAGCCAACCGTTAGCAGGTTTATCACAAATGATAACAGGCCCCCAAAGTAAAAAAGCGAAACATAAATCATTTGGCCAAATAATATATCTTGAATTGATTTTACAGGTTAAGTTTTTAATTACGAACCTCCATTGTATCTTGGTTGGTACTCATTATCCTGGTACATGACCTTTCTAATCAATTCAAAGTCTCTTTCCCATGCAAAAAATAACAAACTCGACTCAGCTCTGAGTTCACTTGCCCCAGCTTTAGGTTTTCAGGTTTCCATGTCTGTCCCGCGGGATGGCTGCAAAGCTTCCAAACAAGAGTGCACTTACCATCCTTCAATATGTTTATCAGCTGCAGATAGTGCGGGTGAGGAGAGGGACATTAAACGCTGGGCCTCAACCGGAAGTATCCACATCAGAGGGCATAGATCCAAGGCCATAACCACACCCACCTCTTTGCTGGGCTTTCTTTACTCCTATATTCTGATGATGATTTATGTATTATTTTTGTTAGTATTAATTGCACCAATCTTTTGTCTTGACTCGCGTTGCATTTAAATTTAGGGCAAGACTTGACATGAAGCTGGTGTGGAACTGGTTGTGTTGAAAGGAACCTATTGATCTGTGTATGAACTTGTTGCGATGTTTTGCCTCCATTTGCTGCGCGGCAATACTATAGTTAAAGATGCCTTGTTTTCTGTGAAGACTTCATTTATTTACTACGTTATTACATGGATGTAACCTTCTAATCAAGGGGTTTATTTTCATATCTGATATCTAACGTAGGTATTCATTGATAACACACTTATTTTTGATTGTGCCTTATGTGGAGGTGAGCAAAAGAAAAGTCTGTTCGCCAATATCGTGATTGCAACATTAGAGAAAGCTCTCGCGTGTGTGGACGACAGCAGGAATCCGATTTTATAATATTATGGCGTCATTAGGGCTCCACGATGTGCTGTAAGCGAGACGATTTGAATATGTAATAGAACAGCGTGAACCAGTGCTGACCCAGATCAGCTCACCATGCATCTTTCATGATATATTTGCATGTTTAACAAACAAAATGGTGGCCTCGTCTCTGTGAGACCAATGCGTTTTTTTTTGTTTTTTTTTATGTACCAGGTTAAATGAAGCACTCATTACCTCAAAGTCTATTTACAGAGTAGTCGTGAACTGACTAGCTTATAAAGCCATCGTTGCAGCTTCTTTTAACACTCGTTTTAAAGGAACTGCACACGTATCCTGTTCAGACCCTGTTAGATCTTGATTGAAATCATGCTCTTTTACTGGATGGCATACAGCCGCTGTTATTTCAAATGTTCCAGTCAAATGTAGTCAAATGCCAAATGATGATGATGATGTTTGCATGTTTATTTTTTGTGATAAAAGCTTCCTCGGCAAAGAATGCTTTGTATTAACGAAGCATTACGTATTTTACTGCCTTCCCTGGTGTAGAGGATCAACCAGCTATGCTTAGCCCTGTTTGCTCCTTACAGTATGTGAAAGAAAAAAGAATGGCAGTCTTAGGAGTGCATATTCTTGTAATAGCGCAACACAAATGTCATCGATTTTCTTCATAACAGTGAGCATTAATTGTCTTTAAAACCACAGGGAAAGAATTGCAAATCAGCAGAGAGCTGCTAAAAAAAAAATATCCAAAGCTAAGCTGCCTTTTCAGGCTGAGTTTTGTCCTGACAAGTGACGTAACGAAGAAAAGTCTGCTAATAATAACCGTGTTGCTTTTATCTGCTCTCGCAGATTCACTCGGATCCTGCACTGAATCTGACACAGTTTTCCGCTGCTATTTAAAACCTGACAAGCTGTCAGGGGTTTGTCATCCGCCTCTCCCCAATTTCTGTGTCCGCATATACCTTTTTTCTATCCAGAGAGGGGCATTGCCGTCGCTCTTAGGCCACGTTTGCCCTTTAAACACTGAGTCACCATTAAGCAAATAAGGTCATCCGAGTGCTATTTTGTGCCCCACCTTTTTCCTTATCCTCCAGGATGTGTTGGGTTTACCTGCATGCGCTTTGTTGCTTCATCTCAGGTGTGTCATGGTGAGGCACGAGTCATGCATTCGTATTTGTCCTGCGTTATTTTTTTGCTGCTGTAGTTAGGATTGAAAAAAAAAAAAAAAAAAAAAAAACATGTATAAGCAACAGAGTTGCAATGTTTTTATTTGTCACCATGGTGTTCTCCACCCATGCTGTTTCATTTGCACAATGTTCTTGCACCCCAAGTGGGTAACATACAATCTGCAGTATTGTTGGCACTCATGTTGGCCCATTGTGCCAAGTCTTCACAGCAGTGTGTATCCTCATATAATATGTAATGTGTACAGCTTGCCATGAGCACCCCCGCTCCCCCCCTCCGCCTTTTTTTTTTCTGAGGTACATCCAGCACCTTTGTCCAGGGATGGTGGCGCTCTAACACCGCTGCACTGTCGGGGCTGCTGCTGTTGTTGGCTGTGACGCGGAGACACATGCTCTCTGCTCTGCCATCTTCATCATCATCATCGTCCTCATCACCACCACCACCGCCCAGCATCGCACCATCCCTGCTCCAGCCCTCTGGAGAGCTGACATCACCTCGCATCCTCTGAGCTCAGCGATCCGAGGACCGAGTCGCGTCCGTCAAAGGGCGTGGTGCCACACTGGAGTGAAGGGTGGACGCTAATAATACGGAGCGTGGTTGTCTTTTTTTTTTGTAGATCTTTTTTTTTTCATCTGACAGGTCCCCATGTACACAGTGGTAAGTCTTCTTGTTCACCTGGCGGGGGAGCCAGATACTATTGTTTTTTTTTTTACATTGCATCTTCTTTTTTTTTTATTGTCATGTATTTGACTCTTCTATCTTTTATTGTTACGGTTGATCGTGTCACGCAGCCTCCTCCTCGCACCTCTCCCACACGCGCTCGCCTTATACGCACTTTGACCCGCCATGGTGAGGGAACGGCTCCCGTCTGTACCGGGGTTGTTGTTCATCCGTGTGCTGCGATCGGGGTGGAATGATGACAAGCATTGTTCGCTCATCTTTTTGACCCCCTGTTTTTTTTTTTTGCGTGTGTTTCTTTTGTCTCACAGGCCTCCAGCTCGGGGAACCCGTCCCTGCACGGCTCCATGTCTTCCTCGGCGGATTTTTCAGACGAGGACGATTGCAGCCTCAAATCCGGCTCTGCCTCTCCGGCTCCCGGGGACACGCTACCCTGGAACCTGCCCAGACACGAGCGGTCCAAGAGGAAGATCCACGGACGCTCCGTGCTGGACCCGGCGGAGAGAGCCGTGCTCCGGATCGCAGGTGAGACGCTGGTTGGTGGGGAGGTAAAAAAAAACAACAACAAAAAAACAAGGCTTTAATACACGGTGCATGTGGGGAGTTATGTGATCCAGTTTCGCTCGTGTCTTTTTTCTGGTGCCCCCACTTTTTAAATTTAGGAACATAGAGTCTGTGTGGTGTCGCGTATTTGTGGTTCATGTGACGGTATTTTGGTCTGTTCTTAATCTGGAAATGAATATGTAATGGAATTATTTCAAAGCGTCTGGATGTTTCTATCCTTCGTTATTTTCATGAAACTAAGAGTATAAATAACAACACAGAATTAAAGAGTGGAAAGAACATATATCGGATATAGCAACAAGCTTGGAGGACTAAAGTTGATTTATATCTGTATATTATAATATACTTGGGCTCTGTATTCAGTGATGTGATTTTAAGTTTTATTGTTAAAAGAAATCTATCTGATCCCATAGGCGTCATTCGCTATAGGCACTGTTGCTGTTGTTTTAGGGTTCCAGGCGAAAGTGTGAACCTTTATCTGTGTGCAGTCGGTGAACGCCGATGGGAGAAACACGCGCGTTTTCACGCGGCGTCCCCTCTCAGTCTCTGGTGGCAATGTCTGGCAGGTGGATGAAAGAGAAACAGAGAGCGGTCCATGTTACCAGCCGGCACCGACACCTCTGACAGCCAGGGGCGTGCCTTCCTCTATCTACACACTGTAAAAAATGAACGTGTCGGTCAGTGTGGATCACACGTGTTTGGCGCAAATTCGCGGGCGCAGGTATGGTCAGTCACGGTGAGCTCTGGTCATGCTCTCGTGATTCAATGAGATTTCAATGTAGCTTTTGTTTGCGGTGACGCTCACAGGAAGTGGGGGGGGGGGGGGGGGGGGGGGGGGGGGGGGGGGGGGGGGGTTAATTGGCTTGTTATGGGAGACACTTTTTGCAGCGGCGGTCCTTCCCATCAATCCGGCGGAGTCCAGAGAGGAAGTGTCGCCCATTGGACAGACCGCGGGCAAGGGAGGGATGTAGGGCGTTTCCTTCAGTGCAACAACAGCGCCGATCACTCATGCACACATACACACAAACGTACGTACGTACACACACAGACACACGCTGTGTCCCTGTCCGCCGCTGGTGGTGAATGTCCAGTCCGTGGAGCCCGGGTTATGGCTCAGCACGCCCCGCAGCAGGCTCACGTGCTCTCGGACGAACAGGAATACCTCCAGGCTTACGAGGATGTGTTGGAGAGATACAAAGGTAGGATCGGTGCCTACTAGAGAGTGTGTTGTGGGTCTGGGACCGCGGAGAAATTGCCTGGTTGTCGTCTGACAGTTCGATGAATGTCAGCTAGCCCCCCCTCTCTCTCTCGTGGCTGTTCTTGGTCTCTGTATTCCTGCGGTGGAAATGTTGGGAGATTTCCTGCATGTCATCACGTTCCGACTGAATTTTAGCAGAGCAAGACAAAGGGTGTACCGTGTGGCACCACAGCTGAGCATTAGATTAGTGGAGAATGCCGTTATAGGGTAGTAATTAGCTTGAAATGTTATTATACGCTCAAGGGTGTTGACACTGTTTATTGCCAAATTGAACTATTCAAACAGTTTCGTCAGGTGTGAGTAAATTGTAATGTAATGTAATGTCCAATGTCAATTATTTATTAGTCTTTTTTTCTTTTTTTAGGCGATGACCTCTAGAAATAGCACTGATTGAATGGTGCCGGGTTTACCTACGTGTTGTTCTTAGGATAGCAGACAGCACAATGACGTAGCTGGATGGGGCATTAGTTCAGATCAGTAGTTCATGTCACTTCATAGAGCTGGCCCTTTGGGGTCTTTCCCATAAATGAGTCCAACACACACACACACACACACACACACTCACACACACACACACACACACACACACACACACACACACACACACACACACACACACACACACACACACACACACACACACACACACACACACACACCAGAGATCCATGCGAGACTCTGTGTCTCAACTCCAGTGTCGTCGTCAAAATCGCACACGTGCACTCTGAGGCCCGGCCCGCGGAGACCCCCGAGGAGCAGATTCAAACTGACAGCGGCGGTTTTAACTCTTGCGCTTCCCTCCGGCCTCGGGCAAAGAAAAGCCAAGCAGCGGGACGTTGAGTAACCTCTCGCGTGGACCGTTGCGGCTGAATGCCTACCACTTCACTCTCAGCTGCAGGGCCAAGTCAGCTGTGGTGAAAGGCTTCTTAAACGCCCTGACTGGTCTCTAATGTGATCATATGATGAAGCATCAGTAGCTGTTGTCTTCATGCTGAGGATCTGTGTCGCGCAACAAGCTCACTCATTGCTGCTTCCAGCACTAACGACCGTTCGTTTCTTCATTTCATGTATTGATTTTTTGGGGAGATATTTGACTCCCTGCCCAGCTGGGGCATGAACAATGAACTTTTCAAAGAAGGGTAAGGCTTTCTCTTGTGTTTTCTTCATCATTTTACCAACCCCTTGAGAATGTGAGAATGTGTTTATGAAAGCGTTGAAGCCTCACCACAATTCAAGTGTTTGGCTGCATGGTCTTTCTATTGGCTTGTTAGTATCACTTTGCACTAAATGTGCTAGGCTAATAAGCAATCCTGGTAGAAACCTGACATCCGCTGGGCTAATCATTACTTCGTCAGCCCTGTTTCCACCAGCTTTGTTCTCGTCTCTGGCTCCTCACGGCAGTAAATGGAGAAAGATTCCAGTTTTGTGTGTTGAAGCTAAAAAACATTTATTTAGGATCAGTTAAGGAGAAAGGAAGCAGAGTATTGCTGTTTCCCCCCCCCCATCTGTAAGATTCACAATTTCCTTTCAAAATGATAAAAGAGCCTGGTAATGCTGGAGAACGAGATTTACAAAAGTAAAATCACACTTGATTTTAGGTGAGAAGAAATCTTTGGAAAGTTGGATCTCATCATGGGGTGGTTCTAGTTGCTATGCAGTACACTACGATTGTGCATTTTGTTTGTGAAATGCATTCAAACGATGTAGCTGTCGAATGTAGATGTGTCTTTGCAGGTAGGAACGTGGCTTGAAACTGTATTTGCCTTTTCTTTGCTCCTGCACAGCGGAGACATTTTTCTATAGGGCGCTGGCCAAGTGCTGGAAGGATCCCTGTCTTATTTGTTACTTTAGATGTATTTGCTTGCAGCCTATGGCATCACCAAGAGCCCTAAGCTTCTCGCCATGTGATGCTTAGTGTATCAAAGAGACGCATTTTCATTGGAAAATCATCAACAGCAACCAAACCATCACAACCAAACAGATCAGTAAACAGAACGGCATCTGGGTCAGCTATGAAGGGGGGGGAAACAGCTTCTTCTTTGTACCTCCAAATAAACACAAAGGAATGGAAAATAAATGTTATATTCGAAAGTGGAAAGTGAAACAGTTGTCACATAGGCGTTATCGGCCAAACTGGTGACTTTTTTGTCTTTGTGGATGGTTGCCATTTGCGTTCCAGCCTATTCCCAGATTCACAAGACGCCGCTGAGATACAGTTGTTTTTCAGCTTTATATGAACAGGCGTCGTCTTAGTGAGTGAGCATTGTGGTGCGATACTTCAGGTGTGAGGCATGCACTTGTTCACCTGCAGTGTGACATTGAGTGAACTGTCAGAAATACTGGGACACATTTCAAGCTCAAGAACAGTATGACATCTTGTGACGCTTATAGCAGAGATTGAATGAAATGTGAGTTTTGGATATCAATTGCCACGCTTATTATGCATGAGAGTTAATAATACGTTTCAGGGAAGAATTGCTTTAGGTCAGACTGAAACTCAACGCAGGCTGTACAAAAGATTGTCAACTTGAGGAAAGTGTTAAAGGCGAGCTTTCCTAGACGCATAGAACAGTTAAATGCAGTGGGCAGTGGCTGTGTCGGGTCACGCTGCTCTGGCAGAGCCTGCTTGGTAGGTCATCAGCACGACGGGAACGCTAGAGTTTCCCAGCAGTTGATCACCCTCTGACGTCTGTGAATGGATGAGACATTTGTTGGTTCAGACGGCTCTTGCAGTGGTTTTAAGAAGCCATATGGCACAAATAGTGTTGTTTCACTGGAAGGAGAGTGTATTTATAACTGAAAAAGGGGTATATTTTGTTACAAGGACACAGCATTTGAATATTTATATATTTACATTTGATTTGGAGGAAACCCTGCAATGGGCCAAACATCATGAACATTATTATTATTATATTTTTTAAATAAAATAAACCCCACCCGCGATTTAAAAATACCCATTTCACCCACGTCGTGTGTATGAGAAAAGATGCGATTATGTTTGTTGCATGGCTTTAGATTCAATTCATATGCATAATTGCACTGGCTGAATATATTCTTTTCACGGCCATTGATGGACAGACCTGAAACAGCTCTGAAAGTTGTGTGTTATTGGAGGGTGTGGCCTCTCACTGGCACTGACAGTTCTGCCTGTGAATCACAGCGGCCTGTCTTATGATATAATCTCTCATCACAAATCCGATCGCTGGCCATACAATGAGGAAACCTTATTAGAATGAAAATTTCACTTCTCTCATATGGGTATCATCTTGTATGACGTAAGGCAGAGAGGAGTGAGAGAGCATTGTGTGTGTGTGAGTGTTTTTTTTGCACAGTCACTTCCTTTGTCCATCCTCCTGGGCTGAGCCCAGCCCAACCCCTCTGCTCCATGTCGACAGCCCACTCATCACATTCAAACGGCCTAGTGGCCCACACATGCCGAAGGCTGCCTCTATGGAGACTGTCTGCTACTGTACAAAAGGCACTTTGTTTGTATGCGAGAAGCATCCAGGTTCCAGAGACTTGTTCATGTGTCGAGCTGATGGCGGGGACACTCCTTTCTTGGCTTTACATTGAGGTTTGAATGTGAAGGAGCAGCGCTTTGAAGGTGGTCTCTATTCATCTCATTCGTATTCAGATTTACGTTCTGTCATGGATCATTAAACCCGAGCATTAAAAATAACAATTTATATTTTTTGCCAACAGCGTTCTCCTTGGGTCTTTCAACATTTTCAAATAAGTCGAAAGAGAGAATACATCAACCACTCCTTATTTAGATAAATGCTTTATTTAAAGCAGGCAGGATTTTGAAATTGTGTGTGTTTAATGTTTAAACTCAACATATTGTGGATTTTGTGATCAGCCAACATGTAAACAAATCTGTTTAAGCTGGTATAATCGCATGGGTATCTAATTACTTCTGTAATGTAGTTTCACAAGTTCCACAGCAAGAATTCATTCAAGGCGCTAAGTGCCATTGGTTCATTTAATGCTTTCGTTTTTTGGATTCCATCTCATAATCAAATCGTTGCTCCATAATCTCACAATATCGTATATCAGGACTCATCTGAAACCTTTGAGTACAGCTGCATCTGGTTTCATTTTACGTGGTTTCACCAATGCAGCATGTGTTTTCGGATCACAATTCCAGTTATCTGCAACCGAACCACCGTGCATGTGCCGTTCGTTATTGTGCTTCAACCAGTAACAGTTATTGCGCACTACGGGTGCTACGAGTGCTACTACTTATACTAAAATAAGTAGTAGCAGAGCCTTTCATGGATTTAATCAATAGAAGTCATTAAAAATAAATGTATTAGAAACCAGAATTCCCAGAAAGCTTTTACCCCTCCATCAATCAATAGGTACAGATATATTTTTGCGTTTAGTCTTCAATAATGCATTATGCCTGCAGTTACCACTGGGGATGTATAGCACACCCGTTGCCTTCTGGTATATTATTTACATACTGGAGGGGAGTCGCATGAAATACAACTGTAATACAGTCCCATGCAGCTGCATTGTGTCTGAGTGGGCTGACTGCACACGGATGTATTTGTAACTGTTTTATTTACATGCTGTCATGGTGATCTGGAAGACCAGCGTTACCGAACCTCATTCCACAGCTTTGCTTAGCTCCTCTAACATGAGATCATCGTTTCAGTCTCTGTCCCACCCTGACTCACGCTCTGTAGCTTTTCCTCTCCCACTCCACCCTTCGCTCCTGAACGCATCACACGCTGGGAAGCGCTCCCATCCCGCGGCAACGGGAAACAGATTTTCCTTTCTCCACTTTTTAAACTGGTGGCCAAGAGCTGAGCTGGCTCCACCCTGCTTTTATCTAAAATCCCCTTTATATAATATATTGTCGGAAAACCGCTGTAATGCTCAAAAATTCTTCATATTTTTCTCAGCAAGGTGTGCGCAGAACTACCCCTGTGATACGGTTATGCTAAAAACACCATGTTGAAACTGAATAGCTTTCAATGGAAAACCTCGTTTCAAAAATCTTTATCAGAATTCTCCGAAATCTCTGAGAGAATGGGGCGCGGGGTGGGGGTGGGGGAGGGGGGGGTCTATGTGCAAAACCTACTAAAATATGGAAGCTGCAGCTGTTGCACATATGGAGGCTAGAAAAAAAGTGTTAGCAACTGTGTGTGTGTGTGTGTGCGTGTGTTTGTTTTAGTGTGTGTATTAGTGTGCACATAGTGTATATCCCATCAGCAGTTATGAATGCTTCTCCCTTTCCCCCTCTTTGACATTGCTGAGTGCTTTTGTAGAGACGGCTCAGGTCTAAGGGTACCTTGCCAGCTTCACCTTCATCCGCCATTTGCTTTTTTTTTTTTTTTTTTTCAGGGTCATAACATCTTCTTACATCACCGGTGGGTGTGTTGAGTGTCACATCTGCACAGCCGGAAACGTACAGAAACAAACGCAAGTTATGTCTCGATTGGGTCTATATGTCACGCGATTAGTCGCTGTAAGTTCATTCCGTCTGTTCTTTCCCACTGCCGCAGTTCTGGTAAATACTCAGCGTTGGCCTGCGCTGTACTTTGATTTCATTTCCATTTAAAACGTGTACGAGCCACTGTTTACTGTCATCCAATGGGATTGGTGATGTGAGTGGTAATCAGGAGGTGCAACATGGCTCTTTTATATCTCTTGAGGCTACCTCCTCTCGCAGCGGGGCTTTGCGAGAGGGAGCCCTAGACGCAGCCGTGTCTCTGATCGGGTACTTGGATATAGTCCGTTTTCGTGCAGTCTCCCTTACCTTAGTCTCTTTAGTGGACAGGCTGCTTTGAAGGCTTGACAACCTGTTTCATTTGCGGAGCTCTTCCAGTCGCATATTTCAGACCCTGCCCTGCCCGGGTGAGAAGTCTGACTGTTGCATTCTCACTTACAAAGAATGACAAGAATCCTCCCGCAGGTACTCATCGTCTGGCATTGTATTTTTGCGTTAACCCCCCAGGAAGATAACGCATCGACAACATGCTCGTTAAAATGTTGTCGAAAAGTGTTGGGCAATGTCCAAAAACATTTAAACCACGTCGTCTTCAACAGTAGAATAGATTTTCATGACGTGTGCTAATCATTGTGGTCTGCAGAGGGTGATAGAATTTAAATTCTAACCCTAACCCTAATTTTTACTTAAAATCGCTCCACAACTGAAGGGTGGCTTGCACTGAAAACCCCTTTACATTGATTATCGGACTGAACTGGTTGAGATTCCCTTGTGCCAGTGCTGCCTGTGCAGCCAGCGTGTGTGATGGATTCAGCGAGTTCATGTGTGTTTATGTGCTTTCAGGAACATTTTCCAAATTCTATCATATATTCATTGTCTTAAGTGCCCCTGCCATGCACTTATTGCCCTTGTACTCCAAACAACGCCGAGGTCCACATGCCTCGGCTCACAGAGCTGGTTATGACACGAGACATGTGAAATGAGAGCTGTTCAACAAGAATGTTCGGCGAGTCCTTGTCATATGCTGGGAGGTGAAGGGCTTTTCAGTTTGGTCTTCATGGTCTGTTTTGATTTCCCTCCCGCACGCGGTCAAGAGGATTACACTGGCTGGATTTTGATTGCTCGGACTTTTTGACCGCGGGGATATTTTAGGCATCCTGATGTAACAAGACACCAGAGGGTGTCACGGGACCCCTTTGCCAGAAATGATCTGGGGACACAGCAATTTGTACGTTTTTTTTTTTATTGTTGAAAGAATCATGTCAAAATATAGTTACACAAAGTCTCCTCTAAAACGCCGGAGACTTTCCTGCTGCAGGTTGCAGCAGGTTCATTTTCAACAATTTAGCTTTTGTGTTTTTGGAACCCGTTTAATAATTGACTTTGATTATTCCCATATTTATTGTCACGCCCAGAATCTCAATCCATGCAGGCCAAACGCGTCCTTCCTTGCTCCCAATAAACATTTTCTTTTTGGGATGTATAAATCAGATTTGCAAACCGAAAGAGGAAAAACGTCACTTCCTGTTCTCAAATGCAATCAAATACAGTTCTACTGTGCGACAAACATTTACTTTATCTTTGTTGTATTTCGGGAAATGAATGATGCCACGTAAGTGGCACAGATTTTTAGGCTTGCAGTGGGGGGCAGCATGGTCTGGGGTTGTGGTTATTTATAGCCCTCTGCACATGTGCTTTGCCGAGGTCTACCAAAGTGTCTCGGGAGCTCAGTAGCTGTCAGTTGTGCACACTGTGCTGAACGACAACTAATGCCTCGATTACTATCACTTTAACTCCCTTTCCTAGTGTATGTTTGCACCTCTGCGAGACACTTTAATGACAAAAACAAGTCATAGCTCAAATGTGAAGAGTTGCCGATGTAAGCCGAGAGAAGAAAGGCTGGCTGTCAATGTGACCCTTCAAAACCTAAAGCCAAAGGTCACAAGCTGTTGTTTATTCTCCGTGCTGACGACTGATTGGGTGTGATTCAGCTGAATTTTGAGTGTGAATATTGAAACATCTAAAACACAAAAAACAATGTGGTGGTGTAATTTTAGTAAACTCACGACCTGCATGTCGCTATAGATGTTTTGATTCTCACGGTTTCGAGGCTTTTGGTGAGCAGATTAATATTGATAAGCCATAATATTGTACTAGAGCAGTTTAACATGGCTTCTGGCCGTTTGGGGTGGTGCATTGAGGTGAAGTTGTATGGTAGGGCTCAGATGTGGTAAATATAGAATAATGGAGAATATGTTGTGCGTCATTAGAAGACGTATTGTACGTTCGTATCTTTTCTGTATATTATTGTTACAAGAAGAGGGCCAGTTTGTTTTTTTCCGTCGGATGCTTGATTGATCTTTGCAAATCAAACCCGACTTCAGACTTACTTTCTTATCCTCAGCCGCTCCTCAAGAGGGCACCATACCATTAAAACAAACTCACCTGCATATTTATGGGACGCACAGGTGGAGAAAAAGCATGGCACGTTCAAAAATGAGCGTCATCCTAAAGCTGTAACAGTAAGGGCAATAGTATATATATATATATTTTTTTAAATGTGCCGCCACCGCACACAGCCCGATGTTTTCTTTTCAGCCAGCCCTATGCTCTGAGCTTATTTGATTGCATGCAGAGCCAATCTATATAAGTGAGTTCCTCAGAGGCGGCCTGTATTTATTCAGTGGAGTGCTTAGGTAACGGCATTAGAACCCGGAGTGGTGGCCGGTCTGTTTTATTTCTCTGTGATTCGGCTGTCCTCTACAACCACTAGGACAGATGCGTCACAGATGACAAAGCGGCCCCGCTGGTGACGCTCTCTCACCACGTCGAACTTTCAGAATTTGCACGGCCTCTGTTCCCCAGTGGATAGGACTTGTTCGTTAGATCAGTTTTATTTGAGTCCGCACAAGCCTTGATCTGGACCCTCGCACGAAATAATTGCCAGATCAGCCCACTCTCCAAATCTCAGCAGCTTTTACACGTGGACTATTATTAGACATGCCACACGTGAACATCCGCAGAGAGCACTGTCGCGGCGCTCCGATGAGACGCCCGTTTCCCCAGCAAACGTGCATTTCAGGCTTTATGTGAATGTCCGTTACATAAGAACGATTGCACTGCAGTTTTCTTGCTTGACCATCTTTTGTTTCTATCACAATAGGCATTTGAAATTCGCCTGGAAACAACCACTGACTTTTTTTTTCCCCCACATTCTTTTATTCAAAATTCTTGGATTATGATATCTCTGGATGTGTTTTCAGTTGTTGCAATATCAAAAATGACTACTTTTATTCGCGCATAAGTGTATCGTTGAGCGCATTTACATTGCTCGAGATATATTTAAGTCTTAAGTGTAGGCTTCGGGTTTACCGTGTGGTGAAATGATGGAGCATTGCTCTTTAATAACAGCCTAAGTAAACTGGCAATATCCTGTCACGGTCGGTTGGAACCTTCCTAAAACATGTTCACAAGGTACTTTTCTTCTTCTTCTTTTTTTTTTTTCATCGAATTTTTACAAGAAGCAGTGATTTCTCCTGCGGTTTAGACATACACAGAACTGCATGAAAAATCAAAACAGCGAGTAGTCATGGAAAACCTGACCCAACTCGTTCTGGATGCTTGGCGTGAAAAGGCAGTCACGGCTGCCCTGGAGGCTGGTAGGCGGGCGGGCGGGCCTGCGAGAAGACGGTGACTGTTACTCCTCGCTCAGTCACATTTCCGCGAGGCATGTGTGAGCCCTCGGGTCGATCCTCTCCACGGCCGTCGGGTGCTGTCGCGCCGAGGATGCGGTACCCGGCGCTCGGTGGCGAGATGGAGCGTAGGACCCGCCTGGTGAACCTCATGTGCTGCATGGGTCAGTATTTCTCCCCGACCGCTTCGCGTCGTTTCCTCGAGAGCTCGTTCATGTGCTGCGCTTACTCGTTACTCAGCAGAATCTATTATACAATCCGCACAGAGGCCTAATAAGGGGGAGGGAGGTGTGTTGTTGGTCGCTCATTGGTCAAGGTTCAGGGAAATGCGCGCGTGCTCCTCCGGAGAGTTGTCGATGTTGTTTGTTGTTATTAGCAGTGGCCTGAAAGTGACCTATAGCCAATAGTGGGTGTTGTAAATGTGATCGATTATACGCATGAGTTTTCTTGGTTTTTACTGAGGATTCATTTCAAGTGTTAGGTTATTAGGTTGCCTTTTAGGCATTACGAAAATCTAAGAGTAACTCTTGTCATGCTGGTGCTATTTATACTAAATATCAGCACAAGGACAAAAAACGATAAATCCTGTTCATTTTCCTTTTAAATATGCGTCTATTTGGATCTCACATATGGCACTGGTGGCAGGAAGTGGTTGCCATGGCGATGGGAAACAAAAAACATAATGTGGTCAGCATGCCTGGAGAGAGTGACTCTCTCTGGGAAATCAAATCCTGCTGTTTAGCCACAGGGACTTGCCATCTTCGCATGGACTGTGTGCAAAAAAAAAAACAAAAAAAAATGCAATGCTTGAAAAACTTTGAGATCACACAGCTCAGCTGGCAAAGAAACACATAAATGCATATATACATACATACATACTCTTTGTACTTTTTTAGAGGATTTTTGACATTTGACATGGCATAGCATAACCTTTGTCTATTGTCTGGTACCATGCTGCGTAATGCAATCTCATAGATTACATAACCGTCTTACACAGAGCAGAATTAGGCTGCTCTAATGACAACTTTTGCAGAAACACTACTTTTACAATTGCAGGATTAGAATTACTTCATAATGTGAAAAATAAATAAATAAATAAATAAAGCCTGTAAATCCTTTTTTCCTCCTCTTCTTCAGATGAAAGAGACAGAGTGCAGAAGAAGACATTTACAAAATGGATAAATCAGCATCTGCTGAAGGTAAGAACACATGTTAGCTAGTAATTGTTTTCCTCTGTGTCATTATCCTCTTAGATTTTGAATTTCCTAAATCTATTCATTTGTGCCCTGTGTGTTCCTATGGCAACTGTGTTTATACAGAGATGAAACCTGACTATTTGCTTCAATTCCAGTAGTTTCCACAGTGGCCAGCAAACCGTTCCTTTCTCTAACATAAACAATCCATTAGAGAAGTATTGGCTGTGATAACAAATACCACTCTCCCTGGTTGGTTCTAACATGTCAGCATTCCTCTTTAGATATTATTAAAGCTTTTTAAAAGTCATTTGCCGTAAAATGGGGCTGCACTGCTGCAGCAACAGGTTTTTAACTGGATGGCATTTCATGAAACGTTAAGCGACAGGCGAGCACTGACATGTCTACTCTAATAGGCCCCTGTGAAAACAAATGCACCACTTAATGGTAATCAAATCTTCCACCTTGTTGTGTTTACACATACGTGGTACTTTAACTAAAATTGAAACTAATGTGCACATGTAAAGTATTAACTTGTAAACTCTGTAAAATACTGCATAAATAAAATAAAATAAATGCATTAGGTGACATCGTTGTTTTAGCCCAGCTGATGGTGCAGGTCCAATGATGAGACTTTAACCAAAAAAAATCAGACACGCTACAGCTGCAGAGATCAACCAACGTATAAAAACCGAAATCTGCTGCTTTTATTAGTTTGAACCTGTTGAATGTAAGGCTTTTGGATTTTTTTCCCCCTCGTCCGTCTTGAACTTATTGTCGGTCCACAACGGGCCTCATGCACGCCCCATGTAAAATCTGAGATGCTGACTAATAGTCGCGGATAGAAGGGTGCCTGTCTATTTTGGCGCCACAGCTGTGGCTGCCATATGGGATTACGGCGCTGAAAAGCCCTGTGTGAAAGCAGGTCAGCAGGCAGCAGCGTGATTTCAGAGGCGCAGTATTTAGGACAGGAAGGAGAGCAGGGGCCTGCTGCAAAGAACGGCAGTTGTTAAGTGCCTCAGTCAAGAGGTTAGATGAGGTGTCGGAAAGATAAGATTTTTTTAATACACGCGTTTAAATATAGAGAGAAACGTGATGTCAAAAATTGTCCCAGTACATGGAACAGATGTTTTTCCACGTTTTGGGTGGAGTATATGTAGTTGTGTCATGGTGTGTCTTTCATGGTTACTAGTATATTGTAATAAATGGGATTATTATGGTTCAAGAACTGCCGTCGGGGATTTCAAAACTCACTTGAATGGTTGTGTTATAACAATACAATTTTTTCCCCACATCTCCTCTCTTCCTCGTGACTGAAGGTGCGGAAGCATATAAACGACCTGTATGAAGACCTGCGAGATGGACATAACCTGATCTCACTGCTGGAGGTTCTGTCTGGAGACACACTGGTGAGTTGATGCCTGCGTCACGTTGCGTTATCTTTATTCTTACATCCAGATAAAACAACCACAAAACAAGGTTCAAACCAAACGTAGCGGTGAAACCCTCGATGTTGTGGTATAAGCAGCATCCGAGTACATATATATCGAGCTTGTAGGTGGAGCAATTTGAACTGAAATTAGTTTGATTCCCACACACAAAAAAAATAAAAAATAAAAAAATGATCCAGATTGTCATGAGACCTCAAAGGGGGACGTGGGTGTACTGTTCTTTCTCATCGAATGCACTTGCCCTCCTCCCTTCTGACTGATGGTAGGAGGGCAGAGGGAGCTGTGGGAATTTGATGTTCTGTAGCCGAGTGAGATTTAGCTTACACCAAAATCCCACTCATGTAGTGACAACTTTGTGGCGTATAGAGGGCGCAAGCGTGTGTCAAACGATCATCTATGAGCGTATCATGTGCTCATTATTGTGGTTAGATTCCTTGTGCTCACACCAGATTTAAGTCGTATGAAATAAGTAGCCAAAGTACAGTTTGCTTTAAACAGTGAAGATATATTCAGAGATGGGAGACACGTGGGCTTTTCTCATCCAACGACATGTAAAAACCTTTGGGAGAAATCTTAACAGGTGGGACAATTCCTAACTGGAGTTTCCAGCAATTTCCGGCTGCCCAATAATCCGTCATTAACGACGTTCAACATTCTAATGAGCTTTTTCAAATCACTAACTGCCAAAAGTTAAAAGTAAGAGTGTAATAAGAATAAGAGAATAATCAACTTGCTCATTTTGTGCTTGTGTTCACCGGAGAACTGTAACAATAGCGCAGTTATTCAGACAGTTTGTGTGATACTCTCATCTCTTATTTAACCAACACATTGGAAAATATTTCTAGAATATATAAAATAGGATAACGAAGTGATTTTAACTTAGAAAGGGCCTGTTTCACTTTGTCGATAAGGCAGGCTCATATTCCAATATAGATCGGTGTGTGTGCTTGTGTCTAATTGGTCCCGGAGAGACGGCACCGCACTGCGGTGTCATTCAACAGGCTGTGCGCAGCAGTATTGCCATGTCTCTCTTAACACGTCACTCTTGTCATCCTATATTGAGGTGTGTCGAGGCGGTCTTTGTGAAGTCCTAGGCTGCATAATGTTACCGTGCTGTGATGTTCCCCCCCCCACTGTAGAGTTAAAATGCACGGATTCCCGTAGGAGGAACCCCAGCAGTTACTCCCCCTCTCCCGTGTGACTAACTTTCATCTTCTAAGTATCTGTTTTCTGTTTACATCCCTCTTCCCTCGTCTCTTCTGCTCTTTTCATGTTTTTTTTGTTTTTTTTTCTCTCCATTTGTCCTAACGTCCTTTGATTTGGCCACTGTCGTGTGTCCGTGTCCTCCTCTTCCCAACCACCCAAACACCCCCCCCCCACATGTGTTGCCTTTTTTTGGTGATAAGCCGAGGGAGCGCGATGTGCTGAAGACATTGCGGTTGGTGAGTGGGACAGAAGCATGTGCCGTTGAGCAGCATGGAGACACGGTGGATGGTGATGATGATAAGGGGGTACGTGTGGCTCCACCCCCTTCCCACCTCCTTGTAACAGACTAATTCACAGCGTGCTGTGGCCAGTTAACAGAAGTGCAGAAACAATCCCACAATCCCCCCCTGTTTGATTTGTCCCTTGTAGTTTCACACAATAGGTCTAGAAGGTATCGTAGCTCTTCGACTGCATATACGCATAGTCATTTTCCCAGTTTTTTTTCCCCCAGTACTAAATGCGTGATTTCTGTTGAGCGTCATGATTTACAATGCCACGTCTTTGGATCAGGAAATCATTTCAGAATCTTTATTTCATTTGACCCAATGGTGCTGATGATGCAGAGAAATGTGCACATTGATCTGATATCCCAGGCAGCTTTTTGCTGGAGTTTTCTTTATATATATATATATATATATATATATATATATATATAATTTAAATTGAAGAAGACTAAATAATAATAAATGATTTGGCACTCTGACTTTGCAAAGTCAAAATAAAAAAGATTCAAGAAATGATAAACGCGATATTTTAATGTCCTCTTATCCATTGCACCAGCTTTCCGCATCATTGAGCCGTACAATCAAAGCTCTCTGGACCTTCGAGGGCTTTAGGACATTTTCCATCCGCTGCTTTTCAGTATTTTTATGCTCCGAAGCCTCTCAGTGAATGAAATTAACTGAATTAAAGAGACGGGTTTCTTAAACGTGTTCGTCATCATCTCCCTTCCATCGGCGTAGAGACATGGCTGGGTGCCGCACAGGTTTTTTTTCGCCGCTGCCTCTGATGATGACGCGTCCTGGCTTGATTGCATTTTCCATCTCGTTCCCTCATGCTTTGGCCTCCGACTGTTCACGTGTGTCTGCCTTAGGATCATTCAGTAAGATGTTTTATTATTCTTTAAAACATCTCGAACTGAAAGTGAAAGGATTTCGACTGCACCTCTGGCTGTCCGAGAGAGTTATCAAGCAGGTTAGGTGGCTGAATCTGCCCGAACATGCTTAGAGCAAATGGAGGTGGAAGTGGTGGAAAATGTGCTAGGTTGGGAGTTGCTGTGTACATTTTTGCGCAGATTTGTGAGTGCATTTGAAGGAATGCCGACTCTTTTTGTTTGTTGTGTGCGTGTGTGTTCGCCTCACCAGATCAGCGGGTAAGAACCTCGAAGCATGCCCTGTGTCCTCTATGCTATTGACCACCTGTGCATCTTTTTTTCCTCCAATTTAAACTAGAACCCGATTACCATGCACGGCTCCTCTTCCCTTTTTGTGTCCACAGCCTCGGGAGAGAGGGCGGATGCGCTTCCACAGACTACAGAATGTACAAATAGCGCTGGATTATTTAAAGAGGCGGCAGGTAAGTGAACTCCACCCCGAATGGTTCCGCGTGCTGTCACACGAGGCGGGAATAAAAAATCTGCGGTCAGATTTGAGATTCGACGAACACACATTATACGATGATGTAATATCAAAAACAGATTTTCCTGTCATGGATTTACCTCGAACGATTGCAGCCGAAGAGCACCCACGGAAATATTTGTATGCGCGCCTACACTGTATTTTGGCGGTTGCATTATATTGT
>JAFBJU010001915.1:4613-174732 GCA_016785305.1 Colistium nudipinnis | reverse complement strand
AAAATAAAAATAAAAAATAAAAAATAAAAAATATATATATATATATATTGGAGATGATTTAAGAGACACATAGCTGGTGTGTTTGAGTTCACATACTGGGATTGTAGCCAAGAAAGATACAATGTGCTACTTTTTCTCAGTAAAAAAAAAAAAAAAAAAAAACTTTAGATAGAGGTGCAAATAAGCTACATGAGTCAGCATGGCATTTTCTTAGGCTGGTGTAGACGGAGCACTCGGGTGTCTTATTGCAAGGACTCAAATGACTCTCCTAAAAGCAACTGAAAGTCGGTGTTGTATGTCAGGGCGTGATTTTCCTTATTAAAGTATAGAAATCCCCTCGCTGAACCCTGATAGGGTTTACGGCAACATATTTAGGAGGCGTCGTGTGGGGGAGGGGGGGGTGTTTCTGGATTAGATTAACTGCAGCCAAAGTGCAATTATGACAAGGTTGCATTTTGCTGAGCTGTAACGGATGATTGGGTTTGACAGGAATTCGTTTGATATGTTCTGCGGTGCAAGACTGGAATGGCGACTGCGATCGTGCGCGGTTGCTTACTGCTCGCCCGACACAAATGCAAATGCCCAACACAGATATGTTATACCCTGGCCAAAAACTCGACGGCGCAGTTTTTGAACTCTGCCGTGTGTTGAGTTTCCAACAGTCTTTGTTTCCGGACTAGTTCTTACATCTAAGGAAAAGTCGCTATCTGTGTGAATTTGGACATTCGTCAAAAGTTTACCTCTTCCTTCCCCGCCTCCGTGTAACAAAACACATCCTATTTACGGCATTAACGTCGGGCGTGGTGAAACCAGGCAGAAACGGCAATTACTGCCGTTTGGCCGCGTTTTATACAATCTCAGTTCTTTCAGAGGGTGGAGCTGCCCGGACCTGCTATTTTGCTTCTCATCCCCTAAGGGCAGCATATTATCTCTGGGTGGGATTTGTTTTATGCGCTCCACACCTGGCCGTGGCCCTATAAATACGAGAGAGAGAGACGCTCGTCGGCCCATCAGTCGCGATCGCGGGCTGCGCGGGTTTTAGGGGGCAGCTGGGATCCTGGCGGAGGTGCATGGTGTGGGTGAGGAGCGGTCATTGCAATGAAAGATGGCCTATCTGAGCGGGATCTCGTCCGTCAGCAACAGCAGCTTCACCAGCTATGGCTCCGATGACAGTGTCCTCACAGAGCCCTTGCAGATTAACAGCTCGGTTTTTCTGAATAACAACATTACCTTTGGGTCCAGGTGAGGTTACAGGGAGATTGCTTGACTATTTCGGGGGATTTTTTGTATTAAAGTGACAATAGGTAAAATAACGACGGCATCATGATTTTTTTTTTCATCATTATAATCAATATATATGTATTTTTTTAAGGCTTGAGATGTTACAGCAAATTGCCAACAGGGTCCAGCGGGACTGTGTTAATGGAGAGGACAAGCTGGCGTTGGCAAGAATCGCCCTACAGTCGGTAAGTCTGGTGCAAGCTCCGTTTCACTCGAGATGTTATGCGATGAAAAAGATTGCCCAGAGATGATATCGTTACATCTCATTTCTTTCCTTTTTTTTCTTTGTCTGCCCAGGATGCGAAGCGCCTCGAGTCTGGAATTCAGTTCATTCACGAAGCTGAGATCGCCGGCTACTTGTTGGAGTGTGAGAACGTCATCCGGCAACAAGTGGTGGACATCCAACTTCTCCTGGACGGGAAATTCCCCTTTGCGGATCAACTGGTCCAAAGGTACAAAGTGGACGCCCCTGCAAAACTCACACGCTGCATTTTGTCAAAACATTCCGACAGCTCACGTTGTCGTTCATTTTTCAACGCAGGGTGTCTAAACTGCGGGATGACCTGCTAACCATGAGGGCCGAGTGCTCCTCTGTGTACAGCCAAGGGCGGACCCTCACCACGGAACAAACCAAAATGATGATCTCCGGCATCACGCAAAGTCTGAACTCTGGCTTCTCCCAGAGCATGGGCTCAAATCTGACACCGGCTCTCACTCCCGCGCTCACCCCGGGGGGCCTGGGCACCCCGGGGTCCACGTTCACCCCCAGCCTTACGCCGCGCCTCACCCCGTCCCTGACTCCCACCTTCACCCCAGGCTCGCCGCCTTCGTCAGTCCAGAGCTACGTGGGGGGCGGTGGCGGCATGGACCCCGGCAGCCTCAGGCATTTCAAACACATGCAGATCCGCAAGCCCTTAATGAAATCCTCCTTTGCGGACCCCAACATGACGGAGGAGGAGGTCAACATGAAGTATGTTCAGGACCTCCTGACCTGGGTGGACGAGATGCAAGTGAGTGCTCGCCATCAGTTTGCTGAGGATGCGTGCTAACTACGATTGTTTACTGTGATACACGTGAACTAGAATGGAAAATACATTTGTTTTCTTTTGAAAAGGTGCAGCTGGACCGTTCGGACTGGGGATCCGATTTGCCAAGTGTGGAAACGCATTTGGATAACCACAAAGTTGTACATAGAGCCATTGAAGAATTTCAAATGAGTCTCAAAGATGCCAAACTGAGTGAAGTAAGGATCTCGGAGTTTCTCTCGGTTTTATAATCAATTTTTATAAATAATAAAAAAAAACAAAAACAAAACATTTTTCCCCTCAGATTCAGATGACCATTCCCCTGAAGATCTCGTATTCAGACAAACTAAACAAACTCGAGAGGCAGTATGAAAGGCTACTGGTGAGTTATCTGTCGAGCCCGCCGGGCGCAATCTAAAATCCGTGCGGCTCTGTAAATGCTTCGTACGATTTATGACGACGGCTGCCTGGCGGTTTCAGAGCTGTTCAAGAGAGCGGCAAAGCCACCTGGAAAGCCTGCACGACTTCGTGTCCCACGCCACTCAGGAGCTCATCTGGCTCAATGAGAAGGAGGAGGAGGAGGTCGCCTTTGACTGGAGCGATCGCAACAGCGGCATTTGCAGGAAGAGAGACTACCACGCGGTGAGTCGGGTTGTTCTTTAAACAGCCTCCTGATGAAATGTAATCTGAGAAATCTTGCCTGTCGGCAGAATGTTCGGGACCTGTCCCGACAGCCGTTTTTGGCGTCGGCGGCTTGGCTGTGTTGCGGCTGCATTTATTCGAGCCAACGGTCCTGTCCCGGATAGGTATTTGGCCACGCACTGGTGGCCCGAGTGATTAACTTCACACCCGGGTGTGTGTGGCGGGTCATGAGACCCTGCGAGAGGGATGCAATGTACCGTGGTCACTGCTGGATGTCTGAGATGCCCGGCTTAATGTCTGCACATCACAGGACCTGATGAGGGAGCTGGACGAGAAGGCGGAGGTGATCAAATCCGTGCAGGACAAGGCAGAGCGCCTCTTGTTCAAGAGCCACCCGGCCAAGATAACTATCGAAGTAAGTCTGACTCAGCGCTCGGCGGGACTTTCAGATTGTACATTTTTGGACCAGCGCCAGTGTCTCCACCCTGCACGCAGCTGGCACTGAAAACATAACCAAGTCCTGTTTCGGCTTGCAACCTTTGCAGCTATGGCGCCTGGGTATTGTGTGGTTTATTTCTGTGTTGGTTCTCCTCCAGGCATACAGAGCCGCCATGCAGACGCAGTGGAGTTGGATTTTACAGCTCTGCTCATGTGTAGAACAGCATCTGAAGGAGAATGCTGTTTACTTTGAGGTGAGTTGCCCCCCCCCCCCCCCCCATATTATTATTCTTTTGTTTTGTTAATGCACAAATGCGTTTTGCACACACGGCCAAATTCTTTTTTTCCCTGTGCAGTTTTTCAGTGACGCCAAAGAGTCCTTAGATTACCTTAAGAGCCTGCAGGACTCCATTCAAAGGAAGTATAGCTGCGATCAAACGAGCAGCCTGCACAGACTGGAGGACCTCGTTCATGAGTCCATGGTAAACCGATGAAAAGACTCGAAGCGCCGATATGTGCACCGTGAGAAGGTAAATAAAGGAAGGAGCAATCACCTTGTACCGGTGTTGTGTGTCCCCCAGGATGAGAAAGAGCAGCTCCTTCAGTACCGCACCACTGTGGCCGGTTTAGTGGGAAGGGCCAAAAATATTGTGCAGCTCAGACCCAGGAACCCGGAAAGTCCCGTGAGATCCTCCATCCCTGTAAAAGCCATCTGTGATTACCGTCAAATAGAGGTACGGTTTCCTGTGCCGTATTTCCCCACCAGCGGTACAATATCAGCTCAGTTTTGAAAAAAAAAAATGTAAATGAATGCTGTGTATGCATCACAAATCTTCCAGATTACCATTTATAAAGACGATGAGTGCTTGTTGGCCAATAACTCTCACCGGGCCAAGTGGAAAGTCATCAACCCAGCAGGGAATGAGGCCATGGTGCCAGCTGTTTGTTTCACCGTGCCGCCACCCAACAAGGAGGCCGTAGACATGGCAACAAGGTGAGATGCCGGGGATGCATTTAGTCCAATTTTCTGACACTGCACTTACACCACAGACAAAGTGAACTGATGAGTTAGAATATCACCGAGTGTTTCTGGTGACCAGACTTTGGTGGGATACATTATTAATGCCTTTTTTGCATTTCCTGTAGAACGGAGCAGTTATACCAGAATGTGCTGGCACTGTGGCACCACTCCCACATCAACATGAAGAGTGTGGTGTCCTGGCATTATGTAATGGCTGATATACGAGCCATCCGGAACTGGAATGTGGCCTCAGTACGTTTCTCTTTTGTTGTTTTCCTATTAAGACTCTTTATAATAATCCTATTTTTAGAGTCGAGATCATTTATCACAACCGGGCATATATTTCTACTTTTATTTCCCCCGACTAATTTAGATCAAGACCATGTTACCTGGGGAGCATCAGCAGGTCCTGAGCAACCTGCAGTCCCACTTTGATGAGTTCCTGGAGGACAGCGACGAGTCGGAGGTGTTCACGGTGGCAGACTGCGCCCAGCAAGAGAGAGACGTCGCAGCCTGCAAGGAATATTACCAGGAGCTGCTCAGATCTGCAGAAAGAGGCAAGGCTCAGATTCACTCCCTGTGCCTCCCGACCACGTGCCGCTGGTTATCTAGGAGCACACAACACCGCCAGGGGAAACTCAAACACCCTTATTTTTAATCCTCCAGACTTTTTGAATTCTTTTTCACTGAGCTGAGAGGAGTCAGTGGCATGTATTTCGTCTCAGTGCAACAGTTTTTGAATAGCGATAATGGCGCCATCTAGAGGTGAACCTGTTAGTGGCAGTTAGTGAGTCGACACTTTTCAAAGAATACAATGAAACTGTACTTTCACCGACATGCAGGTATATTTTCAGTCCCACGCGCATTCTTATCTTTCACTGTATATTGTCTTTGCTGAAACAGAGGAACACCAGGAGTCTGTGTACAATAATTACATCTCAGAAATACGAAACTTCCGCATGCACCTGGAGGCCCACGAAGAACACCTGATCAGGCAAATCCGCACGCCGCTGGAGAGGGACGACCTGGAGCAGAGTCTCCAGCGCATCGCGGAGCAGGAGGTGCACGTCCGGGGGTTTTTCCCAAAACATTCCTCGGTCACTCTGAGGAATTTCCCGGTTTCCTGACCCTGATTTTTCTGCATTTCAGAGGAAGATGGCAGAGCTGAATAAACTGAAGGAGGATCTCGATGTCATGAAGGAGAAGTGCGAGCTGTTCCTCATACAAGCTGCAGGTTCTCCGTCCGTGCCGACGCTTTCCTCGGAACTCACCATCCTGGTCCAGAGCATGAGCCAAGTGTACTCCATGTCATCCATTTATTTGGACAAGTGAGTCACTCCCCTCTTTTTCCCAAAATGCTGATGATGCTGGTATTGAGCAGCGGAAGTGACAACGTGTCCCCCCCCCCTTTATTTGCAGACTGAAGACGGTGAGCTTGGCGGTGAAGCACAGCCAGAACGCCGAGGCGCTCGTTAAAGCCTACGAATCCAAACTCTACGAGGAAGACGCCATGAACTCTGACGTCAAATCCATTGAGAGTGTCATTTCCACCCTCAAGGTGACACAGGATTTGGATGGAATATTTTTTTCCTCTTCGGTTCTTTTCTTCTAGTTGCATTTTTCCTTATCAAACTTTTTTTTTTTTTTTTGCCTTTTCCAATGTAGCAATGGCGGACGGAGATCGACGAGCGGCAGGAGGTGTTCCACGACATGGAGGATGAGCTGCAGAGGGCTCGAGTGACCAGTGAGCGCATGTTCAAGGCCCACAACGAGCGGGACTTCGACCTCGACTGGCACAAGGAAAAAGCCGATCAGCTGAGCGAGAGATGGCAGAACATTCACTCCCAGATCGATAGCAGGCGAGTATTTTTTGCACGACGAGAAAATAGCCCACCGTGTTTACGTCATTTCTCATTACGCCACGAATGCTTCTCGTCCTCAGGCTTCGGGACCTGGAGGGCATCAACAAATCCCTGAAGCACTACAGAGACTCGTACAGCAGTCTTGATGAATGGGTCAGAGACATGGAAGCCGCGCAGCTGAAGGCTCAAGAAAGCAAACCCGAAGATAGCAAGGCACTGGCGGAGTTTTTGAACAAACAGAAGGTAGAACAAGACGTTCGTCATTTCTTCACGCTGTGAAATGAAGGCAATAGAGGCGTATGGATATATATTTAAAAAAAATTGCTGTTTTTCAGGTCCTTGTTGCTGAAATTGAACAAAAGCAGAGCAGAATTGATGAGTGTCAGAAGTACTCGGAGCAGTATTCGTCTTCCATTAAGGTACAGTAACTTATTTCAACTCCTTTCAACCCATTTTGGCTCAAACCTTAGCCTGGGGATCCTGAAAAGATATGTTGTCTTGTGATTATGATTTAGCTGATATGTAAATCAGCAATCGTTTTAGTTGAGGGTGGAAGAAATAGAAAATGCAATATTCGAGATAATATTGAGTTGTGAGTAGCGCACGTCGTTTTATTTCCAGGATTATGAACTTCAGCTGATGACCTTCCGAGCGATGGTCGACTCCCAACACAAATCTCCACTTAAGAAACGGAGGATGCAGAGCTCGTCGGATGCCATTCAGCAGGAGGTAACCTTGTGCTGTTATTTTGGTAGGAAAGGAAAGCTGTGCTCTATATGCAAGGTAAGACTGACTTTTTTTTATATATTTTTTGGGGTTAACTTTTGAACAGTTCATGGATCTGCGAACCCGCTACACTGCTCTCGTGACTCTGATGACACAGTATGTGAAGTTTGCCGGCGAAACGCTGAAGAGAACTGAAGATGAGGAGGTGAGAGGTTCATGCTTTCTATATTTTCAGTGGCATACATAGCACATTTTATACGTTTGGGGGCGTTGGGGCTGCTTTACGGTGTAATGCTTATTTAGCTTTACCTTCTTATCGGTGCATGGTTCCCAAATGCTCTGTCATGCATCAACATGTTTACTACCTGACTGAAAAAGTAAATCATACAATGATATGATTTACTAAAGGCAACAGACAAACCACTATTGTATGGCTGTATGTATGTGTTGTACGTTTCTTGTTACTCTTCTTGACTTCTTGACTTCCTCTGAGGGTTGCGTTTCCAAAAATATAGGGTCTGCTCATCATAAGTGATGATGATTTGCTTCATTGCACAAAAGAAGCAAAGGAAATGTGCAGCACGGATGCATGCAGCTCCTTATTGCTGGTGGTCACTTGCTGGAAGGAGAAAGGTTTTTACACGGAAAGTGTGCTTCTTGTGATTTGCATTCTTATTATTAAGTATAGTTTTGGCTAAAGCTGAAAATGATGCAGTCTTGAAATTGCAGACTCAACTGAATTATTCATCCCGTTTGCTTTTGCATTTTCTCGTCACAAATGAAGCAGTGGATGACTTGTTTTTCGTATTATAGAACAAAAAAACGTTTGAACGAGCAGAGAATACAAAAAGGACCGAGTGCGTGGAGCTCCAAAAAGCTGCAGGGGATGTAGAAAATAGTCAACTTAAGCAACGGATCCAGGAACAGGAGGCTTTGCTGGCTGAAAGACAAGCACAGCTGGAAAGTCTGGAGGGAGAAATGGAGACGCAGCAAGAGACTATCGACGATCTGTACTTTCAGAAGTCACACTTTGAGCAAGACATTCATAGGTATCACACGAAATTAGAGATGGCATTTAAAGACAAAGCAGCCAGTGAGCAGGCGCTTGTTCACACAAAACATTTAATGGAGCAGGCAGAGGCTAAGTGGTCGATGGCTCAGAGTAAACTGGATGACCTCATGCAGAAAACCGATAATGGCCCAAATCTCCAGATAGCGAGCCCCAGCCTTCAGAGAAAAAAAATCATTGAGGTAGGTACTGAGGATGAGGGTAAGGAAAATGCAGTAATTCAAAGTCAGTTGACAGTCCACAGTCAGACCGAGTCCTCTTCAGAAAAAGAAAACGACAGTATAAAGATGGAAGTCCTGAAGCAGAAACTGACAGACGAACTAGTCCTGGTCCAGACGAGAGCGGAAATGGCAGAGGAGAAGGCGCAAAGTTATAAGAAGATGTTGGACGACAGCAGTAACACAGTGAAGAAGCTTCAGATGGACATGGAAACCGAGAGGATGCGCATGAGGCAGAGATCGGACGAGTTCCAGCAGGAAACGCAGAACGCGAAGAACGCCATCAGTGAGCTTCAAGAGGAAATCCGATCTCTGCAAAGGGCTAAGGCCTCGCTGGAGCAAACCAATTTCTTTCAAAGCACAGAGGTGGAAGGCCTCAAAGAGCAGCTCAAGGTCACCCACGGAGAACTGCTCAAGAAAAGCTCCACGGAGCAGGAGAGTATTTACACACTTAACAACTTAGAAGAGGAGATCGCATCCAAGCAGGCGGCGATAGATCAGCTGAAGTTTAAATGCAGTGAGCTGACCAGGATTAATGCCTCATCTGTTGGTGACGTCAGAGGCCTTCAGATCCAAACGGAGGCGCTGGAGAAAGAGAGAGCCGTCTCCGATCAAAAGGTCAAGTCTTTGAAGAGTGAGGTGGAGAGGTGGAAACAGCAGCTGCAAACGGCTGTGGAGGAAAATACCTTAATGAACAGATCTGAACAGGCGTCGAAACTCAAGTTGAAAAACCTGGAGGCAGAGCGTCAAAGAAACGAGTCGGCCCTGTCTCAACTGCAGGGGAAAGTAGCAGAGTTAAAACGGGTCAATTCGGAGGTGGAAAACAATCTGAAGAATGTAAAAGCCAAGCTAGATCAGGTAACGGTGGAAATGGACAGCAAGGATCAGCAAATTCAAATCTTCCAGTCTCAGGTGGAGGGCACCAAATCACAGGTCAGAATAGTGGAGGAGGAGCTGAACAGGAAATCTCAGGCCTCCCACGAGCTTCAAATCAAACTGCAGGATTACAGTGAGGAGTTGAGGAAAATGAGTGAGCAGAAAACAAAAACGCGCCACTCGGACGTTGCCAATTATGAGAATGAAATAGCAATGCTGAAATCGGAACAGAACCGTTTGACTGCCGAGAGAAATTTAGTAAATCAGAAGGTCCAAAGGCAGGAGGCCGAAATCAATGATCTGAACTTGGCGGTAAAGCTGAGAAACGCAGAGCTGGAGAGAGAATCTGCCGAAAATCAAAAACAACTCAAGAAAGTCAAGGCATTACAGGATGAGCTTAGGGATCAGCAACACAGCGTTAAAGGCGGCTCGGAGAAAATAACGGAAAATCTAAAGCAAGAGATCTACTCTCTTCAAAATGCGAAGAAAGCGATGGAGCAGACGGTGGAGAACTTGAACGTCAAACTTTCAGAGTTGGGCTCTTCCCTGCAACGGACCAAAGATGAACTGGATAAAGAGGCCAAAGATAGAGTAGTCAAAGAATCGAAACTGCTGCAGCTGGAGAGAGAGCTTCGGAAAAATCCAATCAATGCCAAAGAAGGTGCGTCGAATTCTGACAAATCCCAATCCAATCTGCAACACGAGAACACGATCCTGCAGAGGGAGAAGACCGAGGCGCAGGAGAAAAACACGTCCATGGGATCAGAAATCAGAACTCTGAGAGAAAAGCTCCGCGGCACCGAGACGGAGGCCGAGCGAAAGCAGAGCGAGAACTCCGCCCTGCAACTGAGGTCCCGGCAAATGGAAGAACAGCTGGAGAAGTGCAAGCAAATGCTCGACGAGCTGAAGAGGAAACTGGAACTTCAGAAAGAGGGCTACGAGAGGCAGCTGTCGCTGGTGCAGACTGAAATGGAGAAAAAACTTGTTTTACTGAAGTCCGGAGTCACGGGTGACGGCGAGAAGCCGAAACCACTGACGCACGGCGTGGCCTCATCAGAGATGGTTAACAAGTATTTAGAACAGGACGTCGCACAGGTGATAGCAACGATGCGTCAAACCGCTGCGCAGGCAAAGCAACAAACGGACCAGCAGCTGCAACTGCAGGTCAGCGTGGACAAAACCAGGCTCAACGGAGACCTGTTCGAGGCAAAACCCGACGTCGCACAGCTGGAGGCTGACGGCTTGAAGCTCAACTCAAAATTAAGTGCTTCGCAAAGCCTTTGCAACAAGGAGTCCAGTGAGTCAGCCGGGTTTAAACAGCAGGTGATGAATGAACGGGAGGTCAGAGTAACCGGTCTTCAGCACGACCCGAGAGACAACTCGGCAACAGAACAGACCGTGATCCAGAAAATGTCCCGCTCACCCGGTAAAGGCAGCACAGAGGACGGGTGTTCCAAGTTGAAAGTGCCCTCTAAGGTATGGATGAAGTCCGGTTGATTAAAACACAATATTATGAAAACTCTTATCGTATTAAAAAAGGCCTATTTGACAGACTTTATTTTAATATGAAGCACTCTGCTTTTCTATAGTTCTCAGTTCTTGCATAGGAATTTGTCATAGTTTTGTAGGATTGTTGCAATTGTGACTGTGAACTGTGATCATTCGTAACCTAAAGGTTCTTTCAATATCATGTCTACAGATGTCATCCGTGGAGAACGAATACACTCTTGTAGGAGCAAAACTAGTCAGACTGGACAAAACCGGAGTCGCCCCCAGTGAAATCCTTCACGAGTCCTCAGCCGAAAAAGCGTTGAGTAGCTCTGCTCTCACTCCCTTTCAGAAGGATTTGCAAAACGCCAACTACAAGGCACAAATCGACCCCGATGAGCGCAGGACCGTGACAACACAGGGATACATGGCTCTGTGCGGGCTGACGGATCCGCGACCCGGCGAATCTCAACGCGCCACTAGGACGAGGACTTACCAGATCAGACAAACGTATGAAACGGTCAACATTTCCGAGGAAAGCGCGACAGAAAGCGGCGGCAAACAGAGCGCGACATATTCGACTCCCCAGAAGCTCGCAGAACCTAAAAGTGGCACGTGTATTCAAAACCCCAGCAATGCTAAGGTCTCCGACGGAGCTCTGTATGCCGGCAAACCCACCGCCATTGCCGGGGTTTATGTGGAATCGAGTAAGAAAAAGATATCCTTCCTAGAAGCAGCAGAAAAGGGCTTCTTGGCCAAGACGTATGCGATCGAGTTCCTCGAAGCGCAGGCCGCGACGGGAGGCCTCTCAGATCTGGCTACGGGTCAAACCCTCTCGGTCGTTGAAGCTCTGGAGAGGGGTGTCATAGAGACGGGGCTGAAAGATAAACTGATTGAGGCTGAGAAAGCCGTTAGCGGCTACCTCCACGGCGGCAAAAAGCTGTCTGTGTTTCAGGCAATGGAGGAAAGGGTTCTCGATAGATACAAAGGGAAGAAGATCCTCGAGGTCCACGTCTCCACGGGGGGGCTGATCGACCCAGATATCGGCGTCAGGGTCCCGGCAAGCAATGCCGTTGATCAGGGTC
This sequence comes from Colistium nudipinnis, assembly GCA_016785305.1. NCBI lineage: Eukaryota > Metazoa > Chordata > Actinopteri > Pleuronectiformes > Rhombosoleidae > Colistium > Colistium nudipinnis. Next base: position 163,001 of record JAFBJU010001915.1, on the reverse strand, counting down.
TATTGAATAAGGAGACTCTAAAGAGTCTGTACGATCCCGTCAACAACCCCAAAGGGTTTCACAACCCCGACACCGGGCAGAAAGCGTACTACGCCGAAATACTCGAGACGTGCCTTTACGACGTCGACGGCTGCGCGTTCCTGTACCCGTTTGGCGAGAGGCACCTGACGAACACTTCCCCCCTGAGTCCTCACCGCGTGTCCGTCGTCAGCAGCGGTTGCGGAACCGAAATGTCGGCGTACGAGGCGTTCAAGGGCAAGCACATTGACAAGAGGATGTATCTGTTCCTCTCGCAGCAGGAAAGCGAATGGCAGGAAAAGTCAGTTGTTGACGCCGGCGGAAGCCCGTGTGTAACCATTGTCGACGTGAAAAGCGGCAGACAGCTTTGTCTAGAGTCCGCTCTGAGTCAGAGGTTTCTAGAAACGTCCGAGCTCGAGGGCTACCGCAGCGGGCTTCTCAGTATCTATGAGATCGCAGACCTTATATTTTCCAGAATGGTTGTTGTTGAGGACGTGAACAGCCCCATTGCCGGTCTCTGGGATGTCACCCGGAAGAAAAGGCTGTCGTTGCTTCAGGGTTTTCAACAGGGCTTCACCGATAGAACCACCGCCCTAAGGCTGTTAGAGGCCCAGGCCTGCACGGGAGGTATTTTCGAGCCCTCTTCGGGGGAGAAAGTTACAATCTCAGAGGCTCTCAAAAGAGGCCTTGTAGATGAGGCTCTGAAACACCAGCTACAGCAGTTTGAGCAGGCATTCCATGGCGTCGTTCACCCTGATACGGCAAAGACTCTGTCTCTTACCCAGGCCATTCAGGAAAATCTCTTCCCCAAGGATGTCGGCTTCCGCTGCATCGAGTTCCAGCTGCTGACTGGAGGGCTGATAAATCCTGACACTCACGATAGAGTCTCGCTCGAGGAAGTGACTCAGAGCAGCCTTGTCGACAAAGTGACCGCCTTTGCGCTCAAAGACGAGAAGTTCCATACCAAAAGCCTCACCTGTCCAAAGACCAAGAGAAGGATCACGTTCAGAGAGGCACTGGAAAGAAGCGTGTTTGACTGCCATACTGGGTTAAGGTTACTGGAGGCTACAAAGGTTTTTGGATTTGGGCCCAAATCGGCATATCACTATACTTGGGCATATAAGCAGTGAGCATTTTTTTTTCCAAATGTATGGTTGTCGATGGCTGAAAATCAAACCTTGCAAATAGAAATGGTTATGAATTTTGGGCAAAAAAAGTTCCAGGACTTTACGTAACATGTTTTTTAAATGGATTTACATATGTATCAATGCATTGTTTAATGCCGCTGACTTAGGCTCCTGATCTTTGGTGCTTTTATTCTGATTATAAATGTATTTTGGTGTGTCCCTCCCTTTTAGGGTTCCCGCGTTGAGCTTCTTTTTTTGTTTGCAGCGAAGTAGCAATCTTGTTAAAAATCCTGTTCCTCGTCTGTTCTGGTTGTAGAGATCTGTTGATGAGGAGAAGCGAGAGCATGGTGATAAAGTTAGCAAACTGTTGCACTGGATGAAAAAGACCAAGAACACTGATGGTAATGATGTGGCAGATAGCAATGCCAACACAGATGCTTCTAATAAGCCCCAGGTAAACAATATGTATTGTTTTTTTTTGTTTTTTTAAATTCTGCCACATATTTGTTTTACATTCCAAAATGTTTTGTGTTGAATGGCAATTATTTTCCCATTACGATGATATCATAGCCTTTTGCTCCCACGGTGTATGATTTCTAATAAAACTGTAGTCACCTTTCTGATGCATTTAATTAATATATTTACCACCACATAACAACTACTTTAAAACATGACTATATTCCCAGTTTCCTTGATTAACAGAGGCATTGTTAATACTTTGGATTTGTGAACATATGACAATGTTGCACAAGCACCCGTGTTTCAGAACAACCCGACTCAACCCGACCGAATATATAAATAACATCTGCCCCACAGGTTAGGGAAATATTGAAGTTTTGGCTCTTTGTGTCTCAGAATACATGTAGTGTCCATTCAGTATACATACTGTCCTCAGAAGCTTAGAATGCTTTATAACATTAATAATAATGTTAAGAAGCAGTATGATGATCCTAAAGGGGACATTTTTCGTGGCATTTTGACATTCTCAAAAGATCCACTGTGATGGAAACAAAATAGATAAATGCTTTCGAAGAGGTTAGACTATACATTACACATATACAGTGATCACTTGACAAAAAACATTAACGTTAACGTGCAGTGGCTTACTTGAATCTTGCACATCACTATCTATGTACATGTTACTCATGTCTGTTCCCAGTGTCTAAATTAATGAATACACACATTTATTCATTGTTATAATATATTAATTATAATTAAAATATGTACACATAAAATATGTTTGTGATATTAAACTATCTGGCATATTGGGAACATAGTGTCATGGATAGTCATTTTGGTCATGTTTTGAACTAAAATTGATAGTTACTATGGGTTTATGAATAAACTTGTCACTGGAGTATACATTAGGCCTGTATTCAGTAATTGATATATTTCTTTCAAATACCTCCATTTGGAATAAGACTGTATTTAAAAAAATATATATATTAATCGTCGTCTATCATCATAAAGGTGACTACATTGTTTGGTAACTTTAAAAAAAATCTAGTCCTGTAAAAGTGAAAAAGTCATTCCACTCCGTATATAATGTTAACCCGTTATTGTTTGGTGTTCCAGGTGTCAGTGGAGGAAATGGTCACCAAGAAGGAACAGATTGCAGAAGCACTGAGAGCCACGCAGATGATGCTGAACAAACACAGTGACAAGTAAGCCAGGCTGCCGTGACCGGCGTGGCCCGGCCTCGTCCACTTGAAAAACTCGGTCTCATTATTTATGCGTCTTACAGGATGACGGAGGAGGAGAGAGAGCAGGCCCAGGAGCAGCTGAAGGCTCTCAACCAGGCGTACAGTGATCTCTCCCAGCAGTGCTCGGATCAGGCCACCTCTGCAGAAGAGGTGGGACACTCGGCTCTCTATTTCACGGAGTAGATTGTGTTGTGGGAAACCTACAATGTGAGAACAGTGCCACCTGATGTTCGGCCGCATGACTAACCTTTCTCCTCTTCTCAGCGCAGTGTGAGAAGTTGCCTTTTTGCATCTCTCATTTCCTTCTCTCACACCAAATCCTACGGGTCAGGGAACAGGATTTGTCCAGTTGGGAACCAAAAAAAAAAAAACGGAATATGCTGTAAACATGCCTAGTTCTGTCCAATTCTGGTCTCACATATTTCCCCATAGTCCATGTGCTCGAGCCCTTCGACAGGATAACGGATATGGTGCATAACACTAAAGAATGTGACGTGACTAACAGCCCTCTTTTTTGAAGCGTTCCCAGATGCATGACAGCTTTGATTGCATTGTTTGTCACTCTCCTGTTGCACTCTCCCGTTCCGATGCGGTCTTGCACATGTGCACACGATGTTTTAACATGCCCCCCTGTTTGTGCGTGGGTGAGTAAAAACAATTTTTGCCTTGCTTTTGAATATTTGAACTTTCCAAAAAAAATTGCCCCGGGCTCGGTGTTACATTCCGCCCACTCATGTGTGATTGATCTGATTTCTGCAGGGTTATGGTCCCGGCGATGGTGGCTTTGGAACTGGAACCGAGAGTCCCCGGACTGATCAGAGGACCTGGGACGCTCTCCCCGATTCTCTCGGGCGAGGTCAAGTTCATAAATCCCCGCCGAATCCCTTTTCAGCGACGAACGACGCCGGCCGGTGCGCACGGGGTCCGCACGTGGCCTCCGTCTCCCTCTCGGACCTGGCAGCAGCCAGGGAAGGGCGCACGGGTGAAGACCTGGTCCTCAAGGTGATGGACGTCCAGCAAGACGGCGATGGAGTGGAGGTGTGCTACACGGGCCACGCGGTCACCCTGGAGAGGGCCTTTCGGGGCGGCATGATACCGGCCTCGGTCTATATCCAGGTTCTTCAAAGACAAAAGACCTCTCAGGGTGGGACCGATCCTAGCCGCGCAGGCAACGCGTCGCCCTTAGAGGCGGAGTTTGAACCCGGCGAGGTCAACAGGCGGATACTGAAGTGCCTCGGCAGAAGGAAATCACCGACGCCGGGGCGGAATGTTCACACGCTGAGGTCCGCCCGTGATGCCGCGGGCCACCAAGAGACCACGTGGAGGCTGTCGGGCGACCCCAGCGAAGCGCAACGCGCAGCCGGCGAGGAATCGGGGGACGTCGGGAGCCTGAAGGTGGATGCAGCCATTCAGTGTGATCTGATGAGCTCCTCCAGCAGCACGCTGGTGGTGCTCGGAAGTCAGCGGCAGTTAGTGGGGCTGGTGTTGCCTCGCTCTGGGGAAAATCGCACCGCGTCCACCTCGTCCCGTTCCCGCGAACAAAGCACCACCGCCGGGCACGCCGGCGGTGTGTTCGGCAGTCGGCAGAAGATAGCGGCCTTTTACACTCCAGAGAACTCGGAGATAGTGGACATCGACTCTGCCGCTGAGAGCGGCTTGACGGACCGTGGCGCCGCTGAGGTTTTAAAAGCGCTCGAAATGCCCGATGCGTTCCCCGATTGCGATCGCCTCGGTGAAAAGTTCTCCTCTTGGCTCATGTATAGGACGCTCCAAATCGATGGGTGCTATGGCGCTGCGGCGCGCGCGGAAGTGGACTGCTTCCCAAGTCCGACAGAGGCAAGGCAGTTATTCATCTCCTACCTTATGGTGAACAGTTTCATCGATCCGCCGTCAGGACAGAGGGTTCTTATAGTGGATAAACAGCTGAGTAAAACGCTGAAAATCTTTCTGGAAGACGCGACCTTTTCGGAAAACTCTGAGAATAGTTCTCTATCTGTAAAAGTTGGTGACTTTTCAGAGAGATTTGATATACCGCTGCTCATAAATGAGGAAGCGGAAGAGTTTATGAAGGACACGCCACACGCGCGTGATTTGGTTTCTTCGGCCAATGGCACGATCACCTTCACTGAACAATCGCCACGCACATTTGATCCGCGTGATTTTGTGTCTTCAGGCAATGGCACGATCACGTTCACCGAACAAACGCAACACACATTGGAATCTGAGGATTTTGTTTCGTCAGGCAATGAGAGGAGTACCTCCGATGATAACGCACGACACACATATGATTCTGATGATTTTGTCGCTTCAGGCAATGGCATGATTACCTTCACTGAACAAACGCAACACACATTTGAATCTGAGGATTTTGTTTCCTTAGGCAATGGCAGGATGACCTACGATAACGCACAACACACATTTGAATCTGAGGATTTTGTTTCGTCAGGCAATGAGAGGGTGACCTTCGATGATAACGCACAACACACATTTAACCCTCATGATTTTGATTCCTCAGGCAATGGCAGGATCACCTTCACTGAACAAACGCAACACACATTTGAATCTGAGGATTTTGTTTTGTCAGGCAATGAGAGGATGACCTTCGATGATAACTCACAACACACATTTGATTCTGAAGATTTTGTTGCTTCAGGCAATGGCAGCATTACCTTCACTGAACAATCACAACACACATTTGATTCTGAAGATTTTGTCACCTCAGGCAATGGCAGGATAACCTACGATAACACACAACACACATATGATTCCGATGATTTTGTCGCTTCAGGCAATGGTAGGATTACCTTCCATGAGGACACACAACACACATATGATTCTGATGATTTTGTCGCTTCAGGCAATGGTAGGATTACCTTCCATGAGGACACACAACACACATATGATTCTGATGATTTTGTCGCTTCAGGCAATGGTAGGATTACCTTCCATGAGGACACACAACACACATATGATTCTGATGATTTTGTCGCTTCAGGCAATGGTAGGATTACCTTCCATGAGGACACACAACACACATATGATTCTGATGATTTTGTCGCTTCAGGCAATGGTAGGATTACCTTCCATGAGGACACACAACACACATATGATTCTGATGATTTTGTCGCTTCAGGCAATGGTAGGATTACCTTCCATGAGGACACACAACACACATATGATTCTGATGATTTTGTCGCTTCAGGCAATGGTAGGATTACCTTCCATGAGGACACACAACACACATATGATTCTGATGATTTTGTCGCTTCAGGCAATGGTAGGATTACCTTCCATGAGGACACACAACACACATTAGATGCTCATGATTGTGTTTTTCCAGGCAATGCCAGCGTTACCTTCACTGAACAATCACAACACACATTTGATTCTGAAGATTTTGTCACCTCAGGCAATGGCAGGATAACCTACGATAACACACAACACACATGTGATTCTGATGATTTTGTCGCTTCAGGCAATGGTAGGATTTCCCTCGATGAACAACCACAACCCACATTTGATTCTGAGGATTTTTTTTCCTCTGGCAATGTCAGAATTACCTTTGAGGAACACCCGCAACATTATGATCCTCATGATTTTGACGCTTCAGGCAATGGTAGGATTACCTTCCATGAGGACACACAACACACATATGATTCTGATGATTTTGTCGCTTTAGGCAATGGTAGGATTACCTTCCATGAGGACACACAACACACATATGATTCTGATGATTTTGTCGCTTCAGGCAATGGTAGGATTACCTTCCATGAGGACACACAACACACATTAGATGCTCATGATTGTGTTTTTCCAGGCAATGCCAGCGTTGCCTTCACTGAACAATCACAACACACATTTGATTCTGAAGATTTTGTCACCTCAGGCAATGGCAGGATAACCTACGATAACACACAACACACATGTGATTCTGATGATTTTGTCGCTTCAGGCAATGGTAGGATTTCCCTCGATGAACAACCACAACCCACATTTGATTCTGAGGATTTTTTTTCCTCTGGCAATGTCAGAATTACCTTTGAGGAACACCCGCAACATTATGATCCTCGTGATTTTGTTTCGTCAGGCAATGGTAGGATTACCTTCGATGATAACTCACAACACACATTTGAATCTGATGATTTTGTTTCTTCGGGCAATGGCAGGATCACCTTCGACGTTGGCACACAACACACATTTGATTGTCAAGCTTTTGTGCCCTTAGATAATGGGAGTAGTATGTTCGATGAGAAAACACTTGCACACGAAAGGGTTCTAGCACAAGATCCTCTCGAGGACCGCTCGGACGCCGCAGACCTTGAGGTAGCAGAGGAAAGCACGTTTGCCCACGCGGATTGGACCCGGCCTGCTGAATTTGCAGCCATCCTTTGTGAAAGGAGTTTAGAGACTGAAGTTGGAGGTCCTCTTGGTGAAGACGTTAACGTTCTCACGTCGGTGGAGATGTCAACCCTTGCCTCGTCAAGCTTGGCGAACAACGTACACGTTGACTCACCACCCTGGATGTGTGCCTCTGAGCCGTCGATGACGCCTTGCCCTCGGGCGCTAGAGCGCTACCATGCTGAGTCACTGCGCTGTGAGTGGAGAACGATTGATACCTACCCAGCTGAGTCTTTATGCTCTGAGGACTGGGTGGAGGGAGACTGCGCTGTACTGAGAGCACGGGCGGAAGAAGTGGGCACTTCAGATGTCCCCTCTGGGAGACATCATGGCCTGGAGGCCGCTCTCGGGGAGGGCCCGGTTGATGAAACGACGATAATGAAGCTGCTCGACCCACAGGCGGGTGAAATGGGAAATGTTAGCGACGTGGAAGATGTGTCCTTGTCCGTTGACACAACGGAAGAGCCGAGAGGCTCGGGGTCAGATTGCGCCGTTGGTGTCGCTGAGTCTCCGTCGGTCGCCGATGAAGTCGAAAGCTCTGAAAACCCCGATCTCCGAGCCAGCGTGTGCCCGGCAGAAAGCTGCGGCCAGTCCGTCTCCGTGGACAGCAATCTGGGCCTGACTAACGCGGGTGAAGGCGAAAACGAGGAGTTGTCGAGCGAATGGAGGGTCGCGGTGACGGCGTCCGATTTCACGGAGGGGGGCGATAGAGATAGTGTGAGGCCGCCCGGTCGCGTGGCCAGCGGGAATGCGGAAGAGACGAGCGATTATCCGCGAAACCGCCCCCCCTCGGTTCACGGCCGCGGGCCTCCGGTGAGCCCCTCCTCCTCCTGGAGGCAGGTTACGGCACAGTGCAGACACGCAGACACATTGCCTTTACCGGCTCAGGACACTCACTCACCGCTCCTAATCAATACCCCGCTGCCTGAGAGAGCCGATGTATCCAGCGTTGCGATGGACGCCGCTGCTTTAACCCCCCGGCCACGTCCATCTAGTCCCACTGACGGTTCCCTTGGCGGCACCACTGATCCAGAGGGTCGGGTTTATCACTCTCGTACGTCCGACAGCAGCTCACCCCATCGAATGGATTTTTTCACCGCTCCATGCAATCCCCCCTCGGGCGACGAAACGGGGGGGGAGAGTGCGTTAGACGAGTCCTCACCACATCGCAATGCGTTGTGTGAGGAAAGTAGATGGGAGAATGACACAATTGCCGTCCAGTCCCCTTTGGACTGTGAGCCAAGTCCAAGAATGGATGAGTCATGTCCCAGGGATTTGGTTGATGGTGCACTTACCTCGGTTCCCAGGGGTGATTGCGATGATGGCGAACACATCACAGAGCAGGGCGGTGGAATGGCATTACCTCAACGTGCAGCGCCTCATTCCGAGAGTGATTTTAGTGTTGGGTCCCAGCCCGGGGGCTCCCGAAGAGGTCAGCCATCTCCGCAGCCGTCTCCTGATGTTTCCAGGGAAATCACTGCATCTCGTACCAGTGATCGTAAGAGCTGCGCTATAGACAATTCAGAGCTGCACACCTCGACAACCACCTCTTTTGTAACCGAGGTAACGAGCGAAGATTTGTTTCCCTCGAAGCGCGGTGGCGCAGATGATGCCGTTGGGTTGGACACTGAGCGGTTTTCTCCTGAGAGGCAACATGAGGAGGACTCCAGGCGTTCTGAGCAGATAACTGCGTTAGTAAATGAGGAAGAAAGTCAGCGTTTTGATGGAAATATGTGCTGTTTGCACCCCCCCTCTGCACCATCAGATAACAACTCGGGACAGTCTGAAAGCGGAACGAAAGAAGCTTCAGGATCTGTTATTCTACCAGACAGGGATAGATTCGACGTCTGTGCGTCTGAAAATCAGCAGATAGTGGCTGATTTGCTGTCAGACAGCAGCAATGCACCTGACGTTCCATCGGTGTTTTCTGATGACGCACGGACACAAGACCAGGAGGACATGACTAAAAAGGGGCCAAACGTCAGCGATTTGCCATGTGAAATCGCTGCATCTAGTACTGGTCATCATAAGAGCTGCGATGTAGACAAGTCACAACCTGAAGACACCGAAAGCCCTTTAGTTCAGAATAATCAACGAGCTTCAGATGATGGGGATGTTTGTGAGCGCGACGCACTCGGGGGACTGGTGCTGACGCGAGGTACTCCGAGTTTGAGCGACGATGAAGGAGAAAATCCAGAAGTGACGCCGCAGGAAGGGAGCGTTTGCGAGGAGACCGGAAGGTCGGACGTTGAAAATATCCAACAGCAACTGCTGCAAGTTCTCCAGAAGGTCTCCTCAAGCCAGGACTTTTCGGTTCTTCAGGAAGCGATGGACACCCTCCACAGTGCCCTGGGCGGCGCCACTCAGGAGGGGCGACAGCAGGCACTGGACAGCATCCAGGAGGAGGGCTCGAAGGTCAAGGGGTCAGCTGAAGATGAATCCCCTGCAGATCATGGCGTCCCATCTCTTGACTCGCCCGAGGACCCGGTTGCCTGCAAAGTTGAGGAGGTCAAAAACAAGGTACGTGTTATTCTGTTTCCCGATCAGTCCAACAACTTCTCTTCATCTTTATGTGTATGTCATCATTTCCATTTTTTTTATTTGTGTTTCCTCACAGCTGTCCTCCATCCAAGATTATTTGGAGTGCGTCGGGAGACTGCAGGATCACACTGACGTTTTGGACGACGCGAGAAAAGACCCTTTAGTCCAGGCGCCGGCGGCAAGCAACATGGAAGAACTGCAGCTCCAAATAGAGGGATGTCAGGTCAGACGTGATATAATTGAGGCATACTTGTCCTGCCGAGTTTCAACATTCATCATCGTTAATATCCCACACTACTCTTGAGTTCCTATCCTCACCACATGTGATCATCAGGTCCTGACCAAATGTGCTCTTGTATCCAGTCTCTAGAGTCCCGGCTGTCTAGACTGGCCGGTGTTCTGGCAGTGGATGTGGGTGAAGCGAAGTGGCTCCTGAACTCCGCTAATGACGACATTCCCGTGCAAATCCAGCAAGACTTGGCCTCGGCGTGTGCGGATTTAGAGCCAACTTTCGCCGCTGTTTCCCAGCTGTGCGCAGAGAAGAGTCTGTCACTCACACACGCAATGGAAACGGAAAAGGTCGGCGTTCGCTGCTGGTAATGAAAGTATGGTGTTGCAACAGCTGCATCTAATCGTGACTGATTCATATGGGATTTTAGGTACGCTTGGAATCGATGTACCAGAAACATCTCTGTGATCTCGAAGAACTAGCGGGCCTCATCCGAAATGACTCCGGGATGATGCATGGTGTGGACTTGGACACGTGTGACGTGGACACACTGAAAGATTGGATCCAGCGGAACAAGGTATCTTTAAAAAAAAAACATCTAGATGTGTATAAGAGACAGTATATATATAAAGCATTCAGTATTTACAGCTAAAACAGAAACTTATCTCCACCTTTTCTGGTTCCAGGACACAGAGAGCGGCCTGCTCAAAGAAGCCCGGCTCGAGTTAGAGGAGGCCACATTTAATATCCAGTGCTTCATTTCTGAGCACGCCCAGTTCCTGAGCGCCGCTCAGAGCAGCCGCCTCCTGAAGCTGCTCAGCACCACTCAGCGGGCACTGCGGGACCAGACTGAGGGGCTGGCGACACAGAGGAAGGCGTTAGATGTCCTGCTGGACACGAGGGAGAGGGAAAAGCGCGTCAAGGTCTGCCTGCGAATGTGCCCAAAAATATCAGAGGTTTTTCGTAGACGCGACAACTGCGGATGCATTCACTTAAAAACATATTGTTCGGGCAAGCAATTAGCAATCTGCGATCTACAGTATCAGAAGTGGTTTGGCATTATTGGAACACACATTTTCTTGCAAGGAAAAAAAACGTATCGCACAGAAGCGTAGAATAGAAATTATGAATGATGTCAGTTTCTGTAAAAATGGATAAAACGTGAAGATAATCCTTGATTGAAGTGATGAATGGCTTTTTTCTCAAATAATGTATACCAACAGCATCCCAGTATAAGAAATTTCCCAGATAAAATGTTTTTTTTTTTTCCAGATTTGGGAGGTTTTATAGACAATTTGAATATGTTCAAGAGAAATAACAGCATTGCATGCTCTTGTGCTCAGCCAATCCTGCTCACTAATCTTTATGCTGGTTTCGTTCTACAGGCCCCGTGACGAAAAGTGACCAATTAACCATGGACAGAATGCATCCTTTCTGTTGGAATACTTTTCTCCCACAGCAAACCCACTAACAACCACAGCATATTATCCTGTTGTGCTTGTTACCTATTTGAGACCAAAGGGGCAAATGGCATGTTTACAGCATATTACAGTTTGACTCTGTTATGATGAAGGAAAACCGTTTCCTAATGCAAACTTTGCATGTTAACTCTTTGGGCTTTAAATATTTTCTTCCTGTTTCTATTTCCTTGTTCGCAAGTATTGACCCGAGTTCTTGAGATTGGGATTTATGACTGTTTCATTGTTTTGTTTTATCACAAGAAGAATGTGTTTTATTGAGTTTGTGTTCATGTGAATCTAAATGGCAGGCATTGTGATATTAACTGTGTGTTTTTGATTTATTTATGCTTGTCAGTCTGTTCTAGCGAAACACAAGGAGTTCACAGAGAAACTGGAGGAAGTGTGTGATAATCTCACGCTGACGGAGAATCGCCTGATTGGTCATCAGCAGCAGTCCGACGCCGCTGAGAGTGTCGCCGATCTGCAGCAGTACCAACAGGAACATCAGGTTTGAAATACATTTTCCCACTGAGGCCGTTTCTCTGACCTTGAAAGCTGTTTTTTCCGAGCTTGAACCATTCCTCCTGTTTTATGTCCGTCTGGGGTACAGGCTCTCCAAAAAGACGTTTTGACAGACGCCAGCGCCTTAAATGAAGTCATCACCAGTACTAAAAAGTTCCTGGAGGAAAACCGGAACAAGCTGACGCCGGATCAGATCGCAGTCATAGAAAGCAAGCTGGAAGAGGCCAAGGGCAAGGCCAAGCTCATCAACCAGCGGGCCGAGGAGTCCAGGAAAGATCTGGAGAAGGTTGTGACCACGGCCATAAAACAGGAGAGTGAAAAGGTCAGATTACATACATATCTGTAAAAGCTATGCATCAGCCTTTAAGTTAGTAGATACGTGTTCATTCTGTTCATAAATCAATATTTGATGAATATGCAAATCTATACGTATTTTCAGGCAGCAGCTGTTGAGCGGCTTGAAGAGAGTAAGAACCAAATCGAAGGTCTTCTGGACTGGATATCCAACATAGGCAGTGTAAACGAGAGTGGCCGGGATCAACCTGAGCACGTCAGTAAAGAGAATGGGAACCTGCCAGAGGAAACGTCGGCCAAGGGACTATTGGGAGAGAGTGACGATGCCAATGGAAACGCTTTACAGACCACTGAAAACGATTTTGGCAAAGAGACCTGTGGCAAGAGCGACACCTCCCTGGACCTTGACAAGCAGTACGACAGGGTCAAGGTATAGTCTGTTTTTTCTGGTAGCAAAAAGGTTGGTACAGACCTAGGCAGTTTTATGCTGAAAAATAAATGCAGATGAAATGCAGATATTCTCAAATTAAAGTTGAATTCAATTTAAAACCCAGCCATTGCCAACTTGTATTAAAAAAAACCCATGGGCAAATAAAACTTAACGGCCAATTAAAATGTCAACAACTATAAGCTCACGTTAAAATATTCCCTTCAGAAGTGATGGAGAAGAAGCATATTGAAATATGGATTGAATAGTATCAGGCAGAAAAAAAAACTTGAAAAGAAACCGACACAATATTTGCGGACGAATATTTAAAGCAAATAAAGAGAAAGATAAAACAGTAGAAATTATTTTTAAACTATTAATTAAATACATTATGAAAATAATAGTGATTGCCATATGTACGGGTATTGTGTCCTTACATCTCAATTCTATTTCCACAGGCTCATCATCAGGAGATTCTGTCCCAGCAGCAGGATCTGATATTGGCCACCCAGTCCGCTCAGGCTCTGCTGGACAAGCAGGCCGACGTGCTCTCCGCGGAGGAGAAGGAGAAACTGCAGAAGAACATCCAGGAGCTGAAGGGCCGGTACGAGGCCTCGCTGACGCAGGCCGAGCAGCAGATGAAGCAGGTGCATTGCGTCCAGGAGGAGCTGAAGAAGTTCCAGGACGACTGCGTGGAGTTCGAGGGCTGGTTGGACCAGGCCGAGGGAGAGGTGGAGGGCCTGGGCGCTCCGGCGGGTTCCCTCAACGCCCTCGGCGACAAGCTGCAGAGACAGAAGAGCTTCTCGGAGGACGTGATTTCTCACAAAGGGGACCTTCGCTTCATCACCATTTCGGGACAGAAGGTACTGGACGTGGCAAAAGCCTGCGGACTGGGAGACCCCGCGGCTAAGAATGCTCCTCTGTCCGTGGACACATCCGGAACCTGTTCTGCTGTCAAGGATCAGCTGGAATCAGCCGCAGGCCGATACAAAACACTCCATTCACAGGTATTTTAGGCTGCAGTGGCTTATTGCGGCCACATGGTGGCAGCATTTGTGTTTACAGAAACCTCAAAACAAAAAGTTGCCTCATCAAGAGGTCACACTGTCTTGTGTGAGCACAGTTAACAGGCCCGATCAATTTGGATTTTTTTTTTATTTTTTTTCATTATTATTTTTATGAGCCAGGGTGCAGAAAATTCGGACCTTCAAATAGCTTAACACACACACAAGTATAATTGTGTTACCTCTGTTTCAGTGCAATCAGCTTGGCAACAATCTCAAGGAGGTGGTTGACAAGTACAAGAAATATGACGACTCCAGCGCCGGTCTCATGAATTGGCTCGACAGCTCAGAGGAGGAGGCGAGGAAGCAGCAGTCGGAGGCCATAGCAGCTGACCCGCACACACTACAGAAACAGCTGGAGGAGACCAAGGTATTAAAAACACTGAAAAACAGCGCCTTGTCCCTCAGGTCAGGCCGGTGTCATGCACAACATCGGCATTTTGTGGGGAAATGCTCAACTCTGTGTGAACCGTCATGGATATTAAGTTATGAATTATCCAAGTAAGGAAATAAAAGACAGCTTTATTCAGACGTAACATGTGCAGAAAGTGGAGCATTGACTGGGTGACGGGGACGTGGCACAATAGGCCTGCCTTACCATATACAGTGTTTTCACTCACTGAAGTCAAACAAAGCTATTTTTAGCCGTGTGTTCAAATTCAAACGCAGTGGTTTAATTTGGGGTTATTTCTGTCTCGCGTACTCCTACCAGATGATAAGAAATTCGGCTGACAGAGATGTCTCTGTAAACGCTTTTGGCCGCGGACGGCTATAACATTTCTTTGTAGGGAGGTAGTGACTTACAGCGCGGATATGCCAAGATAACAGGCGCCTGTGAGCCAACCGAGGAGCAATGCGCTGTTGGCCCGAGTTACAAATCACTGCCAAAATCCCGAGCCTTTCTGTACGTAGAGGTCGAGGTAAATCTCGAACTGTATCTGTGGAATGACGCAACGCAAAGTAGACGTAGTCCAGACGTTCTTGCACATAATCACTAAGTTGTTGTTTTTTTTAGGTTCAATCCATTCACACTGTTGAAATTCATTACCTGTACACCCCCGGTCTAAGGGCAGACTGTTATGTGTGAAGGCGGATCCGGTTTTATTTAGTCTGACGTCCTCCCGAACAACTGCTTTTACAGGCCCTACAAGGTCAGATGACGGGACATCAGACTGCAGTGGACGCACTACGCAAAACAGCCGAGTCCCTGGTCACGTCTGAAGGGGACCTGCTGAGCAACGCGGACGAGATCCAGGAGACAGTGGGTGAGCGACAGCTGTCATCAGGAAGTAGATGTTGTCCACCCAACGTCAAAGAATTCCAATAATTATCATCGTTCACACTAAAACAGTGGCATTCGTTATTAGGCACGATGCAATTTGACGGAGGCGTAACATTTAGAAGCGTTTAAACTCAAGTGTTGTGAAGTGCACCTCAAAGGTAATGAATAGCACTCCTTCAAAGGCCCTTCATGCGTTGAGCAAAGAGGTAGGTCATTGAGCCCGGAGACTTTGATTGTCTCGCTTGCGTTCATTTTGCAAACGAAGAGATGCGTCGGCTCTATCGAAACCTCGGGACTCGGATCCTTCGCCAGAGTTCAAGCTTGAGGATCCTCTGCTTCGCTTCTGACGTCCAAGAAACACGACCTGACGTGCGCTCATGTGTTTCAGATGACATAGTGGAGCGCTACGACAACCTGTCAAAGTCCGTGAGCGATCGGAATGAGAAGCTGCAGATCACTCTGACTCGCTCCATGAGTGTCCAGGACGGCTTGGATGAAATGATGGGGTGGATGGAGGGAGTGGAGGCCAGTGTGAAAGAGAAGGGACAAATCCCCTTGGACTCGGCGTCCATTGGAGATATCCTCAGCAAGGAAGCGGTGTGTATTTTTGTCACCATATGGCCGCCACAACTACTGTTTGCGCCGCGAGTGGATCATTTTGAGTTGCGCCAGCTGCGTAGTAACTGTGTCCGTGTGCACGCTGTGTTTCCCATCAGGCATTGGAGCAGGACATAGCGAGTCGCCAGAGCAGCGTCTCGGCCATGAAAGCCAAGGTGGGGAAGTTCGTGGAGACGGCAGATCCCTCTGCCGCCGCTCTCATACATTCCAAGATGGACGCGCTCTCTCAGCGCTTCTCTGACGCTTGCGACAAGCACAGGCGAAAGGTTTCTCAGCTGGAGCGGCTGAAGGGGAAAGTGGAGGAGTTTGAGACGGTCGCGGACAATGTTCGGCAGTTTGTGGTGAAGCGCTCGCAGGATCTGCACGAGACGGACGGTCCGGGCAAGACCTTCGACGAGGTGTCCCAGCTGATGAAGGTAGGTACACGTCACCGCGCGCCTGGTGCCCTTTCATCGGTGAAGCATCGTCATCGGGGATCGAACGGCATGCTTTGACGACGTCAATGTTATCCTCCCGCGGCAGAGTACGAAAGCGGAGATGGCCGAACACGCCGGGGATTTGGAGAGGCTGCGGACTCTGTCCAAAGAGCTGTCTGACGTGAGCCCCGACGGAAACGCAGCTCAGCTCCAGAGCAAGATGGACAATCTCGTCAATATTTTCACCGCCTTTGAAGACGCCGTCAAAGAAAAGTGAGCGGGAACACCGGTCGGCCGTCCCTTTCAATTGTAAAAGCAACCCTTTGCCCTGACATTGCCGTCGATGTGACCCGATTCTCCCCGGCTACAGGGAAGAAGAGGTATCGTCCTGTCAGGACCAGCTGGGCGAGTTCAGGTGCGCGGCCGGTGCGCTCACCCGCTGGCTGGAGGAGACCAATGAGAAAGTACCGGCGGTTCAGCCAGGCAGCGGCGAGGGAGGCCTGGAGAAGGACCTGCACATAGTCGCTGTGAGTCGCGAGATAAATAGAAACTCCAGTTCACTATTTCATCCAACTGCACTTAAAATGCTGGAACAGAAGCCCACCCCCCCCCTCCCCCCGATGTTATGCTTTATGTCTTCAGTTTCTGGTGTTTTGTAAAAAGATAGATGTGCGTTTTATTACAGTCCTCCCCTCCCTAAACTCTCCACTAACCCCAGCCTGCGTTCCTCTGCCAATGGCTGATAAATGAGCTCAGGCCCGGGAGTGAAACACCATGTCATCCAGATGAGGGACTATCTTCCTTCCAATGATGTTGCGGGGGGGGGGGGGGGGAAAACTTAATTCGATTCTGACTCAACATTCAAGGGAAAAAGCAAAAAAAAAAAAAAAAAGCCTTTTTCGGACCCGTTTCTCTTTCATTGAGTGTACATTGTCACATTTCGCTTTCGTGTGTTTATCTGACCGGTCCTTCTTCCGTCAGGGATTATTAGACGAATGGACATCAAGGGGCCCCGCTGTCCAGGACCTGAACGGTAAAGGATCGGCTCTGTGCAGCCTCATCACTGTCCTCACATCTCCTGCCAAAGCGAAGACTCCGAACAAGTCGGGTAAACATCAGCACACTTACCCTCACGTGTCTGAATCATTCAGGGGAACGGGAAGCATGGCGTTTGGGTGCACTTCTGAGTACTGCGTAATCACTAACCATGATTCTTTTTTTTTTTTTTTTTTTTTCTTTTTCCGACAATGCCAGTCAGTCTGCCCGTCCTTTTACTCATGCTCTGTCTTATGTCTTTGCATCAGCTCTTACTAACGGTGGTGGTCCGGCGAGCCATTCCTACCTAACTAATAAAGGTAATGGAGTGTGTATGGGAATCGTGCTTTGTTGGTGACTGTGCTCTGCTGCGTAGGTTTACTGGCTGGTCCACAAAACACTGTTACGGCCGAGGGGGCTCTTTGCCAAACACCCCGCAGCTTTTGGAAATCGCTTTAACAACATGTTCTGGTGATGAGTTTTTAGAGTTACTGGAGCAAAAAAAAAACGGTTGGGTCCACCTGAGGATGTTCACCAGCAACCGTCCTAAAATCTCCCAGGCAGTCGTCATGCCAAAGCGGATGACAATGTTCATTTCTTTTTACGTTTTTGTTTATTTTGTGAAACCCAAAAAACCCAAGGTTCCTTATGACATTATAACTGCTATAAGTATAAATACATCTGTTCTTAGCAGTATCTCTTGCATTTAACTTTTGTGGAAACCTGTACTTAAATAGACGAGTAACGGCCTGAATTCCATTTTGAGGGGGTTAGTAATATTTTTTGTCACTCATATTCTGAATCAATTATTCTGTAGGTGTCCCACTCGTATCAAATGCCTCATTATGGCACTCAGGGAAAATTAATGGAATTATTCCGAATGTCCTCAGAGCTGATGGGAATTCAGCAGAACATGTCCTACGTCAATGAGGGATACGCGAGCCTTGGGGAAATGCTAAAGGGTCGAGCGGCAGAGCTGAGTAGCTCAGTCCAGGAGGTGAAGGAGGCCCAAGAGGAGACCGAGGACATGATGACATGGCTGAAGGACATGAAGAAGACTGCAGCATCCTGGAAGAGTGCAGCCACCGAGAGAGACTCGGTGAAAACACAGCTCGAGCAGCAGAAGGTACGGTGCTGTTCGTGCTGCTCCCCCAGATGACTGGGGGATTCTTATTGACATTTACGACGCTTTAAAACTGCACGCATTCCTCACTGACTTTGCCCTGTGGTGAGCACTCGCATGAAACCCCTCTTGGAAATCATGGGATTCGGCGCTCATAATTTGTTTTATTCCGTCAGGCATTTGAAGAGGACATGAAGCGAAAGATGGAGCCGGTCCAGAAGCTCAGAGAGAGGCTCCTCAACTTGATCAAGACTCATCCCAACTCCCCCGAGGCGGCAAAATGGAAGCAGATGCTGGCAGACATAGGTAGGTGTTGCGTCCAGATGGCCCTGGGTAATTATGTCGCTGAAACTGTCAAGAGTCTCGTGGTTGACATGTTGGGTCTCACAACAGAACTGGTCTGTGAGTAAAGGTTTTAACAAATTGGTGCCTAGTGTGTGGGATATTAAACCAGGGATATTTCTGGTGCCTACCCACCACACGCGTGACACATGCCCTCTGACACACCGGTTCAATTAACACGTCCGTAGTGCCACGCCGGGAGGGTTGCTCGGAGAACAGCGGGACTGTGGATGGAAAAGTTGCCGTTGTGCTGACTAATGTGCCATTGTTCCGCCCTGCTGCTCAGACGCTGCCTGGGCAGACGTCAGTGGCTCCGTAGAGCAGCGGAAGCAGCACCTGGAGCAGTCCAACAAGAACCTGGACATCTTCCAGACCACCGAGCTGCAGCTCGGTCAGTGGCTTTCAGAGAAGGAGCTGATGATGAGTGTCCTCGGGCCCCTTTCGATTGACCCCAACATGCTTAAAATGCAGAAGCAGCAAGTTCAGGTAAGCGCGGTACAAGTTGGAGAAGTACGAAGTTTTGTACACCACTTAAGCGTGAGCGTTTCTTTTAGTTTTTCTCATAGATAGATGCTAATCCTGGTAAATGTCCACCCTTTAGATTCTCCAAAATGAATTTAAGAGCCGCAAACCTCAATATGAGCAACTGGAAGAAGCCGCCTCGGCCATCCTGAGCTCCTCGGCCAACCGGGACCCCTCCAGTGGAAAGCTGGTGAAGGAGCAGCTTGCTGCCGTCGCCGAGAAGTGGCAAGGCATCACGGGACAGCTGGACCGGAGGGACGGCCTCATCGACCAGGCGGCGGTGAAGACGGGAGAGTTTCAGGAGCTGCTGAGGAGTCTCGGTCAGGCCGCCTCTGAGCTGGAGCGTCAGCTCAGCGACCACCAGGGCCACAGCACCCAGCCCGACGCCGTCAAGAAGCAGCTGGAGGACGTCCAGAACATCTCCACTCAGCTGAGGGAGGAGAGGAAGAAGCTGAAGGAGGCCGAGGCCATCAACACGGAGCTCACGGCGATGGTGACCGAGGACTATCTGAAAGCGGACTTAGCCAGGCAGATGGAGGGTGTCAGCAAGCCTTTCAAGCAGCTGGAGGAGAAAGCAGGTTGGCCCTGCTACTTCAACTCATCACGTGGCCTTGTAATGTTTGGAAAGGAGGAGCGATTCTACTCGTGTTGAGTCATTGCAGGATATTTTTCTATTTATTCTATGAATAGAAACTTCCCAGCCAGCTAAAATGTCACCGCTCTCGATGTGTATCCAAACTGTTTTCAAGCTCTCCCCCCCCCCCCCCCCCCCCCCCTCCCCAAACTTTTTTCAAGCCCCCCCCCCCCCCCCCCCCAACATGTTTCCAACCCGTTTCACGTCAATTCTTATAATATAAGCTGAGAGTCACGACAAAATAATGTTAAAAATGGTTCACATAAAAAAAATGGACCCACAAAACTGCGCCTTTGGGGTTTTACTGTTTTACAGCATCTAACTCTCTTATTCCCACATCTCTCTTTTCCCCCCCCCCCCCCCCCCCCCCCCAACATGTTTCCAACCCGTTTCACGTCAATTCTTATAATATAAGCTGAGAGTCACGACAAAATAATGTAAAAAATGAGGTTCACATAAAAAAAATGGACCCACAAAACTGCGCCTTTGGGGTTTTACTGTTTTACAGCATCTAACTCTCTTATTCCCACATCTCTCTTTTGTAGCGAAGCGTATCGAGCAGCTGAACTCGACGTTTGCCAGCTCTCAGCAGTTCAATCAGACCTCCAAAGACTTCCAGTCGTGGCTGGGTGAGAAGCTCCAGGATCAGTCACAGCCTCAGACCATCTCTGCCACGGTGGACGTCCTGCATCAGAGCCTGGAGGAGCACCGCAAACTCCAGAAGGCCCTCGGTGAACAGGAAGAGGTCTACAACACAATCGTCGGGGAAGGGGAGATGCTTCTGCAGAAAACAGATGGTGCAGAGAAGTTGGCACTGCAGGGCCAGCTCGCCGCTCTCTCCTCCAACTGGGAGGAGGTGAAGAGGAGCTGTGCCGAGCAGGGGGACAAACTCCAGACTGCGCTGCAGAGATCCCTGAAGTATCGGGAGCACTCGGAGAAGCTGAGCTCCTGGATTCAGGAGTCTGAAGCAAGCGAGGGCCTGGTCAAACTCGCCACCGACCCCGGCGCCCTGGAGAGCGCCATCTCTCAGGTTAAAGTGCTGCAGAAGGATGTGGACAAACACAGGCGCATGGTGGAGCAGCTCAACGCGGCCGCCGACGGCGTTCTGGAGGTGGCCAACGCGGACACTCGGGCCGTAAAAGAGGAGAAGGCCAGCATCGGCAAAAGAGTGGACAATGTGGCGGAGGGTCTGCAGAGCAAGAGGGAGTCCCTGGAGAAGCTCTCGCACGCGGTCAAAGAATTCAACGACACCCACAAAGAGGCCAAGGGCCAACTGGAGGGAGCTAAGCAGCAGGTGGAAGCTTATGAAGCCCAGGGAGTTCAGGGCCACAGCAACAAGAACCTGACCAACATGAAGGCCCAGCAGAAGAGCATGGAGGGAGTGCAGAACCAGGTGGAGCACCTGAAGAGCCTGGCCACGGAGCTCGTCGCGAATGTCCCCGATGCCGACGGAGTGACGGACCTCTTGCTGCAGGCCGACAGCGTGGAGAAAGACTACGGCGCCCTGAACAAGAAGCTAGAGGAGACGTGCCTGCAGCTGGAGGGTAAACTGCAGGGTATCGGGCAGTTCCAGGTCCGCATCCGCGAGATGTACACCCGCTTCACCGACCTGGACGACGAGCTGGACGGCATGGCTCCCGTGAGTCTCGACCTGGCCGCTCTCAAAGAGCAGCGGGACGGCATCCGGAGCTTCGTGGCCCAGCTGCAAGAGCTGATGGCCAACGCGGCCAACGCCGGGGACAGCTGCAAGAAGATGCTGGAGACGGAGAGCTCGCCCGACCTGCCGGGCCTGAAGAGAGACCTGGACGCCCTGAGCAAGCAGTGCGGGAAACTGTTGGACCGAGGCAGAGGCCGAGAGGCGCAGGTGCACGGCACCCTCACCAAGCTAGAGGAGCTGTACGGCAAGCTCCGCCCAGCGGCAGATGAACTCCGCAGAGCCGTGGACAAGGAGGCGACCCAGGAGGCGGTCGGCATGGAGACGGACGTCATCAACCAGCAGCTGGAGGCCTTCAAGGTACAGTTTCCCCCAGTTTGATCGTTATCCTGTGGCAAAGGCATACATCATTTTTTTTTTTTCTGATGGCTTCATTCTTCATTCCTCCGGTCAGTAGGAGTGATTGAGTTGCGTGATTGAATACGTGCGGAATAGCAGCATATGGGTCAACGTCAACAGTTTGCATCACAATACATTCGCACCCGTTGGTGTTGTGTGCTCTCAGGGGGATCGGTATGGGTTGCTACAGCGATGTTGTGATGACGTTTGTAATGAGTTGTGCGTTTGCTGCTTTGCACATCGGTAATGAGATCGCTATGATCGTGTCTGTCGAGTGTGTGTGTGTGTGTGTGCGTGCGTGCGTGCGTGCGTGCGGGCGTGCGTGCGTGCGTGCGTATATATAAATATTTTGTGTGTATATTTGGGATGACCGGGCATATAGGACTGTGTGGGTGTGTGTGTTTTAGATGCTGTCTGTCCACAGAAGCTTGCATTAGGGCAGATAACCAGCAGACTGGATACTGAAAACGCTATCCCTCAGGGGGATCACTGCCTCATTCAGGACATCTGTTGTTTAACAAAGAGCCGCGGCCCATATGCAGGGATGCTGCAGGAGGGATGGACCCTGGCGGCCAGGTGGTCGCCAGCGGGGCGCCGCTCGGGTCATTAACGACGCTGAGCCTGCGCCCTGATCTCTTAACATTGATATTGTTGTTCTTTAACTCCTGATCCTCCCCCAGCGTGACATCCCGTGCAGGCCCCACGCTTCGAGTAGCCTGGTGTTAATGGGCCTGCTTTGACATAAATGCCCGTTAGTAAAGTGATGGGTAATTTAAGTGTACTTAAAACCCCATAGAGGTACTGCGTTAAGTAGCTTTTGAACCATCTAAAGTTTGCGTCATTTAATTTGATTCAATTCTGGTGTTTCGGCCTGTATGGTTATTGGAAAATGACATCAGCCAATGAACCCAATGACAATCAACGTTATAATCCCTGAAGTCCTTAGATTATTCCTTTGTTTATTTGTGTTAAGAAAGAAAGTGCATGACACCCATGCCGGACTACACACACTGATGCACAGTTTCCTAATTTTCCTAATCCTTTGTTTTCGGTCCCTTTGTCTCTCCATATTGTCTCTGACATTGTGGAGGCCTCTATTGGAATTTGCGAGGGATAAAACAAAGGGCAGGCCATTAGCAAGAGTTCCAGGCAGATGCAAAAATATTTTAAAAGCCCGTAAATTCCTGTGGAGTTTGCCAAAAGAGGATTAACCTATATTTCGTGGCATAATTCCGAAACACCTCTTCCGTCATTGTACCAGATAGCATTACAATAAAACAATGTCAACAGACGCGTATTGGCAAATGACACAGATCTTTCCTAAGATGTAGGTCAAAGGATTTCTTTTTTTTTTTTTTTTTTTTTTTAAGGGGGTGCTGTACTCGCAGAGGTCTAGACCCAAAACCCGTTTGGGGTTACGTGGATTAAAATAATATCATTGGGTTTGTCTGTTTGTGTTGTTGTGTGTAGTTTAGTTTAAAGGCCATGCGGGGTTACTGTTAAATGACTGATTGAAGTTGTTGCTGAGCAGGGTTGCCATGGTGCATGTTTTATCCCCCTCTGTGCGTCGAGAGGGCATGTATAGGACTTCAGCTGCCGATGAAAAATCCCCTTCGTACTCGGCGGAGAGGATTGTCAGAAATGAATTGTTTCTTCATTTAGCTACGCCATTGTAATATATGATTTTGTCCAAGTTTTATTTTTTATTTATTTGATTTTTTTTGGGGTAAGTGGACTTCAGCAGCGGCTGTTGAGAGAGAAATAAACATACGAAGATGGTGCTTGGATTCTTCTCTTTCGTGGGCTTTTACCATTTTAGGTCAAGTTCTTTAAGAGACACTCCTGACTTCATGTGTTTACTCTCACATTTTTTTTTCTTCTCCATATGAGATTTGCTGATGCTTCACTCAGGGTGTCCTGGTGTATGTATGTCTTTGAGTGTAGCTTTAAGGAGCAGCTCCGGTGACTCAACGCGGCCGGGGGTTGGTGTGGGTGGCTTTTTTCAACGTTCAGACATTACATCAGTGTGTCGTTCAGTTTTTTAAAAAAGGGGATTCGTAACTTCTGAATCATACCGTACCTAACCGAGTTTATTGAATTTAGTGGTTAGATGGTGTCATCGGGGGCCAAGTAGTTTTCCTGACTCACCTTACTCACAAAAACAGATGATGCACTCACCTTCAAATGAAACTTGAAACCGCCTCTGGGAAAGTTTCTATACAGGTGGCGTGCCCATTGTTTTGCTGTGAAGAATTAATGGTGACTTTTCTGGTCTTTGTTGCCAATGCAAGGCCGAGTGAAACACTCCGTTCTCATCTGAAACTGAATGCATGGAAACCTGTTTGAAACAATCTTTTGTACACTCCCTCGACACATTTGTGACATTGACGATAAGAAACTATTAATAAGAAGCTGAATATTGTGATTTTATTTTCGGACTATTTATAAGATCAAACGATTCATGAAAGATAGAAAAAAAAAAGAAGAAGATTAGCAGATTAGAGAAAATTGGTCGTTGCATCTCTAATATTGTCTATATGGTGACAAACATGATCACGTTTCAGAAATAGAGGAAACTCACATTTTTGCTCCACTTTCTGAAAATTCAGACTGAATTAACCAAAGAGGACAACGCTGTCTCATTTGAAGTTATTCTCTTCTGAACATCCTTTTTTTTTTTTTTTTTAATCCCCCCCAGATCTGTAACTGCTTATTTATCTCCACCAGTGTCGTCGTTCCGTCTCTAGTCATGCGTGCAGAACTGGACAATGAGTATGGGATTGTTCGGGTCTTTATCCAAGCTACTGTGGTGGAGACGAATCAGGAAATACAAATCAGTCCCTTTCATTATCTCCTCTAGCCTCCTTTCCTCTCCTAACCCGGTCAGTGGAAATAAAAAGCCCCTTCATGCACTTGGCCGAGCCGTCGGTGTTAAATTACCTGGGACACCCCCCCCCCCCCCCCCCCCCCCCCCCCTGCACAGCATTCCACAGTAATTAAGAATTATCTGCAGGGTCCGCAGCAACCGTCCGCGAGAACAAAACAGAGGGCAAAGGGTGAAAAAAGGAAAAAATAAATGTTGTATCTATTTCAGCAAAATGTGATGTCATCACAGCGGAGACTGCTGCCCCCAGCTCGTCAAGTTTTTCCCTTTCTTTTTTTTTCCTTTTCTTTTTTCCTGTGAAGTAGAAACGCTGGTGTGTATTGCATTTCCGCTCCGTCGCTGAAAGGGGAAAGAGGAGGAAAAGTGAGGGATTGTGTGAGGATGCAGGAGATGGCTCAGAAATGAAGTGATATGGGCCGTGCAAACACAAGGGGGAATTACGACGAGGGGCGGAGGAGGGGGGCGGGGGGGGGGGGGGGGGGGGGGGGGGGTGGAGGGTCACGAGTCCACCAATCAACATGTGCCGGAGCGGCTCTGAGCACAAATGGAGTTGTGGCAGATGTTGTCTGAATAATGAGCGGGGGCGGGGCATGCAACCCTCTGCCAGGAGGGTGTCTGTCATTGCGAGCGGAGCGATGAGAGAGAAAGGCCAGGCTTTTTTGTTTATCCCGGAGTACCAGCTCTGAGCTCGGAGCTGCCCCGCAGGTTTTTTTTTTTTTTTTTTTTTTTGGTAGAGCCGGCCGGATTTGTCTGTGGATATTTTCACTTGGCACTGAGGATTTCTCCTAAAGCTCGCATGGATGCTGCGGGGCTCCCGGGGAAAAAGAAACACTATGGACCAGACGACTACTGATTAAGTTTTGGCAAAGGCGCAGACAAGATCCCGGAGGAAATGTTTTTGGGGATGGGTGACTATTGAAAGACTGGATTTTCAATCCCCAAAAGGGATTATGAAGCTGCTATGGAGTCCAAACATTTGTTGTTGTTGGATTTTTTTCATATTTGTTTCGCTAAAGTCTCAGTTGCAAAACTCATGTTCAGTAACGAGTGAAAACTCAATGATTGGTATTTTTTTTATTTAAAAGAGAAAAAAAATATATTTTGCACACAGTAGCTTGTGATGTGAATAGGCCACGTTGTTTTTTTTTGTTCAATTTTTTCCAAATGCACTAGAGCAACATTTACCTCAAAGGATTTCTCTACATCCTTGATCTTTTTTTTTTTTTTTTGTAGTGAGTGGTGACAATTGTTTTAACATGGGCAAACCGCTGAGCAGACCAGATTGCCTCAGACAAAACCCCTCTTGTGTGGGGAAGGGGGAGGAGGAGGACATGAACATTGATGACTGCTATGTGCCCCAGAGATCCATCTACGACACCGTCCGGCTCAACGAGCAGATAGACTCGGGCTCAAAGGGCAGCCTCTCCTCCCGGCACTTCACCGGCACTTTGCCATACACACACCGCACGCTGGACCTCAGCAGCCTGTGTGGAAACGGCGTCCTCTCCGCCTCCAGTTCGTTTGAGCTGCGGGGTCGAAAGCCCGCCCTGCTGCACGAGCGCGCCGTCTTCGATGGACTCAAACTCAACGGGAACGCAATCCGGGCGACCGATGTCGTGCTGCCCAAGTCCCGGCTCCAGGGTGGAGAGAAGAAGGACCATCCCCATCACCGGAGGTCGTGGCGGGCTTTCGCCCCCACCAATCTGGGCGAGTACGCCAGCCGCAGCGGAACCTTGTGCTCGGGGAGCGCCGAGAGGCCCGGGCTGATCAACGGCCGGAGAGGGCAGAGCATGACCAGCTCGCTCACCTCTGAAGAGGACTCGGGTCTGTACAGTCCCACGGTGGAGAGGGAGCGGCATGC
Source organism: Colistium nudipinnis (assembly GCA_016785305.1). Lineage (NCBI taxonomy): Eukaryota > Metazoa > Chordata > Actinopteri > Pleuronectiformes > Rhombosoleidae > Colistium > Colistium nudipinnis. The sequence continues at coordinate 136,448 of JAFBJU010001915.1, read as the reverse complement.
ACAACGATCCCACAAAAGAGCGGGCCCCGGTACGAGGAGCCTCTCGTCCTCGGAGGCCATGCACATGTCCGGGGACCTGAAAACGCTGCGATCCCTCAGCTCGGGCCAGGACGAGTTCCTCTTCTCCCCCGTCAGGGACCACAGGTCCCTTTATCACAGCAGCAGCTTGGTAAAGGAGCGGCGAAAGGCCGAATGCGGCACGGGCGAGCTCAACGGAAAGGATCCACTGAGCAACGGAGGATACAAATACTCCACGGAGAGGTCGTCTTCGGGGTCAGCCGGCAGAACTCAAAAGGGCGGCTCCGGATGGCATTCCAGGACTTTAACGGACTACGATGAGCAATCCACAGCTGAGCTGTTAGAGGATGTGTCAGGCCAGGACGATGGCGAGTTGGTCAGCGTGGTGGTGACAGAGCCCGAGACGTACGGAAACTCTGTAACTCTACCCATAGACAGCCGCCAGCACGCAAAACCATGCGCCGTGCAACACGGGGCCTCCAAATACAACATGGAGGAGCTGGAGGAGTTCCTGCAGTCGGTGGAGGCCTGCCTGCCCAAAAGTTTAAACGAATTCCAGCTCTCGGGACAGCACGAGATCCAGGCCATACTGAACGCCATCACTGCTTGTCCAGAAATTGACCCAGTGGGTTATTTCTCCTCAAAGGTGCCCTCCCCCAAAAATAGATTATTTTTTTTTGTTCAATCCAAGTTTTGTTCAGTGGCTGGTTCAGCAGGTTTCACTGGATGATACAGATATAGCTTTTAAATGTTTTTTTTTTTCCCTGGCTGCTGGCTTGTTGTTTATCTTGCGTATCTGATTACACGATGAGTGGATTAGGTTTTGCTCACCACTTTAGCCTGGAAGTGTGCCCGTGTGATTGTGCACAGCTGTGCTCAAACCATGAGGTGGGCCCTGCCCTTTTGAAACCTGTCGGGTGGTTAGAGAGTTGTTTATGTCAGCTGAATTTAAACACTACACTTACACACACACACACACACACACACACACACACTTGGGTGGTGTCGTGGCAATTGTGTTTCAGCAAGTTTTTTTCTTGGACTGCAACTGATCAATTTTCATCAGATATTAATCTGCTTCAATTTCAGTTATTCATATTATCCATGAACATGTGTCACATGTTTATTTTGGTCTATTTATATTTTGAAAAAGTATAAAAAATATTAATAATGCCGCATTGCAACAACCCAGGGCCTCTAATGGACCTCCAAATAAGACTGATTACTTTGTACTGATAACGTAATTGTAATTAGACTGTAAATATTAAATATTTATTCCTATTTATTTAATGTGTCTTTTAGGCTTTCCAGAAAGAGGACATTGATCCACTGCAGATGCACCTTCAAGACATCAACTCCCTCGGCCACGGTCTGATCCAAACCGCCGCCAAAGGCACCAGCACCAAGAAACTGGAGGATGACCTGGAAGGTGTCAACACACAATGGAATACCCTCAATAAAAAGGTTATTTGTTTCATATTGGTCATTAGTGACAGCACAACGCGACGTAGGCAGTGTAGTGACTCATTCGTTCTCGTTGTTGTTTGCAAACGTGCGATCCTTGAACGTATCTGAGTGGGGCTGTTTGAGTTGGCCTCAGACCAGGTGACGTTGACGTGTGTCATGCGGTCGGCAGGTTGCTGAGCGTTCGGCCCAACTGCACGAAGCCCTGTTGCATTGTGGGAGGTTCCAGGATGCGCTGGAGTCCCTGCTCAGCTGGTTGACTGACACGGAGGAGCTGGTGGCCACTCAGAAACCTCCCTCTGCCGAGTTCAAGGTGGTCAAGGCACAGATACAGGAGCAGAAAGTAAGTCGACGTCACGCGGGGAACACAAACGCGGGAACACGTGTACGCAGTTCTATTCTCAACTTTCTATGACACCCGTATATCCACAAAACATTACGACTGTGCCATTTGTCTTATTTAATTGGCAATCCGTGGTTAAACACGGGTGTGGCACACAAAGCTTTTCTTCTTTAATGGACACTTCATTGGAGTCCGTCAGATTTACTGTTTTACACCACCCAGCGACGGTTCTGCCGGTCGGAGCGTGTTAAAGGCGCCCCAGTAACTCTCGCCCTGCTGTTTGCCCTCGACAGCTCTTGCAGAGACTGCTGGACGACCGAAAGGCGACGGTGGAGCTCATAAAAAAAGAGGGCGGGAAGGTCGCGGAGCTGGCGGAGTCTGTGGATAAGGAGAAGGTCGCAAAAGAGATGGAATGCCTGGGGCAGAGGTGGGACGCTCTGCTCAAGAAGGCTGAAAACAGGTCTGCTTCAATCCCTTGTAATGCAAACATACTTTTTGCTGTTCACTGTTGAATGTCGCCATACAAAAAGTCTAAGCATTATGAAAATGTCTCGACAGTTTGAGAACTAGTGTTTAAGCCCTTTGATTTGAAACCACAGGAATGTCACAATAGAATCAGCTTTACTTTCCTCCTACCGAAGCCCAAAGGGAAAGTTCAAGGTTTTTTCGGAAATATCGTTATTTTTCTTAATGAGCCCGCGCGAAGAAAAAAAAAGAGAAAATGTGTCCCTCAATCCTTCGCTCGTGTTATCGCCGCGTGTCAGGCACAAGCAACTGGGGAGCATCTTGGTGGTCACGCAGCAGTTCCACGAGACTCTGGAGCCTCTGAGCGAGTGGCTGGCCGCCACGGAGAAACACCTGGCCAACTCCGAGCCGGTCGGCACCGAGACGTCGCGGCTGGGAGATCAGATCGCCCAGCACAAGGTACCCGTCCGTCGTTCGACGTCATGAGCCTCATTTGCTTTTGTTCTGCCCGAGTCACTTTTGCTTTTGCTTGTTATTTTTCAGTTCGTACATTTCATTGCTCCAGTTCATTCCGTTCATTCAATTTCAGTTTGATTTTCTTTGTTTGTTTTTTTGTTTTGTCTTTTCTTGTTTGTGTCATGTTTCTTTGGTGTGTGTGTGTGTGCCATCCCGCGCGCTCAGGCCTTAGAGGAGGAGATTATGAATCGCAGTAAAGACCTGTTTCAGGCCGTCAATCTGGGCCAGATGCTCAAATCTGTGAGCTCGGTGGACGATAAGGCCTTTGTCCAGTCTAAACTGGACACCGCCCAGGCCAGTTACATAGAGCTCCAGGAGCGGTGCCGGAGGAAGGCCGAGACGCTGCAGCAGGCTCTGGCCAACGCGCGGCTCTTCGGAGAAGACGAGGTGGCCCTCATGAACTGGCTCCACGAGGTGCACGCCAGGCTGGGTGAAGTGTCCGTGGAGGAGCACAAAGTAGATGTTCTTGAAAAGCAGCTGGCAGAACAACGGGTACACACTCCTCCCTTGGCCCAGCGACACGTTTGTCCTCTCACTTAAGTTGCTGCAATCATGTTTCAGTTCATGACGGCACTCTCCGTGTCGTCATATGGTTCACTTGGGAGAGTTTCGTGTCACATTGGATGCCTTTCTGAGGTGGATTGTTTGGCTTGCAGGCACTACAGGGTGATATCGAGTTGAGGAAGAAGAACGTTGACCAAGCCGTGGCGAATGGGATGGAGCTACTGAAGCAAACCACAGGCATGGCTTTTTTTTTTTTTACTTATGAAATACACATAATAGGTTTTGTTGCCTTATTCGGGCAGGATTTCAATAGGTGACAAAGTATGTTTGGGAATCATAAATGTGTTGAATTCAAAGTTTGAGAAAGAACTGGCAGATTCCAATAATGACGCCTTCTGGAAAGAAATTGCATTCTGCCAGAAGCAAGACAAGAAGGTCACAAATGTGCTTTTATTCCCCATTCAGCAGCAGAAATACAAAGGCCCTCGAATGATTCCGTGTATCGTCATTTCCTCACTATCCCTAGGCGACGAGGTGCTTGTTATCCAAGGCAAACTGGACGGCATAAAAACCAAGTATGCCGAGATCAACGCGATGAGCGACAATGTTCTGAAGACACTGGAGCGCGTTTCCAGTCTCTCCTCTAAGCTCCATCATACCCATGAGGACCTGAGCACCTGGCTGGAGAGAGCAGAGTCGGAGACGAGTGCGTTTGCCGATCGGGAGCCGGTGGGTGAGCAGCTCATCCATGCGCAAGGCAGGCAAAAGGTGAGTCTTTGAGCGAGGGACGTTTGTATTTGTTCATCTAACGTGAAAGTCCCCTATGATTTACAATAACGGCGCGTTTTCCAACTTGTTTCCCCCGAAACGTGTCAAGGCCTTGCTAAAGGAGGCCAAAGAACAAAAAGCTACCATGGACAAGCTGAACGAGTTGAGCGGCTCCCTCCTGGATCTGATTCCCTGGCACACTCGTGAGAGTCTGGACAAGCTGGTAACTGAGGACAACGAGCGCTACAGAGCCGTCTGCGACGCCGTCACCCAGCAGGTCGACCGGATCAACGCTGACATGCTCAAGTCCCAGCAGGTACAGCAGAGAGGTTTATTATCGGCTCCGATTTCCATTCGGGGGTGCTATTTCACTTGGAAGGAAGGTCTGCATTTGATGGAAAGCATCCGAGACTGAGCTGGATTTCTCTCTTTCCAGTTTGAACAGGCTGCCGATGCCGAGCTCTCCTGGCTGACCGAGGCGGAGCGGAAGCTGCTGTCGATGGGCGAGATCCGGCTGGAGCGAGACCAAAACACAGCTCAGCTCCAGGCGCAGAAGGTTAGCCCGTCACACCGTGTGTAGGGATAAACACGCACGTCATCGCAGCGCCGTAAACGCGCAGGTTTGTTTTGCAATGTTCAATCGGACCCGCTATGCCGGTTTTCCAGATTTTCTCCATGGACATCATGAGGCACAAGGACGCCGTGGATGCGATCGTGACAACGGGAAAGGCCATCGTGGACAGCAAAAACCCAGAGGAGAGAGAAATCTTGAAGGTCAGAAGCGTTCACTTTGGAGGTCAAGCCGCCAGTTGTCCGCTAAGAATTCGAAGTCAAAGCATCCCCCCCCCCCGGCTTTTCAGGCCAAGACCCAGACCCTGCTGGAGAAGTACGGTGTCGTGAGTCAGCTGAACTCGGAGCGCTACCTGCAGCTGGAGCGAGCCCACTCTCTGGCCAGCCAGTTCTGGGAGACCTACGAGGAGATGTGGCCGTGGCTCCAGGAGACCTTGGGCGCCTTCAGCCAGCTGCCTCCGCCCTCCATTGAGTACGAAAAGCTGAAGCAGCAGCAAGAAGAGCTCAGGGTAAGACGTTCAGAACAGCGCGTTTTAGACAAAAGCTGGAAAGCTCCAAACTGATTGTGTCGCACCCTTTGCAGCAAATGAGAGAACTGATTTCGGAGCACAAGCCCCACATCGACAAGATGAACAAGACCGGGCCTCAGTTACTTGAACTCAGCCCAGTGGAGGGAGTGCCCATCAGAGAGAAGTACTCTGTTTCGGACGAGCTTTACACCAAACTGAAGGCCGATGTCAAGCAGAGAGCCGCCACTCTGGACGAGGCCATCTCCAAATCCACCCAGGTGAGAAACTGTGATTTATTTTTGTTTTTCATGTATTTAAAAACAAAAATATTATTAAAATATCTTGTTCAAGCGGATTATTATTATTCAATTATTATATTTGCTCTTGCTATTTCTTTTCATGAAGAAAAACAGCAACTCCACATATTTGAGAAAATGAGAAATGTATTTATTACTGGAAAATGAATTGAAAGTAATAATTAAATATTTAAATGCCGAAATATCTATCAGTTTTCAAATGGTTATATTGGATCACCCAGTTGTTAAAACGTTCAGAGGAGAGAAAACCCCTTTTTTCAGCTGTCTTTATTGATATTGTTTTATGAAGCGTAGATACCACCTGAGGTGTTCCCATTCTCGCTTCTTCACTAGTTCCACGACAAAATCGACCCCATGCTGGAGTCGCTGGAGCGGATCGCGGAGCGCCTGCGTCAGCCTCCGTCCATCTCAGTGGAGGTGGACAAGATCAGGGAGCAGATCACAGAGAATAAGGCCGTCTACGTGGATTTGGAGAAACTGCAGCCTTCCTACGAGACACTGCGGCAGCGAGGAGAGGAGATGATTGCGCGCTCGGAAGGAGCAGACAAGGACACATCCGCGAAAGGTACAGTTCATATCGTATTTTGTGATTGTTAAGTACATTTTCATCACATGTCTTTTTTTTTGTTGGTCTATTTTGGATGTAATAATGCCATCAAATGTGGATGAAGAATACATTCCTTTTGGTGGATGAAGGGGTTTGACTATAACAGGATATTAGGATAATTGAGAGTGGCTTTATTATCCCCCCCCAGGGGGGATTTCAGTTAATTTAAGAACATTGGAAATAATAAACACCAAAACTATGCAGGGATTTGGACTATTCCATTCATCGAAACAAGCAAAAGTCATGAAATAAAAATTCTCTAAGTCGCGTGGTGTCCGCGTGGAATTTTCATGCGCTGTAAAATGCACAACGGTTTGGTTTGTTTTGTATTCGCTTTTGACTGTCCCCCGCGTTTTTCCCCACAAGCTGTGCAAGACCAACTGGACCAGATGGTGTTCCTGTGGAACGACATCCGGGCCTTGCTGGAGGAGCGCGAGGCCAAGCTGCTGGATGTGTTGGACCTGGCAGACAAGTTCTGGTGCGACCACTGCGCCCTCATCGTCACCATCAAGGACAGCCAGGACCTGCTGAGGGAGCTGGAGGAGCCCGGAGTCGACCCGTCCGTCGTCAAGCAGCAGCAGGAGTTCGTGGAGGTAAAACCTCAATGAGTGACAAAGCCAAGCAATCATTAAGTGTGGAGAAGCGCGTCATGCGCTGCCACTTGTATGTCTCCGCAGGGTTTCAAGGAAGAGATTGATGGGCTGCAGGAAGAGCTTGAGGTGGTACAGAACCAAGGGGCAGAGCTGATGACTGCCTGTGGGGAGCCTGATAAACCCGTGATAAAGAAAAGTCTTGATGAGGTAAGGGGTTCTATTAGAAAGCGCCTTTGCAAAGTGATTTTGTCTTCTTCACTTGTTGTTATGTTGGACCGTCCACGCAGATGTCCCCGAACCAGTTTAAGCCGGACAGCGTGTATCCCTGATCTGTTTTGAAAGAGTTCGCTCTGGCCATCAGTAATGTGACTCGAAACTCATTTTGTAGTTTCATTTCTTTCACTGGCTTCACGGTTGGGCTCATGGTTTGGTCCTTGTTTTTATTTTCCCAGGTGAATTCAGCATGGGAGAATCTCAATAAGACTTGGAAGGAGAGGGGGGAGAGACTGGAAGAGGCCATGCAGGCTGCTGTTCAGTTTCAAGATGGCCTGCAGGTACATATGATAATAATACAACAACCAAAAAAAACGCGCGTTTTTGGTTACGTCGGTGAAGCTCTGCTGATCGTTACCCCAGACTATGTCAAACTTGTTTTACTGCATGAGATTGCAAAGATATATGTTCGTAGGGCCATACAGTAATAACATGTTTCATACAGATTTTATGAGTCTGCTACTCTTTAAGGTCTTCAGATGAAACCGCATATTACACTGCTTGTAACTGACAGAAGCAACATTTTATGTGGGACCTATTACTTCTGGAACCATAAACACCAATTACATGGCCTCTCTATATTTTGGCTCACGCATTTTTTTTTTTTACAAGTGTGTGTTTTGTTCTTTAAGTTGCAAATGAATGCTCCACACAGCTGCCGGCGTTTAACTTTAGAGAACACAACCACAGACTTTTTAAAGGTGATATTGTTCATTTTTATTGGCTCGTTTGTTGGCCTTATTTGTCAAGCGTACAGATTTACTGCCCGCCATTGCTAACATTGATTGCATAACATGATACCTAAGTGTGAAACAGGACTCCCGGTGCACTAAGCTTTGCTTTCTCTCACTGACAATGGTTTCCCACGTTGTGTACAGGGAATGTTTGACTGGGTGGATATCCTGGAGGGCAAACTGGATTCCATGTCACCTGTAGGCACGGACCTGGAAACAGTGAAGCAACAGATTGTGGAACTCAAGGTACACTTTGGTATTTCTGCGTTGTTAGGAAGCAGCAGCATATTTCTCGAATGCTTATATTTGATGGATCTGCCATATGCCAGCTGTGTTTATGTTGAATTGTTTTTTTATGTCTAGCATACCTCAGTTTTGTACAGGTTACAAAAGGCTCTGTAAAAAAAAAAAACTCCTAAAGCAGTCGCATTTGCTTTGATACAATGATAAAAAAAAAAAAAGCGGGTATTGCCTATAAGCCTTTGTATTTCTATTGACCGATTGGGTGTAACAATGCACGTGCTGTTTTGGTCAGGAGTTCAAAGGAGAGTCGTACCAGCTGCAGATCGAGATGGAGCGCCTGAACCACCAGGCGGGCTTGCTGCTGAAGAAGGTGACGGAGGAGGCTGATCGCTGCGCCATCCAGGAGCCAATGTCTGAGCTCAAGATGCTCTGGGACAACCTGGACGAGAAGATCATCGGCCGACAGGTCAGACAAGGGAAGCGCCTACCGGGAAAGAAATCCTTTTGAACTTTTACATTTTAAAATGAGGAAAAAAAAGGGAAATTAGATATGGCTTGTGTATAGTTTTCTATATTAGTAACACCTCTCAAAAATGCAATTTCTTTGAAGAATAATATTATTGATAATCTGAACTAATGACTGAAATCAGCATTTTGTTGTGTTATGTGCTATTTAAAATGTGTGTAGTTCATTGCTATTTTCCCATATATGTCTTGCTTTTTCATGCAGATTTCTAGTCAGACCTAATAGTGGCGCAAACGGCTGTGTTGTGCTGCATGTCAAGTGCAAGTGCAGTTTCCAGTGCTCCACTGTCTAATGGTTTAATCTGTTTTAATCCAGCACAAACTGGAGGGAGGCCTTCTGGCTCTGGGCCAGTTCCAGCATGCACTGGACGAGCTGCTGGCCTGGATGAGCCACACAGAGGAGCTGCTCGATGAGCAGAGGAAGGCCGGTGGGGACCCCAAAGCCATCGAGATAGAGCTCGCCAAACACCATGTAGGGGAAAATTGCCTCACATCTGATGCCTCATTATCTTATTTTCATTTTACTTAATAGTTCTGGTTAAAAAAAAACATGTAATAAAAAAAACACGTGTGTACATTTAATCGAATCTCAAATGGTAAAAGATATTTTTCTAATTACTTCATTTTAATGATTTTTTTTTTTCTTCACTTTTTAGGAAACTTGAATATAGAATGTTTGATTGTGTTTACATCACAGGGAAACTGATTTATTTCAGTCTTTTGGGCAGCAGATCCATCCTCTCAATATGCTCTTTCTGGCTGCTCCATCGCCACAGGTTCTCCAGATCGATGTGTTGGCTCACAAATCGACAGTGGAGGCGGTGAACAAAGCCGGCAACGACCTGGTGGAGTCCAGTGCTGGTGAGGAAGCCTTGGCTCTGCAGACCAAACTGGAGAACCTGAACCAGCGATGGAAAGCCATCATGGAGAAGGCGGAACAGAGGAAGCATCAACTGGGGAGTGCCCTGCTTCAGGTAAGAGAAGTCCCTACGCTCATCTATCGATTTCTTTTTTTTTGAATAAGCTGTGATTAAATCCTTTCTCCCACGGTAGCAAGTCTGTGAAGTCAAAGTAATAAAAGTTATTTTTGGAGGAGTGACTCCTGTCTCTTCCCCCTCTCCATTCCATTCACTTCCTGCGGAGTTTTCCATTCGCATCTTTGACATTTAAAGGGCTGTTTTGGTTTGAATGGGGCTATGAGGAGCAGAAATAGCCCCCGGGGCTTAGATAATTAATCAGGAGTTCTTTAGAAAATGTGTTAAAATGAATCATCTGTGCGAGGATGAGGGGGTTTGTCAGAAAGAATTTATCATAAAAAGAAACATTTCCATTCCATTTATTGCGAGGATTAAAAAAAAAAAAGTCCCTTTTTATTCATTTCTTTTGAAATAAAGTTTGGCCCGCAATGCGTTCGCTTGTTCGATGGCTAAATGGATCGATGGAATTCATAAGACGTCCTCCCCTCTGAGCCGTGGGTTGCCAACAATGAGTGCGTGTGTGTGAGGCACCTTTTGTCCTGACTCAGGTTGTATTGTGTTGCAGGCCCAAGGTTTCCATGGTGAGATAGAAGATATGCAGAAATGGCTGAAAGACACAGAGCGTCAGCTGTTGGCATCAAAGGCTGTGGGAGGCTTACCAGACACGGCCCGGGAGCAGCTTAACGCCCATCTGGTATGTATTTAACAATATGAAAGGCCGCATGCAGATGGCGGGGGCTTGCAAGGAGACGACTATGTCTTCTCTGTGTTTTATCCCAAGTGTGAAAATTGAATGACACTGCAAAATACACCACTTGCAACCCCCCCCCCCCCTCGCCCCGCAGAAGCTGACAGAAAAGCTTTTAAAAGTGTATCGAATTGATTCGGGTCGTAATTAATTGAAGAATGTCTACTCTCCGTCTCTCTAATGGAGGAACTCGAGACGCTTTCCCTCGTAATACAAACATTTGATGTGTTTTATGGAGCCGAAAACAGAGGGATTACTCACGAGCAATAACTTTCATCAAATTAGTAACTTTATACCGTCTGAATGTTTGTGGAAAAACATGCCTCCTCCGAGAGTCTCGCGTGTGCCTCACCGCGTGCGTTCTTTCGCCATGTTCGGACTGGATTTGGACAAAGCGCGGACAAATTCGTTACAGAGACTTTGAACGAGGCAGGGCCCAAAAGTAAAAGTAGCGCTGTCTTCCACTTTGGTCGTTTTCTCTGTTCAGAATTGGGACTGTATTTCATTTCTGAATTATGTGGAGCAGGGAGTGTGTCTTCCAGAGATGGAGGGAGTTTGGCACGAATGCCAGCCAGTTAGTCGAAAGGGACTTTTTGTGTCGATGATGCCCACATCTGAGGCCGACATCGATTTTTTTTTTCTCAGAAGAACACGGGAAAGATTGTCTCTCTCCAACAATCAGCCTTCATAAAATGGCCTCAAACAACAAGGAGGTCAGGGATGCACTGGCTGCGATGACCCTCCATATCTGGGTCTTGGTCTCGACTAAGCAAGGACCTGTACAAGCGACAGTGAAGCCTCACTCGTACTTTCTGCGAGCGGCAGAAACAATATCTGATTGCCCTTACACCGGGGTCCAATCCACCAGAGACGAGTGGCCTTTTGGGAATTGTAATTCAAGGGAAATGAAGATCAACAAGCGGGAAAGAGCCAGGCCGGTGACTAAAGCCATCCTGCCACTTTCCCCTTGAGGCTTTTAGACACGTGATTCTCGCTGGTTAATGTGTTGTGTTTTGGTACGGGCGACTAAGAGAATGTGAGTCTGCTGTCTTGTGAGTCCGATGTTTTGGGTTCCGTGGTTGGTTATGTGGCGCGGCGGCCTGTTGGCCACATTGTCTAGGGTCTAGTTGTTGACATATTCAATCAATCAGAGTTTGATTCGTATTTTTTTTTTGCACCGCTTGTGAGTTGGTAAGAACACATTTGCATTCTCGTGGCCACATGTACCAGCTTGCTTTCAGAGAAGACCCTCGTTTGGGTCCGTTCGACTCTCCTGCCAGTTGCTCCACTAAACATGCGCAACTGAGACGGCCTCTTTTCTGCGCGGTGACGGTGACGATCGATTCCGCCTGCCTGTCACTCCCCGCCAGAGGACGGGACAAGGAGCTCTCCTCATGTAACCTGTTGTTTTGTTTCCCTCGCAGGAGTTGTGTTCTGCCTTGGAGGTGAAGGAGGAGCTGTATCAGGAGCTGGAGAACAAGGGACGCCAGCTGCTCACGATGACGCCCGAGGGCCCCGACAGCAACACGGAGCGGGACCTCTCCAACCTGAAGGACAAATGGGAGGCGGTGCAGGCGAAGGTCGCTGACAGAAAGGTATGGAGTCACGGAGCCGTGACTCGCCGCTTCGGATTGTGCTCCCTTTGCAGGGGGGGGGGGTGACCGCTGACGCACACTCGAGCTGTTAGGCTGCGGCCGAAAGCCTCTAATCCCCGGTGCTGATGATGAGAGGTGAAAGAACATACACTGGATGTGGCCCCGGTGTAGATCACAGCCGGCAGCGTGCCGCCCGACTCAAGAGTGCCACGGCGGTGGTCTGTGTGTCCCGCGTTGCCATGGCGACGGTTTCGACAGGTCAATTCAATAAATAATAGAGCTAACGTAATATCCGAGTGAAAACAAAGAGTCATCAGTCGCTGCCTCGCTCTTCCTGGAAATCCTATTTATTTTCTTTCTCCCATTAGAAGATCGTTTTCTCACTTTTGTCGCTACGATGACATTTTACAACGATAAATCATTTCTCTCTCTCTCTCTCTCACCCCGTCGCGCTTCACATAAGGAGCTCGTAGCTATGGCCCGCCCGAACGTTTGCTGTGACACTTTGCTTTTGCTTCCTATTTACGTTGGTCCCGTTCCCGGGAATGTGAAGTCTGGCTGATCTTAGCGCTGCACGGAGTCGCAGCTGCTGCCCAACCTCTGCAGCCAAGGCGACATTTCTCTGGTGCTGCGCGTCGAGCATCAACTCACGCGTGGCGCTGTTCAGACAATAAATGATTTACAACGCATTTCCCCGTTGAGCGAGCGCCTCGCCGTGACCCACAATCTACGAGGGAAAGGGATGAATCCACAAACCTCTCATTATGTTGGAAAGGGTCATTAAGGCGTCATGTGATGAGCCGGTGCCAGTGGCCACCGGCTGCAGCAAACGGATGTTTTTCCGCATTGGGGACGTTGTGGACGTTTCTGTCATTCGATTAAAAGCTCATCACTCTGTTTCTGCCTGGCCATTAGCCTCCTCCGAGACGTCGGCTTCCTTCGTTTTAATAGCATTCAGGTTTGGCATAATGGAAACGTGATCGTTCCTTTTTTTTTTTTCTTCTTCCTTTTTATCAAATGTTGTGGCAACCGGTGGGTTTGTTTTTCGGCGTCGCGCAGGGGTGATTCGAGCTATTGCGGTGCCCTGTTGGGAAATGCACAAAAAGAAAAAAAAGAAAAAAAGACAGGCTTATTTACATGCGGACCCCGATGATGCGTTGTGTCTCCAGGTGAAACTCGAAGAAGCCTTGACCCTGGCCACCGACTTCCACAACTCCCTGCAGGACTTCATCAACTGGCTGACGCAAGCGGAGCAGACGCTCAACATGGTTTCCCCCGCGTCGGTCATACTGGAGACCATCCTGTTTCAGATTGACGAGCATAAGGTAATGTTTGCGCAGAGAGGGAAAGCTACCCGGCACACCAAGCGCTTATGAACAAGAAATGCATTTGTAATGCTGCTGCACGACCGGTTTATCAATCCAGGCTTCGAGGTGCCAAGTTAAAAGTGTTTATTATCCAGCGTTGCTTTTATTCAGCCGCTCGGTGATTAAAGACCCGAATAATATCCGTATCGCACGTAAAGTCCCAGATCGTGTTTACAAATTCGCCATTCTGCTTTACAATCCCGCCAACAATGACTTAATGGCCAACCATCTGCTTTGCAAGAGCAACAAGCATTAATCATATGATTAAAGTGACCCCTGTTTTCGGTTAAAAAGCGCGTATCCCATCCTAATGCCTGACGTAGACCTCTCTCTCTCTCTCCCTCTCTCCCTCTCCCCCTCCCTCCCTCCCTCTCCCCTCTCTCCTCTCTCCTCTCTCCTCGCCGTGTGTGTGTGCGCGCGTGTGTGCAGATGTTTGTGACCGAGGTGAACTCCCACAGAGAACACATCATTGAGCTGGACAAGACAGGAACTCATTTGAAGTACTTCAGCCAGAAACAGGATGTGGTGCTGATCAAGAACCTGCTGCTGAGTGTGCAAGGCCGCTGGGAGAAGCTGGTGCAGAGGTCCGTCGAGCGGGGTCGACTGCTGGAAGACACCCGGAAGAGGGACAAACAGGTACGTTTCCGTGCATACTCGCACTGGGTTTAAAATAGGCATTGCGTTACTGCTTTTCAAGTCTTTCTTTATTGGCGTCGGGAAGCTGTCGAAATATTATATTAAGCCAGTATCGTATTCAATCTGCAGCTTACTGCAGTGTTTTCATTGGCCTCTTATGTTCCCTGGGCCCGAAAATGGAATCAAATGAAAATTAAACAGCACTATGTGATAAAACAAGTGAAATCCTACCCTTTTGAAAAAAGAAAAAAAACCTTACCCTGCGTTTGTTTCTTTGTCCTTTATTAGTTCGACGAGACTTGGAATAAACTGATGGAGTGGCTGGACGAATCTGAGAAGACACTGGACTCGGAGGTGGAAATTGCCAACGACCCAGACAAGATCAAGAGGCAGCTGACGCAGCACAAGGTGACGGAGCATAATAAAAAAATAAAAAAAGGAAAAAAAAACGGATGAATCAAAGCTAAATTAGCCATGGGAAGTCACAGATACAACGTTGGCATTCAAAACCCTTTTGTTTGTTTTTTTGATAGAAGAAATTCTATCAGATAAAGCTATTTATAGGAATAACAGTATCAATAGAAGGCATTTGTCAAGCGTTCGCTTACATTACCCAGTCCCTCTTGTTTTCTGTGCCGTTTTATATGCGGCAGAATGTCCCAATCCTGTCCTAATCCCTAATACTTCTAATCTCTGTTGAGCAGTGGCTCTTGAGTTTTGACCCCCTTTTTGCCCCCCCCCCCCCTCACATAATACTGTCCAATCACTGCACACACACACACAAATTAGGATACTATCTGACATGCCAGCAGTAGTAAGAACACAAAACCCTCGAGAAGGCTTTACTGTTACTGGGTGCAACGAATGACACAGATCCTCGAAACGTTATTCTCATGCGGCAATATTAGTTGTTAGGTTTGGGAAGTGGCCACAAGGAGACACGCTTTCTCATGGCATTTCTTTTCGCTCTCATCCAGGAGTTCCAGAGAGCTCTGGGGAGCAAGCACTCGGTGTACGACACCACCAGTCGGACAGGGCGGGCCTTGAAAGACAAGACCTCCCTTCAGGATGATAATCAGAAGCTGGACGACATGCTGAGTGAACTGAGGGACAAGTGGGACACCGTCTGTGGCAAGTCGATAGAAAGGTACGGGTGCATCTGTCGTCGTGTTTGATGCCAACCGAGCACTTGTCTGACTGCGCGTGGTATTTATGAATACGGTTGTGTTTTTTTTTTTTCTTTTCTTTTTTCTGTTAATGATGCTTGTTCTCTCCTGCAGACAAAACAAGCTGGAGGAGGCCCTGTTGTTCTCGGGCCAGTTTACAGACGCTCTCCAGGCTCTCATTGACTGGCTGTACAGAGTCGAACCACAACTGGCTGAGGACCAGCCCGTGCACGGAGACATAGACCTGGTTCTCAACCTGATCGACAACCACAAGGTAAAATAATTTGGAATAGAAATTAAAAAAAACGCCAGATCGACATAATGTCCCACATCTGAACGTGGATTACTGTTTTTTTTTTTTTTTGTGGCCGCTTCAAAACCACAACTTCTTAAAACAAGCCTTAAATACAAGTTTTCTTTTCTGCAGTAGCACTCCCTTTTCCTGTCATCGCTGACTTGAACCACACCAGGGTTGGGCTATAAATTTTAACAAAAAAAAAGGGTTTGTTCTTTGAAGTTTTCAGACCAGTGAAAATATTTTGCTCTTCTCTTCATATTATTGATTTAAACTGCATGACATTAGCAGCTTCCTTGAAATTATAGGGGGCAAAAAAATATGTGTGAAATACTTTCTGAATTACCATTCTGTGTCTTAGTTCCTTATAAATTTGGTATTGTCTCTGGGGGGAAAAAAATATTTCTGTTTATTGTTGAAGGTACGTCTCAGACAAAACTGACAAGCGTTCTTCGCCATTTTCAAAGCAGCTTAATAACTTGTCGCATTTCAGTATGTCGCGCGCGTGTGTGTGGGCTCGCGGGTCTGACGCTGTACTGCGACAATTCAGGGTTTCCAGAGGGAGCTGGGAAAGAGGACAGTCAGCGTTCAGGCCCTCAAGCGCTCAGCCAAGGAGCTGATCGAGGGGAGGCACGCCGACTCGTCCTGGGTCAAAGTCCAGATGCAGGAGCTGAGCACTCGCTGGGAGACGGTGTGCAACCTCTCCGTGTCCAAACAGGCCCGGCTGGAGCAGGCCCTGTGTCAGGTACTGCGGAGTCACCACGGGCAGGACGGACCACCAAGCCCGCCTCGGTCTGACTTGAATTTGTGTTGTCGCTCTGCAGGCCGAGGAGTTCCACTCCACTGTTCACATCCTGCTGGAGTGGCTGGCTGAGGCAGAGCAGAGTTTACGCTTCCACGGCAGCCTGCCCGACGACGAGGAAGCCCTGCGCGCACTTATCGAACAGCACAAGGCAAGCGTGGACCTATTTTTTTTTTTTTATGGAAGTTTATATGTTCCTTTGTATGTAGTCTGTTTGGGTTTGAGTAATGAAACGGGGTGTTCTTTTTTTATTGAGTAAATAGTTAATACTCCAATTTTGTAATTGCACTAGATACAGTGTCATCTTACAAACAAAAATACAGTATCAGTGATATTTCTCAAAACTATGATGTTTGAAATAGCTTCTCCGATATTTAAACAAAAATGTGTGTGCAATGATTATTTTTTCTACATTTTTTCCGAATATTATCCATTTTCACATCAAAAATTCGTTCTCATTTCAAAGGACTTCATGAAGAAACAGGAGGAAAAGCGCGTGGCACTGAACAAAGCAACCAGTATGGGTGAGGCCATTCTGGGCATCTGCCACCCCGACTCCATCACAACCATCAAACACTGGAACACCATCATTAAAGCCCGGTTTGAAGAGGTCAGTTCACAGCTGTCCATCTGCTTACATCATGTATTACTTAATTACACCTGTTGGATGCCTTAAGCTACAATAAAAGAGACTTACTCCATCACAAGTTCAATTGAGAAGGAACATGATCTTTTTTGTTTAACCATGTCTCCATTGTGTCATGTGTAACGCGCGTCATGTTGCCGCTACAGGTGCAGGCTTGGGCCCGGCAGCACCAACAGCGACTGGCCACGGCCCTCACGGAGATGTTGGACACTCAGGACCTGCTGGAGAATCTGCTGACCTGGCTTCAGTGGGCTGAGACCAACCTCAACGACAAGGACAAGGAGCTCCTGCCGCAGGAGATCGAAGAGGTCAAAGGTCTCATCGCAGAACATCAGGTAAAGTGAAACGGCAGATACACTCTGCCCCTTGCTCATCTATAGTTAAAGTAGTGGACTGCACTGACGGAAAACTGGATGCGTGCTGTTTCCTGCAGGCATTCATGGAGGAAATGACCAGGAAGCAACCAGATGTTGACAAAATCACCAAGACACACAAAAGGAAGGCCGCCGTGGAGCCACCGATCCAGTCTCATATTCCTGTGCTTCACAAAGGAAGAACTGGAAGTAGGTGTCCCACCAGCAACCCTCATAAAGCATGGCCCGAGCCATCTGGCCGAGTGCTGAGTCACCGCGGGGTGACGCAACATCCTCTCCTTCTCCCAATTTAGCACCTGGAATGACGTGTTTGCTCATCTATGCCCCCACAGTCACTCTGACAGTTTTCCCCCCCCCCCCTTTCTTTCACCTGCAGGAAAACGCTCTCCCACACAAACAATGTATGCGTCGGCCACACAAGCTCCCATTGAGACCAAGAACCCCCGGGTCAACCTGCTGGTCACGAAGTGGCAGCACGTGTGGCTGCTGGCTCTGGACCGAAGGCGGAAACTCAACGACGCCATGGACAGACTGGAGGAGGTGATCCGGACCTGCTCTCCATCCGCCATATGCTGTGAAGCTGTCCCTTTTTCCCCCCGGGTTGCCCCGGGTTATTAAACTTACCGTGTCATGTCATATTTTCTCTCTGCGCAGCTGAAGGAATTTGCCAACTTTGACTTTGACGTGTGGCGGAAGCGATACATGCGCTGGATGAACCACAAGAAGTCCCGAGTCATGGACTTTTTCCGCCGCATTGACAAGGATCAAGACGGCAAAGTGACGCGACAGGAGTTCATCGAGGGCATACTCTCCTCCAGTAAGTGTGAACAGAGCAAAGCACCCGTGCGCAGCATGCCACCCCTGCCACCCCTAACTCTCGATGTCTCTTCAATAGAATTCCCCACGAGTCGACTGGAGATGAGCGCCGTGGCAGACATCTTTGACAGGGACGGCGACGGCTACATTGACTACTATGAGTTTGTTGCCGCTCTTCATCCCAACAAAGAGGCTTACAAACCGCTGACAGACGCAGACAAAATCGAAGATGAGGTCATTTGCGCTCCCGGGGTCTGAATGTCGCGCCCTCCGCTCCGCAACATCGCGGCTCAATAACATGTTTCGTCCGTTCCTAGGTGACGCGTCAAGTGGCGAAATGCAAATGTCCAAAGCGATTCCAAGTGGAGCAAATCGGTGCCAACAAATACCGGGTAAGCAGATTTATACCTTGTACCTTATTTCCGTATGAACTTTTTTTCACCGAATGAGCTATGTGCTTTGAAATGAATGAAGATGATTTTTTCAAAATCTTATATATATAGATCGGAAGACCTTTGTGAAGGTAAGTATTGAATATACTGGAAAAAAATGCGACCGAAACAATCTAACCTTCTTTATTTGTGTTGTTTTTCACATCCCCAGTTCTACCTTGGAAACCAGGTACATACAAATGTTTATTTTTATTTTTTTTTATCTCTCTCTGCCCTTATCAAGCTTTACGGCCTTTCTCATTTACCATTTTTGCTTTCCAATTAACACTCTCTGCCAATAATTCCTGGCTGCTCTTTACGGTCTGGAACTCAGAAGTAGAAATAAAAATATATGGCCCCTCTGATTTAGTCCACATGGAACAATGGCCCAAGAGGTATTTTTGGCCCAACCAACTATGTATTTATGCTGACTAAGATCAGGAAAATGGGATTTTACGATGACTAACGAAAGAAGAAGCAGTAAAGGCACAAGTGTGTTTGAATTTTTCATTTAGTCTGATTGCAAGTATTAAATTGATATTATTTTTGTTAAAGAAGACAATTTAGGTAAAAAGTAATTTCGTGAATATCCACCACTGCTATATGGTTAAATCTGCTTTTGAGTTTCAGATAATGCAATATTAGCTTGCCAATACCATTTCAGCCCATGTTTTTTTTTTTTTTTTTATATATTGGTCCATGGGCATATGTTCATCTGCTGAGCATTGGACAATAGTGCTTGATGTGTGCTTGTCTTTGGTTCTTCAGTATCATGGAGTTGATTTACCTCAACATTGGCTGACAAACGATTTAGTTTATTTTTTCCAATTGAAATTTACATTTGGCTACCTTAATGATTTCAATGCATATTTTAATTTCATTTTACCCACCGAGTTTAAATGTGTATGTCTTGACAAATTGCATGTTGCAATGTAAGGAATCATGACTTTGTGGGTTCATATGCCACAGTCAGTGAGAGGGGATAGGAGCGTTAGTTGTGTATGAACTAGTTTGTATTGATTGTATCACCCGACATTGAATTTAAATAATTCTCTTGACAGTTTGGTCTGGTTCACTGCTTACATGACTCCTTAATCGGCGATGAGACAATAGCAAACAGAGAAAATCAAAATCTTACCCCGCACCTACACGTTGCAGTTTTGGAAAGCTGTATTCTGGTAAATAGTTATTCTTAAGATGTTTTTTCCCTTCCGATCATCATCACCTCTAAATGTATTTGATCACTTAAATCACTTAAATCACCAGTGGCATTGAATCATTATCGATAATCATGAAAGTGCAAGACTTTTTGCCCGTTTTAGACTTACCATAATGTAATAAGGTACCGAGTGCAGGGTCATCAGTGTTTGGTCATGTCTGCGTGTCGCACTGTGGTGGATTAGCCAGAGACGATTGGAACCATTCCTCATGTTGTTCTCAGTGTTTTCATTGGATTTATTAGCTGCATCGGTGTCAAATGCATCCTGGGTGTCTTGAGTCCTAGTCGTAGAAAAGTGCAACAAGGTGCTGGACTGCGGGAGATTGCTGCTTGTCCGTCTGTCCGTGGTGTGAAATTGTTGTTTTTTTTGACAGAAAGCATGCGGGTGTAATTGTGTGACTTGCGTGTCGTGTGCTAATGCTCATGGTCCCATCCAACTGACTGACTTCCTGCCACCTCATACAGCTTGAAACCATGCACATCCATAACATGCTCCGTCTTTGTAATGTTTCAGAAGGGGAAGGCAAATTATTATACACCAGTGCCACCTGGTGGATCAATAGTTTGTCTTCAGTTAATATTTTTTTCACAGCTCAACCTGGCAGTGATGACAAACTGAATCCACACACTGTCGGGATAAAGGCTCGCATTTTATCCCGATGCTGCAAATAAGCAGAAATATATTCACTTAATAATGTTGTACATCTACAAATGTGTAGCCTGATTTTCACCAGAGTGAAGATAGTATACGGCGTGTTAGTGAAAAGTCATCCATTTGTCTAAAATGTTAAAACATTGCAGACCACTAAACGTCACAAAGATGATGCGATGGAGACATTGTTTTCAACCACAATTTATATTTTTTCTGCATTTTGTATTTAATCGGGCCAATATAAACACACTGATGCAAATATTCAGTGCCGTTTTTAAGCCAATATTAGCCCCCCCTCCCAAAAAAAAAACTGTCCAAACAAAAAGGCACAAAATCTAATTAGAAAATAAATACAGTCATTTCAGCATTTACATATTCATAATTTATGAACTCACATAGTTTACTTACATAGCACACACAAGAAACCAGTTGGATTGACCCCTGTGTAATGTCCGTCTTTGGGAATGAAAACTAAAATCTGGTTTTGTGTTAAAATCCTGTTTGGGTCAGTGCAATAAGGAAGCCGAAGTGGACAGAAAGCACCTTTGATGGATCTAAAAAAAATAAATAAATTGAATTTGATAATCGAGGTTACAGCTGTGTGGTCCCACGCAACTTAATCATTGGTTGAATGAATGAATTGGAATTCAATTGATCCTCTGCACCACCTTGGTTTCCTGTGTTGCACAGCTGCAGTGAGAGCGTACTCATGTACAGCTCAGCGTTTTCACACTTCTCCCCTCTGTTTTCTCTCCGCCCGACGCAGTTCGGGGACTCCCAGCAGCTTCGCCTGGTGCGCATTTTACGGAGCACCGTGATGGTGCGGGTGGGAGGAGGCTGGATGGCCCTGGATGAGTTCCTGGTGAAGAACGACCCCTGTCGAGGTGAGTTCAGTCGGTCATCGTCGAGAAGTCGCGTACAGAACACTGAATAACACTTTTTCCTCTCTTCATTTATGTTTCCTCTGTTACTGTCTGGTAAAGTGCTTTGGGCCTTAAGAGAGAATATACCGACGGGATGCTTACAGTCTGACTTTTACACCAGTATGGAATTATGTTTGTTTTTTTTGTTTACTTTAATTGGAAAGTGTGTTCCGAGCGACATCAATGGTAAAAAAAAAAAAAAAAAAAAAATCATCCAGCACAAACCTGCTGGAGAAACAGATTGGAGGAGCACAGCGAGCATGAAATGATTACTTAAGAACTAGTAAATGTATATTTAATAACATTTGAAGCACGGATGGCCAATCTGCCACATACTTCTTAAAGTCAGCAGGAAAACCCCACTGTGTCCACGTCTAGTACAAAACCTGTGTGTGTGATTGTTTCTGCTATTTGCTGTATTAATGATCCATTTCTTCCCCCCCCCCCCGGCGATACCTCCCTCCTGCCGAACGCGGTGTCACTTCTTCTAGTTCATCACCACGGGAGCAAAATGTTGCGTTCGGAGTCAAACTCGTCGATTACTCAGTCTCCTATAGGTTGGCACATCTCACACTTTCTCACCTCGCTCCATGAACCCACCAGTGGTATGTGTGTCTGCACACCCGAGCGCGTGCTGGTTGTTTTGGTCCTGGTGTGTGGCGCCGTAGCCGTGTGTGCCGAGTGCTCACCCAGAGTGAATGGCATTCTCGCACGACGGGCCAGCTCCACTCGCCACCGTCGCTCATCTCCAGCTGGTTGTCATGCATGCCGTCGTGTGTGTGTGTGTGTGTGTGTGCGCGTGTGAGCGTCACGTCACTTGCTGTCACTTTTTCGAAGGAGCCAGGCAGCTCCATTTTTTTCTCTCAGCATGCAGCGAGTGTTTCCTGAGCCGAGCTTCTTTTGCTGTTTTCAGACTTACTGGCGACCACGCAAACAATCATTTAAAAAACTCTGACGGTGAATTGTCGAAGAGATGTTTGTCTGAAAATAATAAGAATAATCTAGAAAATGGAATTGCTTTGTCATTGGGGTAAAAAAGATGAAGCTCTCTTTACACAACAAAACTGAAACTGTATTATTTGCTTTGTTTGATGGTGTGACGAGTGATGCACACTGCATGTTGGCCAGTTTGGCTTTAACACAATCGGCGCAAAGTCTGTTTGTTCTAGTAGTTCACGTTTTCTTGGTTTCGTTATTCTTCTGATTTGGCCAGTAGTGTTTGAGTTTGTTTCCATTTTTCCACTTTTTGGGAAAAGTATTGAGGACACTGCATGTGTTGTTTTCATCATTTATTTCGTGTTTTCATTTGTATCCCTACTTTTATTGGAACATATTTTGAGTATTCTGCTTTACTTAAAAGCAACATTCGTGGCAAGTCCCATCATGGCAACACTTTATTTTACAGGATCCCGACTTTCCTAATAAGTTACCAATAATTCTCATGGAAATCACTGCGTATGATTGTGCTAATTATAGAGGAAAAAAAAGAGAGACCGCATATAATGTAAAAGGACTCGAGCATACATTTGGACATAAATTTAAATATTCCAATTGTAATATCACACAATTTATTGGGTTTATCATATCATCGTTAATTCATCGTAAGCAATTCACAGTTATTTCCATGAAACTTCCAAGGCAACTATTGAGTAATTGTTAGGAAGTTGATGGGGGGAAATAAAGTGTTCGGTCGCATCACCATCAACTCATAAATATCAATATGTATAGCCGTATCTATGCTACGTATGCCTGGCTAATGCAAAATGTGGTTCTGTAGCCAAGGGCAGGACCAACCTGGAGCTGCGGGAGAAGTTCATTCTCCCAGAGGGCACCACCCAGGTGATGGCCAGCTTCCGCTACCGAGGCCGCAGGTCTCGGCCGTCGTCCAGGGGAGCTTCGCCCAACAGATCCACCTCCAGTCAGAGCTGCGCGGTACCAGTAAACCCAGCCACGACCAGTACGCCCAAGGTGAGAAACGCCATCCTGCTCTCCCGTCCTCGCTGCTCTCAAACTGCGCGGCCTCTACGGTGGAGGGCTAAACCCAGAAAGCTGTAAAACCACAAAATGAATTGGAAACATCACCCCCCCACCCCCACTATGATTTGTCTCTCATTCCTCCCTCTTGCTTCATTTATTATTGCGTTATCCGATGACTTTCCTATTTGTGTTTTGTTTCTTCCATCTAGCTTCTCGTGTAGTTTTGATTTGTGAATCCATGTCTTTGTTTTTTGATTTGCCATTGTTCCCCAGACTCCACAACACATAACCCGCAATTATGATAAGCCCTGGCTTACAAACAGCAAACCCTCCGCTCCTCTTAAATCATCAGACTCCTTTGGGAGCCAAGGTTCACCCACAGAGGTATAGTCCCATAAAAGCCTGTAGGACCCAACTGAGAACGACTGCACGTTGATGAATAAAGGGACAACGAAAACTTGCAAACAAAGCATGATATACTGTATATACAATATATATTTGCGTTGCACTATGTGACGAGAAACAAGAAACACATTGCACATGCATAGCTACATGCTTAGACCTGATGTTGTATTTGATTTCAGTTGGGTCTACAAACTTGGATGTCCTTTATTTCTCATGGGCTGGATATCATATTCTTGCCTAACAAAATAAATCCCTCTTTTTAAATGGCTGCCCTGCTGTAAACAACACAGTTCTGCATGTATGATTATGGATGAATTGGACAGGTTTAACACATAATCCAAACACTAACTGCTTCTAGAAGAAATACCCCAAGTTGTTGCAGAAGGATTACTCACACTTTCCTTTTTTTTTTTTTTTTTTTTACTAACTCAATAATGGTATTGCTTGCCGGTGTGACTTGGTGTAACAGTTAAGTGCAAATCATGTCAAATGATAAAGTAAATGACGCTCCGTCTTTTGCAGGGTACTCCGGTCCAAGGCAGCAAACTGCGTCTTCCCGGGTACCTGTCGGGTAAAGGGTTCCAGTCCGGTGAGGAGGGAACGTTGATCAGCGCTGCCGTGCTCAAGGCGCGGACACAGACGATAGGTGGTGAGTAGAGACAAAAAAAAACATTACAAGAGGAAAATGTGTGCGTGGGGCTGTTGGCAAAACTGCCCTTCTTTACGAATGTGTTTTAAATAAAAAAAAGGTTTCAAAGCATGTCCATTTAACAATGAAAAGATGTTACACTCCTCTTTTACATCATTCTTTAGTTAACAGAGTGGTTCTGGTATCTGGCTTTCATCAAGTTTGTGTCTGAGGCACTTCCCAGTTCCCCTCAAATCGTTTATATCTGTAGTTATTGTGTTCATAGCTTCCCTGAAAGAGGCCAGAACCATGACTTATTGTAGGTTTAGAGACGCTCGTCGTCACGGTAACTACTATGGCAGCTGTGTCCCATGGTGATTACTTCCTCTCTAGGCTAATTCTTGGTCGTTCATTATTGTCGGTAGGTATGACATTTTGGTTGCCTTGATTTCATGTCCCCCAGACTCGAGAAGACATTTCAGCCGACCTGGAAGTAAAGCTGGGAGCAGAGGGAGCAGTCGCCGAGGCAGTGACGCCTCTGACTTCGACATCTCGGACATCCAGTCCGTGTGCTCGGACGCGTCCGAGAACGTGGGCGAGTGCACCAGAGCGTCGCCGCGCTCCGCTTCCCGCCAGCACGGAGGAAAACCCTCCAAGATCCCCACGCCTCAAAGGAGAACCCCTCCCACGAGCAAACTGGCCAAGGGATCCAAGCGATAGTCGGTGGCCTTGAAAACAAACGACAACAAAAAAAGAAAAAAAGTTGCACCCTAAAACGGACACTGGAGATATCTAACTTAAAAAAAAGAAAAAAAAAAAAAAGACTGCAAATGTGTTGAGTGTTATTTAAATCGTTGCGAAGATGTAAAATATTCTGTTGAGAGGCAATATGGTTTAATTTTATGTGGGAATGGATTGTTATTGGCCTTGTGCACTTGTTTTTAATGTATTTAATTTTTTTTTTTTGTGAAAAATGTCAAACTGTTTTTATCGTATTTTATTTCATTGATGGGAAGAAAAAAAAAACCCGTAGAGGTTCGATGAACTCTAGAAAGGAAAAAAAAAACCCGAGAATGACTCCGTTGTACTGTTAACTAACATTTCTACACGCTAATGAAGGACAACATGCAGGATAGTGCTGAGAGTTACTGAATGTACTGTAATTATTATATGCTGATGTTTGGACTAGGTGGTGCATTATCGTACCATTGGAGGCACTGCAATTATCTATTTAAGAGCTATGATATTACTGCCAACATGCATTTAAAGGGCAATGCAATATACTACAACCAACCCCTGTAAGCACTGCAGAAACCTTAAAAAAAAACAAAAAAAAACACACACACACTATTTAAGACAAGTAGCAGAAACCTGGTAATCATGAAGCTTCGAATTCCTGTTTGTTTTGTCGGCGGCTTCGTTCCCTCCTTTTGTTCCATCACGGTCGAACCTCCACGAGGTGCCGCCCCGCGCAGGCATTGTCGTGTGCCTCCGTGTCGATGTGTGGTTAATTTCGGTAGAGCTGAAATTGTTACTGTAACATTACTTTGTAATAAACCTGCTTGCAGAAAGGCACCAGAGTCTGGTGCGAACCGCAGAAGCCTCTCCGCTTTGCTGGTGTGTGTGTGTGTGGGTCGCCGTGACATTTTGTAAAAGCACTTGTTTCCTAAGGATTACAGCATGACAACTGAGGCTGTAAACCCCGCTCTCCGCCTCAGTCTTCTCTTTCGCCCTGTTTAAATAACATTATAAGGAATGGACATTGACGGTATGAAAGTTTAAAAACTGTTAAAGGGTAATTGACCAGTTAGAGCAGTGTATCTTACCAAGCCAACTTGACTAAATCGACGCTTTCTTCATGATTTACAGCACTTTCAAGTTCTAAGTAAATTTTTGATTGATTTCTTTTTAAATCCATATATTGAAGTTTTTATGGACTTTGTGCACATTCTCTCTGCAGCTCCAGTGTGGTGGTCGGGACTGAAGGTGTGGTTTATTCTATGTGGAATGTTTGCACAGCATCTTGTGTTTGGTCGTGACATACTACATCTTTCTCTCAGTGAGACTCTGCAATATTGTAAAGCACAGCCTTGAATGAATACACGCCAAAACAGTCCGATTTTATTTTTCAGCTACACTGAAAAACTCTCAATAGCTTTATTCTTCAACCCGAGTTGTTATTTTCTCCCTGTGACAGCTTGACCACTTAAAGGCCCTGCTGTTTTCACCTGCATCGCCTTCCCATGGTGACCCAGTTTCTGGGACTGTGTTATCCTGTGGTGTACCGTACCGTAGGTGTAACTGACCTATGAGAGGAGACGGATCCCCTGGGGACAAAAGGTGCAGTGGAGCTCAGGGGCAGGCCCCTCTGACATCCAGAGCTTCAATTTGAATGGTCCTCCTTTTCAGCTCCCACAGTGGCCCTGGGATGGCTCTTTAGAGTGGGGATATAATCATTATCTCAGAAACCGGAAAATATCCATCTGCAGGAGCCCCGGGACTCACCTTTTTCAATAATATGTAAGTAAAACTAAGAATCTCCTTATGTATTCATATTTCAAATAGCTTAAGGTAGTGACCAAGGATTTATGGTTGATATGGTCAGGTTGCTCGACAAACTGTGGACGTGGCTGATAAGTGTAGTTGTGTCCTCTAAAGTGGTGATGGCCGACGACATTTGCACAAAACAACTCTGGATCCAACTCTGCTGTCGTTTGAACATTGTACGATTTCATTATTGATGGTTTGAAGATAACATTAAAGGTAAGGTGGATAGTCAAAAGAAATGTAGATATTTGATGAATTTAGAGGACATTTGAACCACATTGGATTTGATCTTAAAGTAGGTTAGGCTAAGGGTTATTAACATTCAAACAATTTTGTTTTTTTCAGCTTTGATATCTTTTGCTTTGTTTTATTTCCCAAATCTAGCCGTACAGAACTGGATGGTTTTCGAAGACATTATACCCTCTAACTACTTTATGCCCATATATCAGCATATTTGGATTACTGATTTATTCTGATATTTCTTTCTTTCTGTTCTGCAGGCACTTGTAGCCCCTCACACCCAACATTTGAAAGATGCCAGCCTACAAAGGTATGCCGGTTTTTGCAGCTGTCTTTATCCTCTTGGGATGGGCCCAGTGTCAAAAGTTGCCAAGTAAGTAGCTGTATGAATTCTTTTATACTCTGTTGAAGATGCCATTGTATGTCCTGCTGCGTGCAAACAAGTCCAGTACATGTATAATATGCCGATTCAAATGTTTTGCTCATGTTGTGTATGTCCTGCTGCTATCTTTACAAAACATACATCACATTGAATCAGTTTTGCAGTTAATGTAATACACTTACAAAACGCATATAAAATATATGTACTTCTAAATTACTTCAGTCACAGGACCAAGATAGGACCTCTGACCTTTGCTTTTTTCCTCGGGATGATTGCACACTGTAGTACAGCAAGATGACCAGCAGATGTCAGTGTTTGTCAGTTCATAGTCCAGTAGTTGCCTTTGCAGCAGGCCACCCAGTATCACATTTCCCCGACGTGTACACAGACAGGAGTCAGAGGGTCATGCTGGGGTTAAGCCGTGGGTATGCACCCTTGAAGCCCTGCAGCCTAGACTCTCAGTTACCGTAAATTACCCAGTGAGCCCATTTTTATTTGTATTTTTTACTACCTGTGGTGTTCTTCTTAAACCTAATTAGCAGAAACAGTGTGTGTGTGTGTTGCGGGCGTCCACCACTCATTTTTTCAGGCTTAACATTTTGCAGTTAAACATAAAAACTTTCGCCAGCTTTCCCCCGCATGTTTACCCTCACAGGAAACACCTCGGTCACGCTGCTCCCGGTCTAACTGCAGGACACAGAGTCCAGTCATTCAAATTCAGTAGACGAATTCGCCCGTGAAAGAAATGAAACAATCTCTCCAATATGAATGGGTTTCACCAAATAGATGATCATCACGCCAGTGAAGAGGCTGCGCTATTTACGACCCCGAGTAATGCAGCTATTTAGACAATCGGTGACATCGGCGCTGACCTAAGATTCGGGAAGCAGTCCGGCACCCTCGACGCTGAATCACTGTGATGTCAAACTAAGCTGTGTGTTTGTGCCGCGAGGTTTTGATCTCCTGGAAGAGTTTCGAGTGCCCGAGTCCAGAGGAGTGAGGAGGGTGGATGGCTCTCAGCCTGAGGCGGTGGCCTACCGCGTCAACCCCTCCATCCATCTACGCAAGACCATGAGGTATACGCAGCCTTAGACTCCGCGATCCTTGTCGACACCAATGGTTGTGGAATATCTCAAACGCAACTTGACTTTTAACCCGGGGTCCGAGATGAAACTGATTAGCAACCTTTCAGGAGTGGTGCCAACTTACTGGTCACATTTGAACTTACCGCAGGGTCGGGAAAGTGGTGTTGCACCTATGACCCCAGCCAGCAATGATGTCACACGGTCCACCAGGACATTGTTGCGACAAAGTGGGAATTTAAAGCCTGGAAAATCAGCAAAAAAAAAATATATATATATATATATATAAATATATTTCTTTTAATTTGAAGGTGCTGTTTGCAAGTAATCCTATGTGAGATGTGTTAATAGTTGCAAATAAGTAACAACAATGAAATTGCATAAATATAATTTCTCATCTCAGCCGCTTCCCTCTATGGAGCCTCACCGAGTTTCCAGCGTGGCTGTTCTTCATTTATTATTGTGTTTCTTTGAACTCTGTCTGAAAATGATACAAAGTCGAGAGCCTTCAGGACTTTGCTTATATTAAATAAACACAGAATGGGGTCTGCTAAGTTGCTGCTGCTTTCTCAAAAAGCGGCAAACAAATGTGGCTATTGAATCCCTCGTCCCAGCTCCTATGTTAATTGGGGATTTGCGAATAAAGTCTCTGTTTCGACTTACGCACATTCTTCCAGAAATAAAACCCTTCTGTTCCCACAAAAGAAGGTAATTGATGTTCAGTGGAGAAAGCAGCCTTTATCCGGCGAATTAAACCTCTTCTTTTTTTTTCTGCGCCACAGCGATGTGTACCCAGACGGACTCCCCTCCGACTACTCCGTCATTGCGACATTCAAGGTGCCCAAGGACACCGCCAAGAGGTCCTGGGACCTGTGGCAGGTCAGCGACCCCCAGGGCCGAGAGCAAGTGGGCCTGCGTTTCCGGGGAGACGCGCGCTCTTTAGACTTCTTCTACGCCGGCCCCCCCGGGAAACAGATGCTGAGGACCTTCCGTGGCGTGGAGAAGCTGTTTGACGGCGAGTGGCACAAGTTGGCGCTGAGCGTGAAGGGCCGAAAAGTGAAGCTGCTGATAGACTGTGAGGAGGTCAGCGTGGAGTCTATCGAGCGGTCGAGGCCGGTGATCCGCAAAGGGTACACCTCCATCGCCAAGCGCGCCGCAGGAGACCGCTCCGTGTCGGTATGTGGACAGCTTGGGTTTTCTATATATTTCCATTTGAGTTATAGCTTTAGAGCTTACATTCTTACGTGGTTTCACCTCCTCTCCTCCCAGGTTGACCTCCAGCAGATGGACGTGTCATGTGACCCCGAGCAGGCTTATTCAGAGGGCTGCTGCGAGCTCTCCAACGTGGTGAGTCACCCCATCATTCGCAGATCTTCACGGAAACGTTTGGAGTTTCCGAACTAATCCCTTCATCCGTTCATCATCCGGCAGTGTGGAGGATACGCAGAGATCGGTCTGACAGCTGGAAGAGCATCTTGCAAATGCATGCACGGACAACCGGGCATTCAGGGACCTCCGGGGCCAAAGGTGAATGTACAGTGAGCGTTCGCTGAACATGCCGTATAAAGTTGAGTACGTGTTAACATATTTTTTTTTCTTTTGTGCAGGGACACATCGGTCTTCCAGGGAAAGCCGGAGATCAAGGACGAGGAGGAAACTGGGTAAGCGTCAGTCATGAATGTGTGTGTTTACTTCTTCGCGCGAGCCGAGTCCCCTTGCTCTTGAACGACGCTGAATTGTTCAACTGAATTGTGACACCGTAGAGTCCACTGGTGTGCCACCGCAGTGGAGCTCTGGAAAAATGGCAGTTCAATAACAACGGAGACACGCCAGGATGGAAACAGATCTGGAAGCAGGAGCGCTTAGCGATAGTAAACACAGGGCCTCCTTTCACAGTCCGCAAACCTGTGTGCACCGCGCCAAAGTTCTCGAGAGGGGGCCAAGATAAACGCGAGGCAATACGCACGTGACAATACATTGGCTTTCGGAGCTCCGAAATAGCCATTTGCATCAAACTCAGGATCTGCCGGTTTCGAAAATATAGGCTTTAACTCGATCTGGCGAAAGATCACAGGATTTGTCGTGGCTTTGCTTTTTCTTTTTTTTTTTTTTCTTTCTTTCTTCTTCGCCTTGACAAGAAACGGAGCCAAATGTAATGAATCCCACACACACAGGGAAACCAGGCAGTTGGGCAATAACCGTACCCTCCAAGTGTCTGCTAATGAATGGCCTTATTTAGAGTTTAGCTACGGTGGGGACTCTTGTCACGTGCTTTGTTTCTTAAATGTTTATATTTCGGCGGGGATAAGGCCTGTTCGTTCATCAAGGGGAGGCCAGACCGTGAAAGAGAGGCACGGTCTCTGAGAAGAAAGATAATGAACCAAAGTAGTCTGCCGCACGAGCCAGCTACACACACACACACACACACACACACACACACACGCGGTTCAGTGAACGAACACGTACAATCCCATTCGTCTCCTCCGGGGCCGCTGATTATTTCCACTTTAAAATGTATGATTTGTTAATCTCTCTGATGCTCCGCAGTTACTCTTAGGTAGGAGCGCATCGGGGAGTCAGCGCGGAGAACATGTGTTTAAAGAAGCAAGATTTTTTTTTTTGTATATACACATTTTTTTTTTATATTCACATGTGATGTTTTAGTATTTAACATGGCCTTTGCACTTAAGGAAATCCCCCCACGCCGGCTGAGCACACACAAACGTGCGCCTGTACTGTACAACGTATTAAAAACGCTCAGAGCGCTTTTCCAGAGATGCACGTGCTCCGTATTCATGTAGCGAACTACAGCTGTGGCTCATCTGGGAATTCGTCTTCGTGTAGCTTGTTAAAGTTTTGACCTCCTGCCAGCTTGTGACTCACGGAGCCCCGACATGTTTATCTCCTCCCCCGCTGGCATCCGAGGAGGGCATTTCCTGGCACAGATATGTGAGCTGTCCATCCTCGGGTGCCGGGTGGTCCGCTCCCCTTCGGGGGCCTTTCCCGACCTTAGAGGCGCAGTAAAAATCACGGTCATGCCTCTGGCCGTGCCGTCGGCCATCTCCTGAGGTTTACGCGAAGTCCAGCTGACTCGGCGACTAAAGGCGGCGTTTGGGTGAGATGGGCAAATAAACCGACAACACAAAGGGCGGGCTGGCGTGGGTCAGTCCATTGGTTGACGGTGAGACACAGCCAACTGGGGAACAATCGGTCCTTTCCCTGAGCCCAGCGCAAAGCCTTCCAATTGTTCGCTACCAACAGGACACATGCGAGAGCGATTCAAAATTCGGAGCATGTCCATGTTTTCAAGCTTATGTTTGGGATTTCCAGAGCTGATGTTAAAAGAATCGGCCACATTTTAGGGGAAACCCTCGTATGAGGCTGCAGTCAGCCACACAGGGGGAACCGGCTCCGGAAGCTTGTTTTGATGTTACATTTGGATTTATGCACAGTCTAAAAAAAAAAAACGAAACAAAAAAAACCCCACTTTGTGTCGTGCAGTCTTTGTGCTCTGCCGAAACAACTTTTCCCCACCTGAGCTTTACATTTATCGTACAGGTAGAGAGTGGAAACGTTTCTTTCCCAATCTGTTGATTTTGTTTCGATTTTTATTTTTTATTTTTTTCCCCACTTATGTCTCCGTCCATTAGCGAAAAAGAAACAGCTTCTTTCTCAGCATTGATTTAAGGAGCAGATACTGTCATGCCCGAAGGATTTCTCTGTCGGTGGCTCCCAAGGTTTTAGCTCTCAGAAGTTACGGTGACTTTGTCCCACAAAAAAAATGTTCCCTCGCTCTAACACTCACATTTTAAGTGTCTAAGCTGGAGTCCTGCTTGTGATTAAGTCCGGCTTGTCTTGCAGGGGATCAGGGGCATCACAGGAGACTATGGCAACGTTGGCGAGCCAGGCCCCAAGGTGAGTGTGCCTTTCTGTGCTCCTGTCGGGGCTCATGCTTGAGTTTGGCTCCATCTCAACATGCGTTAATGAAACTTTCTCTCTCGCACATCCTCAGGGCGAAGGGGGAATCAAAGGCGAGAAAGGAATGAGAGGACTCTGGGGCCAAGTGGTAATTCATCACGCCTCAGATTCGTTCTTTTCTATAGCATGAAATGTAACACACTCATATGCGTATTCGTGAAATGGTGTTTTAACAGGGAGACAGAGGTCCTAAGGGGCTGAAAGGATTAAGAGGGGCAGCAGGGTTCAAGGTAAACATGCGCCGCGGGTTTCCCGCTCAATTAGGCAGCCAGCTCATAAAGTTAAGCGCTTCGAACCGGAGCGTCTTAGAACTTTACGAATAACCCTGTCAACATTTGCGCTTTAACCACAGGGAGTCCGTGGCTCACCTGGAGGCATCGGAGAAGATGGGAAGCAGGGAGAAATTGTGAGTTTAATGTCGGCAGGAAGTCCTTTTCGGTGTGGAAGGGATTATATCAGTCCCGTATTGCTAACACGTTGGACTCCTCGCAGGGTGCCAAAGGCGAAAATGGATACGAGGGGATTCCCGGGTTTCAAGGAGTTAAGGTATTCAGGTTTCCCTCTCCCTCCGTCTACTCTTTTATCCGTCCACGTCGTAATTTAACTACATCACACCTTTCTTTTTAGGGTAATAAAGGGCCTTCTGGTAAAACGGGACGCTCCGGGTCCAGAGGAAAGCAGGTGGGTTGTTGTGGGATTCCCTGTTTCGTAATCCGTGCACAGGACTGTGTCAAATTCTGTGTCTACTACCTTCAAAATCCCCTCATATGAACATGGAGACCCAGTAAATCATTTTCATGGAGTAAAGCGCTGGAAAACAGCATGTTTTTTGGCCTCTGCGCTGTCTCCATAAACAATGTTAGTTCATGTGGATGGGTTTTGGCTCGGCTCTGAGGGGCCTGAACTATATCAACATATTCTGGTGAGCTACCGCAAGCAGGGCCCCAACCGCAATGATAACCAACCCTTTTGCAAAGGAAGCGAGGCTCGCTGGTTCACCATGTCGCAAAAATGATTCAAAGGTGTCGCACGGAACACATAAGCGTAACTCTCTATTGCTTCCGACGATAACTTGACAGGGTATTGTTGGGGATCCTGGAGAGAGGGGAACTCCTGGAGAGAAGGGGAGGCCGGTATGTATCCCCCCGCCCCCCTATTTTGATCACGTTTAGTTTAAGTGTGGTATTTGAATTTTTCACTGGCACATTTCTGAAAACTAGGGGATCCCAGGGCCTGGTGGCAGAGCTGGCACCATCGGGCCAAAGGTAATTCACTGCTGACACACCCAGGGCCTCGCTCTCTAGTGCCCACTCACACTCACACACAATCATTTGTCAGTTTTGTATTGATGATAGTGTCTCTCCAGGGCATTATTGGAGATCCGGGCTTACCTGGCCGAGAGGGCGATTTAGGAATAGAGGTATAAATTCTCTTTATGTTGAGTTATGTAAGCGGTAGGCTTAATACAAGTGTCTTCATACTGGTGTCATCTGTTCCTCACAGGCTTATCAAGGTCCACAAGGGCTCAGTGGAAAACTTGGACGAGTTGGGCTAAAGGTAACTCGCTGATCGCGTTTGGTTTTGCGAATAAATATAAAAATGAGTTGTTTTTGGCAGATGAACTTGTTACCGTTCGTGTCCTTTGCAGGGGGAGAAAGGCACCCTGGGTCCAGCTGGTGAAATGGGCCCCCAGGGCCGAACTGTAAGTCACTTTTGCAGCCATTTCAATCACCGAAGACAAGCACATAATGCCTTTTTGAAGTAGTTTGCCATCTTTAAGAACCGTGATGAATAAAGCAGTCCCTTAGGTCGGTTTAATAAATGTTTTATTCTCGAGGGCCCAAGAGGTTACAAGGGTTCTGCAGGGAAGCCAGGAAGACCTGGATTTATTGGCCCACCTGGACCTACTGTAAGTGCGGCAGATGAAATTTCTTAACTCTTGCCAACACAAGTTCATTTTTTTCAAGCCATGAAATCTTGTCATCTCTTCACAGGGACACGTGGGTGTGCCTGGAAAACCGGGACCCAAGGTAAAACATCCTCATCCATCCGCCATTGGGGATATAAATTGACAGCAAAATGATTACTAGATATTTTATTTACTGTAGATACTATAGGTATTATTTACTGAGACACTTCAAATGTTGAATGACATATTCCAAACTGGGTTTTATTGTTTTATATATACCTTTGCTTCTCTCCACTTCATCTGTGAACACACCAAAAATAAATAAATAGAGAGAATAAACAATTCAATCCTGGAGTTCAGAGGCTGTGCTTCAAGTGCCCTACGGGAGCTTTCACGTTGGCTCAGTCACTCCTGTTCTCCGCCCCATTCCTGTTCACCCCTGCCCCCCGGGACCTGTTTTTGGTGTTTACAGAACATCCCACACTGATTAAAGAAGCAGATATTCTTGCAGAAATCCCTTTTCAGCTGTTCATGTTTTTGGGGCATGTTGTAGAACAAACAAATCGGGTAAAAACATATTTTAAAAACAACTGCATGGGGAGCAGAAAGATATATATTTTTTAATATATAAATGTTGATTCTACACAATTCTATTCCACATTTTGAGCAAGTAATTTTACTCTGGAATTGATGGGAAAAGTTGAATGGTAGAAGTGTAGATAAGAAGCCAGAGACCATCGGGCGACGGCTTCGCACCAGTAGGAGACCTGTCAACACACTGACCTTCCGACCCACAAGTCTGTGGTAATTACAGGGGTTGCTTGTTGTAAAAGTGCCACGCAGTTCAGGTCAGAAGGTCAAAACATTACCACCCACACTCCTGCAGCTGCTGATCATGTTTCCAATTTACAGTAATTCAGTCAAGTAAGCAGCGGATTCATGAGACTGGGAGAAAACAAATGTTTCAAAAAAAAGTGCTTGTGTTATACCATGCCATACCAAAATTCTCTGCACGGAGGTATTTTGCTTGAGTGCTGGGTAAAAGAAAGGCTAGGTAAAAAAAAAAAAGAAAAGATTTGGTAAAGAAGATGGTGCGTGATGCTTTCTTTGTGTTGGAGGTGTGCAGCGTTCTCCTGCAGGCTGCCTATTGGGACCTAACTGATACTTGCTCTTTTCATCGCATAAGTACGAGTTGTTTGAAACATTCGACCCAAAGAGCAGAACACCTGCGAAATCCTGATGCAGCAAATGTGAGCATGCGTCTCATCTCTGTACTTTTCATTCGCCTTGTGCAGGGTGAGACAGGAATCCAGGGAATCCAAGGAGTCAAAGGAGCAGAGGTACTGCCCTAAATAGTCTATCGTCTCCCTGTTGCTATTACGTCTTATTCGTTTGTTTGGTTTTTTTTTTTTGGTTTATTTTCTTTTTTTGCTTGACATGAATTTGCTCTTTTTCGTAGGGAGAAAATGGAGTTAAAGGCCCGAAAGGAAAGGTGAGCTGGGTCTGACTCAACATTCTAAAAATCAAATTCCGATCAAATAACTTTCCCAACATATTTGAGGCATCTGTAGATGTGACAGCAACGCCCACGATTGCAGCAAAATGAATCTTGCACATTTCTTAGGTGATACGATATGATAGATGATACTTCCAATGGGGGTTTGGCATATTTTTAAAGCTCACATTTCAAAATTTCACTTCCAATTAGCATATTTCCTTATTCTTTATCACTGCGATTCTTCTGCTTGCTAGTTTGCTCAACTTTCTCCCTTACCTGTTAGTTATCATATACATATGACATATATTCTGCTGGATGCACTGTGTCTCTGTCCTGCTGAAGCTGTTAACCTGTTCCGTAGGTTGGAGACGGGGGAGAGCAGGGTCCCCTGGGAGGACGGGGGAAGCGGGGCCCGGCGGGCCCGCCTGGACGTTCAGGTTCTGTTGGAGTCAAGGGGGTTCGAGGTGAGGGCGGGCCAGATGGCTTTCAGGGGCCCCCAGGTCTACCGGTAAGTAAAATACAAGCCTCTCGATCTTTTTTTTTGGCTCATCCAACAGTATAGAATGTAATCACGATTAAAAGCGCTGCTCCTCGGCCCCTGCCACAATTGTCTAGGAAATCTATCTGGGAAGCACACAAAAAGTCAACATTTCACGAGTTATTACGCTGACCGCTTCACACAATGTGTGTGTGTGTGTGTGTGTTTTTGTTTTTACCACAACTACAACAATGTCTCATTAGCCTGTAGTCTGTAGTGACTCGCGGCCAGAGTTTCATCTAGTGCGGCTATAAATCCGCGAGCCTCAGGAAGTAGTGCTGGCGTCATTTCGTTTCGCTGCTTTTCCTCCGAGAGGCGGCCGCTCCTCCACCGTGCCCTGTCCACAGATATTTCCATACGACATGTCCCACTGTTGGGTCGCCTCCAGTGATGGATGTGGTAACGATCTGTCACGCAGGGCCCGACCCTCCCGGCTGAGCACGTGATTGAGGTTTGTCAGAGAGTGGTGCTGGAGCAGATGTCCACCTTTGCCAACTCGGTGAAGAGGACGTGCGCCGCTGTCTGCCCCCTTTACGGAGACGTGCCCATGGGTGCCCCTGGTCCCCCCGGAAACAAGGGACCCACCGGACCACCTGTGAGTTTTTATGGTCTCTGATCCTGTTTGTTTTCTTCTAAGTTAACCGGGCTGTGTTGACTCAACGTTTTATGAAATCTTTGTTTTATGTGGCACCTCCCCTCCTGCGGACCCTCAGCTGCGAGCCGTTCATACGGTCTCCATACTTTGTTCCTTTCGGTCTCCCCCCGGCTGAGTGAAATTCAAACACATTGCAAGGCTCTGGGCCGGACCGAAAGAGCTGAAGTATTTGGCACAAAAGCTTGGAATGAAAGTGTTACGACTTTCCACGTCCCTATGAGGACAAATAAGGAGTCACAGACTAGACACTTGGTCTGTGTTGAATGGGTTTTGGAGACTATCAAGGCTGCCCTTGGATTGGAAAGCCTTTTCCACATTATTATGCAGCGTAGAACCGAATCATGTTCCACATCTTCTTTAATCACAATGAATCTCGTGCTGATAAATACTCTCGAAGCCATTACTGCCTAAAAGTGTTCCACTATATTAGATTATGGCCAGAAAGCCCCATGTTGTGGTATTTAAAGCCAACCCAGGAAAAGTGATGTGCAATTACTGTGCAATGTTTTTCCAACACAGTATTGAATCTTTTTTTTTTTGTTAACACAGCTTGTCAGAGGTGAATGGAACGGAAACTCATTCAGTGTTTACAGCGAAGACACACAAATGATTAATGGTGTATTTTCCTATTGCTGATGTTGTCAGGGGGACCCTGGGAATGATGGTGTCGATGGAGAGGTGGGCCAACAGGGATTCTACGGAGAAACTGGGGACCTGGGCCGGAAGGGAGAAATAGGTGTGAAAAACAAACCTGACAGAACCTTATTTATGAATATGATCAATCACAATCCTGAAATGCACCAGCGATTGTTTTAGAAAATATAAAATGTTCAAACCTGATCTTATTGTTTTTGAAAACACAGGGGCAGGACAAGAAGTTATGAAAACATCACTAGCAGAAAGACTGTAACATATAACTCTTTTCATGAAAACAAGTTATTCTCTTGTAATAATAACACAAATGTTACACAACAAATGAAATACAAAGCGGAGTCATAGAGTTTTCAGGTTGTGGGCCTTTGCCAAACAGTGACAGCAACAATATGCATAATAAGCTTCTTCATTTGTGTAATTTCCCATTGTTCTATGTTAACCTGCATTTTAACTCTGTTAACTCTGTTTGGTATTGTAATTCTGGAAAAATACCACATATACACAAGTACTGCTCACCACCAAATTACAATAATATCCTTCAAAAGAAATGGAATTAAATGTACATTATGTAACTCATGTTTTCCAAAAGTGGAAAAAAAACATGTTACTGTTTTTAATCTAGAACTACACTGTGTGACACAGCTGAAGCTGAAGGCTGACGTGAACGCGTGAGCATGATGTCACACATTCCTATGCCAAGCCAATGAAACTCCACTGTTCATTATATCAAGTGCGATTCAAGTAGGCAACTGGACTGGTTGAAAATTTCTTGAAGACGTTTCACCTCTCATCCGAGAGGCTTCTTCAGTTCTTCAAGAAATGTTCAACCAGTCCAGTTGCCTACTTGAATCGCACTTGATATTACCATGACCTGGATGACTGAGAACCTCCACAGACATCCAGTATTCATTATTTACAGGATGCTTCAGACATTTACCAAACAATGAGTATGTCACACATGGCCTTTAATCAACTTGGAGCAGCATGTTCCTGAATACAGCTCTCTCCTGGGGGCGGCGGCGGCGGCTTTAGAACACGCCTGCTGTCTCTCCAGTTCCAGAAAAAAAATCGTGCGTGATTGTCTTTGTGTCCGGCTTCCAGGTGACAGAGGAGAGCAGGGCGATAAAGGATCCAA
Organism: Colistium nudipinnis; assembly: GCA_016785305.1. Lineage (NCBI taxonomy): Eukaryota > Metazoa > Chordata > Actinopteri > Pleuronectiformes > Rhombosoleidae > Colistium > Colistium nudipinnis. The sequence continues at coordinate 97,724 of JAFBJU010001915.1, read as the reverse complement.
GGGTCACGGCCTACCTGGCCACACTGGAGACCACGGAACACAGGGTACGTTCATCAAACCAGAATTTTCATTTTGTTTGATTGAGTTGGTTAAAATGAGTCATTGATTCGATTTCCAACTCCGGGCCGGTGCAGCATTCGACTAATTATATTCAGCTGACTCTTTGGAGGAGGAAATGTGCCACCGTATGAGTGATGCCTTACTTACTCTGTTACCTGAGCAGACGGGGATGTCAGGAATCCTAACCGTTATCCTCTGCCCCCACCACAGGTCAGCGTGGACGAGCTGGCAGAGCCTTTAACGGCGAGCCTGGGAAGCAGGGTGAGAGGGGACACGTGGGCCGGCCGGGACTCAGGGGCCACCCGGGTCTCAGAGGGCCTCCGGGTCTCTGTGCCGCCTCTGGGTGTCCTCAGCTCAACGCCACCAGTGGGACGCCTCAGCCGGCGCCGCGTAGGTTGAGGAATCGCCCCTAGAGGACGAAGCGCGTCTGTGGACGGTGAATTTGAAAAATTGAGCTTAAACGAGATAGATTGTTTGTTTGTTTTGTTTTTTTTTGTTAATATGTATCCTGCTCAAATTAACATGTCGGACAAATGTTCGTGTAAATACGGAACTAAAGCCAGAGCTGAACGAATGGGAACAAAGACAAACACCAATTTGACTGGTAACACAATGTATTTGTATAAAAACTCTATTCTAATTTGATAGATATCAGTCTGAGTTGTTTTTAAACACCTGTTCTTTATAATAAAAATACGAAAATGATATATATATATATATTTTTACTGCTAATACAAAGAAATGTAACAGCAGCCGCCCCCCCCCCCTAAAAAAAAAAAAAAGTGTCCCCCAATTAGTCTTTGGTTAAGGAAACGAAGAAACTAATGACATTTGACAAAGCAATTTTGAACATTTTGGCATAAATGGGATGTTCAAAGTTCAGTAATTGTTGTGTTTATAAACGAAATGTCATTCTTAAAGCCCGCAGGATGACCGCAGTGGATCCGGCTACTGGGCCAGGAGGCGGCTTGAGTACAGTGGTCTCTTTCTGTAACATAGTGCCACACGGTGCATACCTGCCCAGAAGGATTTTTCCATTCACAAATGTTACCATTGAGATCTGTGTAAATACATTTTAGAGCCGGTCACAACGATCCGCAAAAGACCATGATGATGCCTGGGTGTTAATAGAACTCAATCCCACAGGACGAAATTCAAACTCTGGACGTGTCATATCAGCATTTTTTAAATATTATCATCACTAATACACTTACATCCGTAAGTGCAGTTAGCCAACAGGAAATCACAACGTCTCACCAAATATTGTCACGTTACTCCCGGACTGCAGTTGTTGAGGCCTTAATTCAGACTCCAGATGACGGCCACAGAGCCCTGAATTCCGAGAACGAGGTTGCCAATAGAAATCCTGCAACGTGAATTCAAATCCCAACTATATTTCACCGGGATACTACAGTGAGCTACAGGGAAGTTGTTGTGGCGATGAAAACAAACAATGACACAAACATCGGTGTTTCCCACATGGCGGCATAGTAAATGCTGTTGTAATGTTGTAGTTACAGAGCACAGTTTGATTCCTGGCCTGTGTGGACTTTCCAGCATGACAAACCTGCTGGTGGAATGAACGGAGAATCCAAGCTGCTTCACAGTATGAGTATGGCCACGCCTGTTTATTCCGCGGGAGCCACGTCATGGACTGACGCCCTGTCCGGAGCACTTCCCTGCTTTGTGTTGTATGCTGGGACAGGCTCGAGCCATTCGGAGAGCCGGACAGCACTCACTGAAATGAATGAGTGACATCAAATCTAATGGCGAAATGTATGTACAGCGGTAGCTCTGCTTGTGTCTGTCCTCGCCGTCTATCCTGGCTTACATCCTGCCCCCCCCCGCCCCCCCCCGCCCCTCCGCCCGCTGTGAGACTGCAGCATCATGTGTACCATGCTGCTCTGTTTTGTTCCATCGGAGGATGCTATGGCCACCCCTGTCATGGAAAATATTACTAATCCACCATTATCCCCCTGAATCTTCTCCCTGGGCCCGACCACTTGCTTCCAACATGCTCATGCTATTTATCTCTGCGGCAAACCATATAAGTGATCATGATAATATGGCTTGATGCATTAGAGCTGATTAAAAAAAAAAAAAACCCAGTGCTGCGTGGCTTCAAAGTGATGGCACAGAATCAGAGGTCGTATTAGACAGAGCGGCTTTATGTTGTCCTCCGGGCAGTTATTCCAAAACATTTTTCAGAGAAACTGCCAGACTCTGTGAATGCTCGTGGATGTAAGTTCTAATCCAAATGTGTCGCTGCTTTAGAAGCAAAAGTGAACAGAGGGCTTATGGTCCAACTATATGGGCACAGCTTTTTCTTTTTTTCGCCGCATTCACACATTTTAACACAGTGCCAGAACGAGACGAAACTCTAACGTTTTTGCCTCAGACATCGAATTGATTTCACCCTTTTGCAATGGCACTCGATGTTTTTTCCTCTGCGGTTGATTTTTTTATTTTTTTTGTTCCAAAAAAAGATCAGGTCCGTCGGGAGAAGGAGATAACTGGCAATGTAACAATCTTTTCAAAGGCCTCGATTCTTCTTCTTCTGCGCGTGGGGCCATATAATGGGAGCAGTTCTTAACTTGCTGCTATGAATAGCCAACTAGAGGAGAGGCTTTTAGGAGAGACTTTCAGAACAAAATCCTTCATCTGAGTTTTTCCATGATTGCCTGAAGGCAAATTTGATATATTGCATTCGAGGCTCTCCAGCAGACCGTCAGTGTGATGAAAATATGAAAAATGTCATTATCAGAATATATAGACTAAATAAAGCATGCTACATTACATAAATTACGAAAAAAAAAAAAAAATGTAGCTGGACGTTATAAAAAGTGAAATAGCCCTCACATTGATAAAAGTGGATTGCATGACTTATTTATGCAAATGCTTTCTCCTGTTTGCATGAATTGATGTAATAATTCCACACAACGTCATTTTCTTGATCATAACGAGGCAATTTATTTCATGGATGACGACACTCTGCTTCAGAACTCTGTGTGTCAAGCCAAACAATCTGTCCTGTCCTCTTGTCGTAGACCTAATCTGGTGAGACAGGTTTCGGGTTATTAGTGTGGATAAACTCCCGAATGAAGCTGACCCAGTTCCAAGTTGCTCTAAACCGATCAATGTGTATAGGTCCCAGATGCAGAACCTAAAACCTGGCCTCTTGTAGAAAACAGGCAATTAGCACCCCCCATTTTCTGACTCTGTGATGTGGAACTTTGGCTGATTACAAACCATTAAGACAAGAAGATTAGCCAGCGTTGGAAAGTCTGGTCTCACCAGCAGGTTGGCCACTTCCCGGCTCCAAACGCGAAACGCCATTTTGGTATTTGCCTGTGCGATCCACCAGAGTGTGCTGAGGCTCAGGGTCAACCAGTCCAATCACTGGGGAAACCAGTGCGGCTCAGTCTCCCCATGAGATCACATCTGACGACATCTTCAGCTCGACTTGTCATGCTATGATATTTGTGTTTCATCACAGGCAGGTTTGGTGCTTGTCAGGGAGTGTTTGTAACTCGCTGGACAGCCAAACCAGAAATACTATGTTAAAGGCGAATGTCTGCGTATAAAAGTAAACCTTTCATTTTTTTTAAGCGTTTGTTTGAAGACGGCCACCTTCAGATACGCTATGTAATTAGTAGTTTACACGATTGGGTCATTATTGTCGGTACATACACCTATCAGGATGTTAATACTGTGGCTTATGAGAATTCTATATTCTTTAACAATCATCACTTGTATGTAAATGTAAATGAAATATCATAAAGTGAGCGTAGCTTTTTTTCTCCTTTTCTTCTAATATATGGATTCAATTATTGATTTATCTCGCTTCAAAAAAAAAAAAAAGATTATGATGAATTGTAGGCATAGTCAGAGTTTTCCCGTCATTAGTCTGGCAATATACAGGCGCCATGACGCAACAAAAGCGCTTTTGTTGTTTTTGTTTTTTTTTGCATTTTCGTTGATGAATTTTAAATGGTGACGATCATTCTTACAAAAGCACTACACTACCTGGTCATTTGTTTAAAGCGAATCAAATAGTGCTGTGCAGTACTTTACACTATCAGGAGTTGGGGAGCCCGCAGGAGAACTTGAAAACACTGAGGCTCTTGTTCCCTGACGCAGAGCAGCCTGCCGCGCGGAAACAAACATGATAAAACTTGTCTGCGAGGATCAAACTGGGCTCTGCCCCCTCTCACAGCAGATTAAGCTCGGCACTTCTTCCGAAAATCCCAGCTGTTTGTGTAGGGAAAAGCCCCACAGTAGTTTCACGCCTCGTTGGTTGTTGACTCGCCAGAGGAGCGGTGTGATTTACCTGTCGAGCAACACTTCCCGTCCCGCTGACGGTACTGTGAACGCAGCACATGTGTTTCCGTGGAGTAAAACTTGTGTTTGTCCTGCATCCAGAAAACACCATGTTCTCTGCTCGTGCCCCTAGCAACCCTCGCTGGATCCGAACCCCTCGACACTTGGAAGGAGGCTGGGCTCATTACAATTATTTTCCTTCAGGACTATTCAGAGATAGGCTGCCCGCTTCACAATTTCATGCTCTCCTTATCTGCTTCTCTTTCCACCCGTGGTAAATGAGGGTGGCTGTAGGCCAATAAAAGTTCGGAGTGAGTGATGGGGGGGGCGGCGGAGGAGGAGAAGAAGAAGAAGGAAGAACAGGGACAGAAAACAGAGGAGGCTGGGAGAGCTGCTGGAGGAGGTAGGCTGTCATTCAGCAGAGAAACATGTGCACGGCTCCTAAATGTCCCTTTCTGTAAACCCGGGGCTGTGAACAATATTGATGACTGGCGCTCAATGAGAGGATTAACAGGAACTCACACAGGGGCTTGGACGCTTACTGGTAATTTTCTTTTTTTTTTTTTTTTTTTGCAAACTTTGGATGATTTTTTTTTTATTTCCTCGGGAGGCAGCATGTTGTAGTCGTCAAACGTCTGTCGGTGCTGGTTTGCACTGTTGTAGGCGGTGTTTATGCACAAAGATACCCCTGTCATATTCATTTTGCCGTCAGACGACGACATCACTTTTTGCTGGTTTGTTTCCGTTTGTGATCAGGTGAACTGGTCTGGGCTGATGTTTGGGGATTCCGTTTATTTTGAAATGCGCTGCGCGACACGACGTGAGCAGACTGCATCGGATTCGCCAATCGTTTGTATGGCCGTTTGCTTTGAACCTGTCCTAAACTCTTCTCCGCAGCGGCTGCATATTGAAGACATTAAGCTCAGTTATCAGTCCCTTGTTTGCGCTACTGTCGTGCGAGGAATGAATGGAATCGTCTCGAGGGGTTTCCCCTGGTCATTTCATTTGTCGCAAATGGATTTTTCTTGCGTATTTTTCGAATCTGTGCAAGAATATCTGACATTGCACCACAGCACTGCATGCCGTGTACTTGTACTTTTTTTTAAAGAAGGGGGGGGGGGGGGGGGGGGGGGCGGGCAAATCATATGCTTGTGAAAGAACATCTTTTTTGACCACATCAGGCATTTGAAAGTGGCCAAATGTGATGCGACTTATATGAGTGTAATGTTTTACAAGACATTATTTAACAGATTTCCGTGGAATACTGGTGGGGCTTGGCTTTCCCCTTGTTGCTTGAAGAATTTGGCAGGGATTAATCCCAGTGCTCTTGGCAACCGCTGTTCCCGCTGCGCAGCAGTTGTTGTTTTTGGAAAGGAACAACTTCCTCTTGCCAAACTTACAACAGATATATAACTCTAACTTAAGCATTTTGAGCGGTGTTGTGGAAAGGCGACAGCACAAGTTCATAAATATGAATGTATTTCCCCTTCTAAGCTCCGCGGAAGCACGGAACCCGTGTTCTGACACCGTGTTTAACATCCCTGCGACGACTCCCACCCTGAGCAGGTGAAATGTTATCTGGTCAAAAGTGAAAATATCATTTGCTCAACAGCTCCCCGAGCAACGAGGGCAGCTGGCTTTCAACTGCGGCTTAACTACTTCCCATAAATCTCCTCAAGTCTGCGAAGTTTTGCAACAAACAAACGGCTCAGGCGAGAGTTACTGAAGTGTGCAAGTCACTTTCACAATAGGTTTTTGGAGATGAATAGCCCACATACCGGAGGTGCAGTTCTTCCATCCTTGTAACCCAAAACCTGGACCTATAAAGTGTCTGTGCTGCAGGGTTGACCTACCTGCACCGCGCGTGCACCTGTCGAATCTGCGACATTATGCAGACATACTCGGCCCAAAGCATGACAGAAGGGCACGTGCAGTCTTGCGTTTTTATTCCTGGATAAAGGTCGCTTCCCCTTCATCGTGACTACATGTGTTTGGTCACCGTCCACGGCCGGAATTTCACTGTCTGATGGTGCAAATGAATTCCATGTGGCCCGAGCAGAGGTGTAGAAATACTCAGTTTGGGGGAAAGTCAGTGGAGGGGAAAAGTCACCCTGGCCTGATGCTGCCATTGAGCGGGTTTTCCAGCAGCCTCCTCCAGCTCTCCAGTGAGGAAAGATTGGGAAGAAACAGCTTTCGGCTTTGCGCCTCCCACAGCACACAGTGCGACTTCAGTGCGGAGTATGCACGGTGGAAAATCGCAGTCGCGCAAAAGAGCGCGACCCCGCTTTGCCTGCGTAGGAATAAAAGCATTCGGCAGGTCAAAGGTTACATCCTGGCCACTGTTGCGTTGACGTTCACAATCAGAAACGGACAACAATGCGGTGTATGGTCAGTTCCTTCCTATCGAATTCCTTCCACAAGTCTCGTTTTCTAATGCTTTGTGCTGCATATCTGGTCTTCATTTGCCACTGCTTCCTTTTTAGGGTGTCAGCAGTTTCTATTTTAAATGTGCTGGAAAACACCGTAAAAGATAACTGAATAGAGCAGCAACAGAAATGGCACACAAACAACTCTGGAGCTGCAGCTATGAAGCATGGCTCGTTTCTGGTTCTTAAAATCCCCTCTCCATCTCCATAAGCATGAACACAGGCTGGATGTGTATGAAGCATGAGATTGAGAAATGATTCATTTCATCATGTGTTGCACTCACTCGTCGATGCATTGTGCCTTTTTCCGAACTGTAAAAAAGAGTTTGAACGTATTAGGGGCTTCATAATTTGTTCAAATAGCTATAAATGGTTCTCCTGTGATTATGTGTCAAGAGTCCCGATTGTATCTCCGAGCTGAATCTTCTTTCAACTCGGATTTGAGCAGTTCTATGAATCATGATAATCGCCGTTTCAGGTTTAGACATGTGAGCATTTGCATTGACTCAGGAAATCAAAGGGGGAATCCCAAGTCATTAGGATACAAGCTTCTGGTATTTGTGTCAATTTTCGCAACAATGCAGTTTATCATGTAACCGCTGTTGCTATAATTATCAATGTGCAGACCAGTGACAAGTGGTTTCCTTTATCCCGCTTCTTCTTGTTTCTCTTTATGGGATGCCACATCACAAGGTGCCGTATTTATGAGGGATCCGCCAAAGTCCTGCTGTGGCCTCAGGGTGTAAGAAGGTGTTGTTAGGATAGATGGAGAACACCTCTATTGGATGATGCCGTCACTCAACATTGAGGTTATATTGGGATATGAGATCCTATGTTGGGCAATCTCTGTTATGCGTTTAGGTGGCGTATTTCAGCACTCAGCCACACAGCAAAGATGTTGTTATGAGGCGTTGACTTGGAAGCCTTAGGGCCATATGAGAGAAAAATCATTTCAGATGAATAAATCATTCAGGTAAAAGAAAAACCTAGGGACGGTTGCGGGGCAAAACATCGGCACAAGCACGGCGGTTTCAGCAAAGCTGGCCCAGTGAACTTAATTGGAAAAAAATGGCCTCGAACCAAAACAGATTCATCATTTGTACTCATTGTTCAGCTGAACACATTTCCAAACTATCAGTTTCCACCGTGTTCAGACATGCCCTGATACATTTTGCCAAGTGGTAAAATAATCTTACCCTTAACAATGGCACACCTGGTGACACAACTATTGTGTTCCAGCGCCATTTGACAATAAGTGGTTAAAGTTACTCAATGCGCTGATGGGGAAAGGAAGGTATTACAATCGTGTTTTATCCACCTGGGAGGAAAAGTGTGGGAGCGAGGCTTTTCCTGCTTGGGTGAGTCGGACCCGGGCCAAGGTGGCAGGCGGTGAACGGCAAATGGCAGCAGGTTTGAGGAAACAGCTGATCATCCCACAGGAAACAGCGAGCCCTGGTTTGAGGGCCGCTGCGGCCAGAGGCTTCGGCGACTTGTTTACTCAGCAAAGCTGGCGGTGCCGCGGCAGTAGAGGAGGCTTCATGAGGAGCACCGGTGGCGGAGGAGGCTGCGGAGCCAGACGGAAGAGATAGAGAGCGCGGCATGGAGGAGGCAGCACGCGGCGGGGCCTTTGAGGCTGACTTAGTGGTTAGCGGGTGACTTGGGGATTTATGTGTTGCAGTGTCTGTGGCCGCGGTGGGAGCGAGGGGAGTGAATGTAACTCGGGGGGGAAAAAGCAAACACGGGGCTGATGGGATTTTTTGCACTTAAGAGCCTCAGTGACGTTCAATCATGTCCAGGGTCGGTGGCTAATGAGCAGTAGTGCCGTTTCCTTTTGCGGTTTAGATCTCCACAGAAGATACTATGAATCATGTATCAATGAGCCACGCTTTTCCTGAATTCGGTCCCAATATTTTTCCACAGTAAGAGAATCTTGAAAGAAAAGTGTCCATTCAAGGCTCCCCCGAGAATAAATGCCCTGAATAAAGAGCGTCTGAGCTGGATTTCTTTTCAAGCTGCCGTAATAGATCTTATGTTAAGGAAACGCTTATGCCAGTGCATTAGTGTCGTGTCTGATGCAGCAGTTCCTCTCGGCTCTTCAGAGCTTTAAGTGTCTTCCGCTCATTGTGTCAGTAGCAGATTGGAAATGACAGTGACAGTGATTCTTGGCTTTAATATAGCTGTTTGCGAGGGGGCGTTTGTCTTCTTCAGCTTTTAGCGGCCAATTCCTGTCCTGCCGACAACTGGGCCCGTGCAAAATGCACAGTTGAGCTGATGATAGAAATAGAAATCCATCCAGAGATGTCAAATTCCAGGTTGAAAAGCAAATAGCTTGCTACTGGGTCAGAAACCTACATTGGCAATAAGGAGTAACATTCATGTTCGTACAGAAAAATGACTTAAGACAAATGCTTACAGTGTGAGTGTATGCATGCTTCCTATTGTCATGCTAAAGATATTCATGTTCATACCGAGCCTAATCAGATCACCTTCATCTAACATTCAGGTTGACCCTCGGGCCATCGTCCAGAGAGACCACATGACCCCCCCCCCCCTCCCCCGGTGCACAAATTCTGCCAATTTGCATGCCTATACAAGGCTTATTTGTATTTATTGTTTGATTCAACTTCCTATTCTGCAGAGCCTGAAAACATCCTTAACACCATGTAACTCAAGGCCCCACACCCCCGTTTCACTTCCGTGTGTGTGAAACTGTTGATGGTGGGGTCGTCTTTTGTGGCAAGTCTTTGAGCGTAAAGTCTATGAAGAGAGAATGGGCCAAAATACACAGCAACCCAACCGCTCGCTGATGAAAAAGAAAACCCAACAGTCTGAAACCTAAACTCCAGTCGAGGCAACAATAACTCGGGGACCACATGTCACAAAGGCTTGCATTGTCCTTTTTTCCTTTTTCCCTGCAATACAAAGCATGTTTTTCCCTCTCCCCCTTAGGTGCACAATTGGAACTTGGTACTGCTGCGTAATGGGTTACAAAGCGACATCCATGCATTGTGTCTTAAGATGCCTGTGCTTCATGCTTCTCCATTTGTTTAGTGCAGCTCAAGATGAAGACATAAGAAGTAAGAGTGCTTCTGTCTTCATTTTCTCACACTTTTGTCATGCTTGTTGTCCACACATTAAAGCAACTGTCTAATGCACAGGTGATGTTAATGTCAAAGCATGGCATTTATCATATTATATTCCACCAAAGTCCTCCCTACACACGGCTCACTGTTTATTTCCTGTCCACCTCAGGTTGTAGGACGGCACCATGTGATTTGGTCTTTATTCTAGATGGCTCGTGGAGCGTGGAAGACATCAACTTTGAAATTGTGAAGCTGTGGCTCGTCAACATCACGACGAGCTTTAACATTGGACAGAAGTTCACCCAGGTGGGAGTCGTCCAGTACAGCGATGACCCCGTTTTAGAAATACCACTGGGGAAGTACTCCTCCACGGAAGAGCTCATCAAGGTGATGGAGTCCATCGATTACATGGGGGGCAACACGAGGACAGGCACGGCCATTAAGTTTGCCACAGACAAACTGTTTGGCCTCTCCGAGCGCGGCCCGCAGGGCATCTCCCGCATAGCTGTCGTCCTCACAGATGGGAAGTCTCAGGACGAGGTTTTGAAGGCGGCAGAGGCGGCGAGGAAGAAGGGCGTAATCCTGTTTGCGATCGGCGTGGGGTCGGCGACGGAAGAGTCCGAGCTGCGGGACATTGCAAACAAGCCGTCGTCGACGTACGTCTTCTCCGTGGAGGACTACAAAGCCATTTCCAGGATCATACAGGTCATACGACAGAAACTGTGCGAAGGTGAGGTGCTGATTGGTGTGCTGAGCTGAAAACGGATTTACGCCACAAAATCTTAGGATATGAGAGAAGAAAAAAAAAAGATCACTTTCCTATAATCTTGCTGCATTTTCTTTATTACAGAGACTGTTTGCCCGGCAAGAATTTCCGTAGATTCCCGTGATGAGAAAGGCTTCGATATTCTGATGCATTTAAATTTGGCCAAAAAGGCAAAGAAGACAAAAGGGACATACTACGGCACGAAGGCCTATGAAGTGACGTCCCGTGACGACTTGAGTGAAGCCACGCGGTAATCACCCTCCTTAAAGTCCTCTCCTCGTCGTACGCGTAGCCTACTCAAAGTTGGCTGAGTGTCTTTGTGTGAATTCTTCTTTCGATCAATCCATCAGGACCCTGTTCCCTGACGGCCTGCCTCCGTCCTATGTTTTTGTGGCCACACTGAGGTACAAAGGCTCGGTGACCGCCGAGGGGTGGGACCTGTGGAGGGTGCAGACGCGTGACGGGAAACCGCAGATGGCGGTGACTCTGAACGGGTCTGACCGCACCGTCAGCTTCACCACAACCAGTGAGGCGCCGAGTGGGACGCAAACGGTTACATTCTCCCAGCAAGCAGCGAGGGTAATTGTGCCACTGACTATTGCATTTCCATCAAAAAAAAAAAAAAAAGGCGTGGGGCGGCATTCATTTTGCACATTACGCATCACACGCTCTGCTGCACATCCTGCGAAAAAGCAACAACATTTGAAACACTTGAAACCACATGCGCGGTGTGGCTCTGAGGAAATATCTCACTTGCTGTCACCAAGGATTTCGACGCTGGTGCTTGGACATCACACATCTTTATGTCATGTAAATATTTAGTGTGTTGCAAAAAGTGTTGTGTTTGAAAGATTTGGGTGTTTTTTTAGACAGAAAGGGTCCAAACAAAGAGGCACCACTGAGATGCGTTATGGGAAATGAAGGAGCCAAGATATCTGGGGCTTAAGTCACGCGCAAAAATAGAGGCTACTGCACATTTATGTTGTGTGTTTAACAGATTAGGTATTAGCACTTTCCGAAAGAACAGACCCTACACAAACGAGCGGTGTACGACACAGCTGCACTGAATGTTTTCCATTCTCTTGTTTGTTTTTTCCAATGTGTTTTTCACTAACATCGTGTTAATGACCATCATTTTCTTTTCCTTGCTTTTTGACAAAAGAAGCTGTTTGATGAGAAATGGCACCAGCTGCGGCTGCTGGTCACAGAGGAGGATGTCACTCTTTATGTCGATGATCTGGTGCTGGAGACGCTGTCCTTGGAGCCCCCTGTTGGCATTTTCATCAATGGAAAAACCCAAATTGGAAAATATTTCAGGAAGGAAACAACAGTGCCGGTAAGTTTATCAGCATAAACAACCTTACCCTCCACCCCCCCCAAAAAATGTTTTCCGACTGTACTTGGGCTTGTAGGCAACAGTTTCAGTAGTTGAGAAAACTTTATTCTGCTATATTTTCAACAGCAATCCCACAGCACCGTTTACTGCGGCCTCCTCGGAGACATGCTTAACTCCGTGGACAGTAAATCCTTGTGTTTGCCCCCACAAGGTCTTATTATTCTTAGTTTTATTTGTCTCATGTGGCATCATTTTCACCGAAATTGCTCTATTTGTAATAAATCACAATTGTGCTGTATTGTAGGCTCATTTGCTCTGCAGCAGGGTGTATGCTGAGGACTTTCTTGGACAATGAAAGAAAATGCCTACCTGCAAACATCATATAACTGTTTTATGTGTTGGTATTTATGATGAGTTCTGCATCATAAATCTTGTTATTTCACTTTTCAGTATAACGCCACATCCATCGATTTCATAAAAACAAAAAAAAAAATTCCTGACTATATGTTGAAACATCAGTACGCGCACAACTTTCCAGTAAAGGCTATAGTGTGTATTCCCCCATTGTTAAAAGCTTCATTTAGTTTAAATAGCCATTGTACTTATGCAACACAATCGCACTTGTAAATGGAAACAGATTTTATACAAAAGTATGCGGTGATTAAACCACAAAGCAATTTCAGACTACAGTGCATTAGTATGAACCGTTAAACCAAAACGAGCATTCTTATCCTGTTTAAAGTAAAGTTGAGATAATGTAAACCACATTGTTTCAGTCTGCTATGCCCACTTTCATCCAGTCGCACTTATGAGGCTGGGTTTAATATAAATCATATGCGATTTTCATCACATATGGTAACAGAGGTGAAACCGTTGATTTATTACCGGCTCCTTACAACCAACATCAACAAAATTCCTAATAATGGAAGAACAGAGTCATGTTGGTGCACAACTCTTCCAACCAGCGAGGGAGGTCTGGCATGATAAATGCACTTATCTTTCCTTCAACTGTAACAAATTTCATTAGCAGCCAAGCACAGATAAAACTGAGCTTAAATGCAGTAAAAACTTCCCCTACATCATATTTTTATTTATTTTTTGTTGGCTTGTGTGGAATCTCCGCAAAATTGTGGTTTCGTTTCTTTTTTTAAACTGGAATTTGTTCTGTCTCTTTCTGCAAATTATCTTTCGACAGTTCGAAATTCAGAAACTTCGCATCTACTGTGACCCTGAGCAGAATAACCGAGAGACGGCATGTGAAATTCCCGGAGTTGTAAGTACAAGAGTCTGCCTGTGCTATTGATTTTCAGTCCAAGAGCAACATAGATGACTTCTTCTCACCTACTACACACCTTAATCCAGCCACATCTGTTTCTGCTCTGAGACACGCCGCACAGTGTCTCAGCCAGCGGTTTTATTATCGGTAACCGCCACACCTTCTAGTGCATGGCATGAAATAAAGCACGTTGCTTTACATTTCACGAATGCAGTGTGTTGTAGTGTTGTTTATTAAATGTGTGGAGTCAACATTTAAATGTCGAGAGCACATCTGTTTATGCATAAGATAATTTGCTGGAGGGGGGCCAGTGGCTCACTTTTAAACATGCTGTATGCAGCATATTATTTCACGGTGTCCTGGCACTAAATGCGCGCGTGGAGCGGCGACACTCTCTCGCGTTGGCTGGGAAATTGCTGTAACTACAAAACCTGTGCCAAATTTACTGTTTGTAATATGCAGATGCTCAATAAAAGATATCAAAAGAGACAAGATGAGAAGCCTTAAAAGGACAAACGCTTACCAAACACCCTCCCGTCAGTGTTCTCTTGGCTCAATTTGTTGTTCAAAGGGAAGCTCGCCTGCTGGCAAAATCTCACACAGTTCGATTTCAAAGAGGAAGATGTGTGCGGTTCATTTTTTTATTTATTTTTTTCCTTTTGAGAAGCAGGTTAAATGTTAATTTTAAGATATAAATGACATTTGCTGTTTTCTTCAGCTTATATTGGAGATGGATATGTTAATCATCTAATTCTGTAAAGTATCAACCATGACAATAATGAAACTTGTGCCTAACATCTATTTATACTTAATTATAGTGCGCAAACAGTCCTGATTACAGTGAACCCACTCAAGAACCCTGTGTTTGTCCTGCTGGACCCCCTGGACCTCCAGGAATGAAGGTCAGTTGACGTCTTTCTTCAGATTATTGGTGTCACGATATTCTTTTTTCAAATGAGAAAAATAAATTGTGCCACACTGAAAATATTAACCTCCCGCACTTGGGTACCCGACGATAGTTTGTTCCTTCTGGACCCTGCATGTCTGACAGCTGGTTAAATATTTACCTCTAGGCCGCTGGGATGTGTTTAGGCTGAGTAAGAGAAAAAGAACCTACTTTTGAATAGCACTGCTTTGTGTATAAACTCAGGAATGACAAAGAGATTACATTTGCTCCTGTTTGGAAGCGGGAGTGAAAGCCCTCTTTATGACAGTTTAGGAAATGTGTGCTGAATTCCCAGGTGGTGTCTTATTATTCCTGCTTTCTGGGTCAGATAATGCTGTGATGAACACGAGGTTGCACTTTATCACATACTTACATCTGACTTCAGTCATTGCAGCCTGTAAACACAGATTTCTTTCATTGCCGGAGACTGTGCGAAAAGGTTTGAGCACTTTGACCTGCTGCGATTGGCCGGCAATTTTTTTGTTGCCCAAGGTGGCCTCTTTTCCCTGCTTGAGTCTCAGTTTGTCTTTTATTGTACTGTTTGCTGAGAAACCAGCCAGAGCGCTGCTTGAGATAAACACCGGTCACGATGGAAAACGACCAAACTAAGGAATAAAGCCGACGTCTCCTTCTTTCTTGATCGAAGCGTATCAACCAAACAACCACAGCCCCTGTCATAAAAGGCTTTACCTAGGCGACCACATGCTTTGTTATTAAATCTCACTCGGTATCGAGCATGTTTTTGTGTTTAAAAGGTCACCGCTGAGATTTGACCACGTTCACTAGCAGTTCCAAAATGCCGCTGCCCCTTGCTGGCTTTGCAGATGTTGCTCATTAACCCACACAGCGATCAAGAGCATCGCACATGGGCCAATTTGCAGATAAAATCAAATCCATACTAAACTTGAGGAAGCATTTTTGAGTTCTGACGAATTGGTTGACGATTCGTTTTTCGTTATTATTGTCTTTATGTTACTAAGTTGCTACTTACCTTCTTTTTACAGGGAGAATACGGGAGCACGGGCAAACCTGGTCAGCCTGGACCTGCTGGTGCTGATGGTAAGCCTGTGAGTACTACATAGTTCAATATACAAACATACAGCACACAACTGCCGACAACAGAGTCACAGCGGCCAAACCCATTCGACTTAATTGGTCCCATAGGTCATGACAGTTTCTGCTTGTTAATTCAGTGTGGTGACGATTGCAAACACAATGCTCAAACACCGTTCTTTTTTTCCCAAGGCCTAAATGAAAACCATCTCTGATTAGAGCGATGGTCGAAGCACAGTGGGGATTTTGTTTGATTAAAAAAAACAACCATAAGTGGACCACATGTTCTATATAACAGGAATAAAATCAGGCAGAGAGAAGGAATCAGTTCCCATATCCCCGAGTGACTCAGACAACATGCACACAGCTGAAGGCATCCAAATGTTTTAACCAAGTGCATGTTTCTCCATCCCCCTCCTCCCCCACCCCCCACCCCCTGCTTTGGTTGAATCGAAGGGTATCCCCGGCAGTAGAGGGAGCCCGGGGCTGCAGGGTCCACCAGGAGCAGAGGTACAGACAATTCCCCTTGTGCTACCTGCCTAAATGTAATTCAGGATTAAGGATTGAACATTGAAACCCGGTTTGTTTTTGTTACCTCGCCCAGGGACCACGCGGCCCACATGGGTACAAAGGGGAGCAGGGGAGGCCCGGTGTTTCGGTAGGTCAACAAAGCGCAGTCATGGCACAATGGGCTTCATTGTTGAGCTGCGTCACCGACGTGTGGCCGAAAACCAGTGTTGTAATACAAGTCTGCCCTTCCAGGGCGAGAGGGGCATGCCGGGATTACCAGGGTCGCCCGGGCAACCAGGAGAGAAGGTGATGACTTTCTGTTCGTTACTCAAATGTGTGCCACACTTCCTGCGTCGCAAAACTGGGTCTCTGTCCCGATGATCCCAGCGCAGAGGGATGTTTGAGTTATCCGTCAGTCATGTGGCTGCTTTATTGAGCGGCCAAAGCTGATATTTGAAGAAAAGAAATGAATAATCAAACGCTCAATTGTCAAGGTAAATCCTCTCGTGTGTGTTCAAACGTAAAAATTAACAGGAAATCCCTGCTAGACACATCGACTTGAACTGTTTAAACACTGTTGCATCAATCATAGAAACCATATGTTATTGATATAAAGCCAGATCCCTTTGGGATCTTCCACACTGTGGGATGAGAGCGATTTTCGGAGAGCACCAGAGCCATCTGAGGCTTTTTAAATACGTTGATATTTCCTGACGTTTATCCTGTGCTTTAACTTAGTAAACTCAAACAGCCCCTCTTTTCTTCGCTCTTCGGAGGGAATACCAGATTTTATCTCGTTTCCCCCCCCCCCCACCGCCTTCACTTGCGCCTGCCCCGTCTTTGCTCCTCGAAAGGGGTGGGGGGGAGGCGTGAAGGTGTGAATCAACTTCGGTGTCGTGTGAGTCAATTATGTAAATCGAAGCAACACCGGATCCCAGAAAGTTAAACAAAACCCTTCACGCTCCCACAGAGCGGACTGTAGGTGCTTTGATTGCCCTAATGCACGTTGTGCGTCATTTTGGAGGTACAGTGAAGTCATGCATCCTCTCCAGATTGCATCACCCATGTCACATCCTCCTACCTTGTAATCAGTGTGACCACAGGGGACCATCTGCCAGTTGGCGCCGGTGGGGAACAATCTACGCACTTAATTTAAGTTTTGAAATCGGTCTCAGCTGCCTGCAGACACGTCTGCACCTGGAGCGAATCCTCCTGTACCATCTGTCCCACTATTGAGAGTTTCACTCCCACGTGCAGGACGTATCGGCTTAAGTTTTTTGCTTGTGTTTGGACAGTCCTCCCGAAATTTTTTCCTCTCGAAAGTATGCCTTTTGTTTCGTTTTTTTTTTTATGCACAAAAACTCAAAAGAGTTCTTTTTTTTTCAGCCGAAGATAGGGAAAACTACAGCTAATATTTATTGGCGTTTTTCTGGGGGGGGGGGGAATCGTTTTGTTCTCCCATTCCATGTTACACTTATGATGAGTTATATTTTGGCTTTTAAACACAAGTCCGTTTAATTTCCGAATTGACTGTCATCTGATTTAAGTCAGCTCAAAGACAGAGAGAGAGGTTTCCTGAGTCCAAGGCCCGTGAGGCCAGATTGCATGTGTATGCTCAACAGTCGAGGGTGGTTCAAGGACATTGTATTGATACACAATTGAGAACCATATTAACATATCCCTCTGTACTAACGCATGCCATTCATACTGTAAAGTAAGTGCTTCCACCAAAGCGCGCAAACTGCACACGTCTGTGTCAGGAGGTCACTCCGGAAAAACCTAAAAAGCTTCCATGCGAAGGCAATCGATCTCTGAAGACCATGCAGGCGGCCTTTTCACTTCAAGTTAGAGGGAATACTCAGTTTGTAGAGTGTAAGGTTTTCTTTGGAGCCGAACTTACAAACTACTACTCCAAATCATTCCCATATTGTACGACCACCAAAGGGTGTAGTCTTAGTTTCCTGGCACAAGATCTAGAGAATGGAAACGCGAGCTGTCTGCTCAATTAAGTCAGAAGTACATAATTCAAGAACACAAGAGAGACTGTTAGCCACTTCGACAAAGATCGACTGTTTGTGTATCCACTGTCTGGGGTACATGACCGCAGTCGTTTATTACCAGTGTGCTATTGTTCTCTATAGTTCATTGTTACTGTAACCACATTCTTGGTATGCCTTTAGAAAGTCCGTATTCCTGAAACCAACATCACACCGCTGCGGGTAGAGGTGGCCATAGGGATGTAGTGCATGGTCCTCGTTACATCTGCCCAAACTGCCCTATCAGGCTTCCCTGCACACCAGATTCGCGAACACAACAGCCACTGCTTACCCTACTTATGCCAGCACCCATCCGAGTTTTACGACGCATGTCGTCGCACCCTGGTATTTGTGCTGCACTTCAGCGAAACCCGAAAGCTCACTTTTGGGCTCCTACGTTTTACGTCTTTACTATCTTGGCTGCAGCGCTGCCAGTCAGTGGCACGCGGAGCCTCTGAACCATGTCGTTGTGGTCGGTTTGGTTTGGACTTGCAAACCGAACTGATGTGAGTTTTGACACCAATGGAACATGAGTGCAAATTCCCTAGAAGGGTTCGTTGGCCACTCATTTCAGCTTAAAATTAAAGAAATAATCTACCCATTGTTTTTGCAAACAAGGCCACAATAAAAATGCTGTTACGCACAAAAGTCCCTGAGCCAGCTAGCTATGATGTAATGCCGTGCCTCGTAAGGAAATCGGCATTTTTTTTATTTATAACATTTCAAAGTACAGTGACGCACTGGGTCCTGGCAGCATGTAACAGAGACAGATATCTCGTTTTAGCATAACTTGTGCAAATTTTAATACCCGGATGATGCAGTGAAGCACATCACTTGCTCAAAAAAGTTGGTTTTAATTCATTGTCTATTCCAGAAAAAGCCAGAGAACTGTTGTCCAACATTACATATTTGCTATCGTGTAGATTATCAACTGGTTCTGTGAAGTGCATCCTTCGATGACTGGTAAGGGATTGTTTTAAATGCTTTGCATGTAACCTTTAGAAATTAGAAATCCAGATGGAAATCTGGATAATACTCTCAAATGGGTGTCAAGAGAGTCAGGCCAATCAATAAAAAGTAGAAATCATCTTTAAATGACCTTATTTCTTTTCCCAGGGCTCCATAGGGTTCAGGGGTACTACAGGGCTACCAGGAAAAACTGGCCTAGTGGTAAGCGTGCGCACCATCCTGAAGGCTTGTTTGAAAAAATTGTCACTGAACATGACAACAGAAACACAGTAACTTTCATTTGTATGATATTTCCAGGGAGAAAAAGGGAGTATGGGACCTCCTGGCCCATCTGGTTACTCAGGAGAACCTGTATGTATAAATCAATTCAGACTCAAATCTCTCTGAGCCTTTTTTAATTCCGTGACAAATCCTCTCCTCTGCTTCCAGGGACTTCCTGGGAGAGATGGGAAGGATGGACTTCTAGGGGGACCCGGTCAAAAGGTTTGCTTGTTGCACAATCAAAATAAAAGTATTTTTGCAGTTCACGTAAGTTGTGCCGCTGATGTTTTGGCAACCATGGAAACCTGAGTCATACGTTGCTGGTGTCTCCTTTTTCCAGTCCCCGTTTGACAATTAAACAACAAGTACGCTCTTCATGTCTTAGATCGATGTGTTCATATTAAATCCAACATGACGTGTAAAAAAACCTATGAGACAGTCATGTGAATGCATCATATCAAGAGCTCATCTCGATGAAAAGAAAACATATCAATAAGGTTGTCATTTCCTCAATGTGTTAAGGGAGAAGTTGGAGCCAGTGGAATTCCTGGTGTTGACGGAAGAGCAGGCCATCCGGTGAGTAGTAGTACAAAGATATAACTCGGCGTTCATTTTTTGGTATTTTCTGGGTTGCTAGTGCCGTTAGCACTGCATTGGATCCTTACTTGGACTCCTAGAAATTGAGGATGTTATGCAGAATGTAATGCAAATTGTGCATGAAGGAAAACTGAAATAGGCTGTCACATTGTGTTCAGGGTCAAACTTTTTAGCTTTTGGAAACGAGAAAAGTGGAACTTTGCGCGTTGTACTACACATTATGGAACACAAAGCTCTCCGAAGGCACATTCTCTCCAAATTGTAACTTACACAAAATAGCACTTGGAGTAACAGAATCATAAAAATGAAGCATAACCCTTTTCTCTCTCTTTTTTTTTTCTTTTTTTTTTTACCACTGCACGACTGCAGTGTGTTAACATATTTTCAGCAGAACAGAGAGGACCCCTGACAGGCAGTAAATTAGGGGGTATTTCCCCTTTAGTTTATCCCAGGATAACCCTGTTATGTAACAAGCAGGCTCGGGCCATAATCTAAGGCAGTGAAAGTAACTCATCGAGGGGAATGCGGCCGCGGTGATCTGGCAAATCTGTTTTAGGAAGAAAGTGTTTCAACTGGGCAGCCACCCCACTGATCATGATCGTGAGTGTCGTCCAAAAGTGAGAGATGGGTCCACAAAAGATGAGTCAGTTGCTCCACAAGGCCGTGAGCCATATTTCCCCCCACCAGCACAATAGAGTTAGCCATGTATCCAGGGAGACAGGATTAGTACTGTACTTCCTCAAGTTAAAACAAGGCGAGGCCCAAATATAGGGATTTTTATTTAAAGTTGTTGCGTTTGAGTGTCCAGGAGGCTCTATATATAGTGTGCGGGTATGTCTCTGACTGCCAGTCTGATCAACTCACTATGCACATATGTTTCTCAAACTCCTGTTCGAGGCAACCACTGAGCATCTGCAAGTGTTTATCTCAGAGGAAAACAACTATAACCAAAAACTAAAGAGGCCGCATGTGTTGAACCGAATAAACTTTCATTGTTTTATACCATTTATTTGAAATCTGTATATGCTTTTGTTCTTTTTCCCCTAGTGCAATTTATATAGAACCTCATCTTTGTGCTCGGGCAGTTACAACAATAAAACATGTGCACAGGATGCACATAGCTAAGAATTGTCGGTTCGACATGCGGATTAAACCTTGGACGGTGTTTTACCGGTGCAAAGAGTGATACGGTTTAGACTGGGAAATTAATTCTTATTTTTATTTTTTGGAAGTGATTCTATTTACAAAATAAAACTGGGGTATGTGACATTTTGGCAGACATTTCCTCATGCACCATGACCAGTTCAATCAGTTACTGTTGCTTCATTTGTTACTTAAACAATGAAGCGATTATTTTATTACTAGGAAAGGCTGTAAACTGGGACCTGATGACCTTCATCCTGTGTGTGGTAAGAGTTTAGAAATGTTGGATATGAAAACATACAGTTTAAAATGTCACTTCTGTGATGTTGCCAAACCCAGTTGATGTTAAATCATGTATAACATATGGAGTCATTACTCAGGTCGGGTTTAATAGATAAAAAAGGAAACATGGCGCATAATTTCATGTATTGTTTCAGCATTCTTAAACATATTAATCTTCCTCACAGTGAGTACATCTAATCTGTTCCCTTGTCCCCAGGGTACACCTGGTTTGCCAGGAACTGCAGGCCTGGATGGACAAAAGGTAAGAAATCCCCAACAAATGAAACTGATCTGGGATTTCCCTCAATCTTTGTGATGATGTTTGTCTGACATGATCCTCATGTAAGGGGGAAACTGGCTCGCCTGGACCGAAAGGCTTCAAAGGATCCTCCGGACCCCCTGTGAGTTACCGGCGGTTCTGCCAACATCAGAGTTGGAACACTGACATGCTAAAAACCTAATTGCCTTTCCTCTCCTGCAGGGTGAGATGGGTTCACCTGGTCAACCTGGTTTAAAAGGACCCGTTGGACTCAAGGTAATCATTTATCCTCATTGATCTGCCTCAGGCGGCTGTATGATTGCAGGAGTGATGAATGGCTGTAAAGCTGGCGGAAATAATAATGGATTATGGTCTTTAAAATGGTCACCAGGGAAACGATGTCACGCAGTTCTTTAAACAGAATAAACTGTGCAATGAATGTAGCGTGAATATATCATCTAGACAGTGAGCGCACCGGCTCAAACTGTAAACCCCAAAATGCTGCAGCACAATTCCCATGAGTGGCAGGCCGAGCGATGCAATAATTAACTCTTAGCACAGTGTCGTAAAGTTAACAAGCCGCCAACAAGTGTACATGGCATGAGATTGCAAACCCCTATATTGTCCAGCTTCTGTAAAACTACAGTGCACAGTGTCACTACTTTGGTTAATATTCGAGCCTCTCCTCAGCAGCGTTACATGTTTTGTTTTTTTAAAACACACTTAAGCACCAGTAACGACCTCTTGGCCGCACCGGCAGAGCTAAATTAAGCAATGATCTGGTTCTACTGCTTTCGTCAGTGGAATTTTAGTGGAAATGTAAGCAGTCTGGGCTTGTCTGGTCTGGACGTCCTGTCTCCTGATCACTTTTCATTAGCTGATCTGCCCGTAACAAGCCAATGTGTATTGGTGACTGGCACACATGCGAAAAACCTATTTTATGGACAAGCAGGCTTGTTGGGATTTTATGGCTGAGCTTCAAACTACAACTGCTGGGGCCGGATAAACTGAAAAAGAAAGCCTTTGCTGAGACACAATTACATGTTTAATTGTGCCATGAAAGTAAAATTGCACGTGTCCATGAAAAACAGTTCTGAGAACACCGATTGGATCATTTTCGTTGCTTGTTTTATTTCCTAATCAAGGGGAACAAGGGTGAAGGCGGAAGTCCAGGTATACAAGGAGCAGTGGGGCCTGTGGTATGTTTCCATTTAAATAATCTAATATAAACCAGTGGACTTTATCTGAATGCTGTAAGCCATATGGAATCGATAAATCTATGAGTGAATATCAATATAACAGTTTTGTTTGTTTGGAAGTATAATGTCCAGTAATATAACATTTATGTATGCTCTTGATGTAATGTGTTGAATTAATGTTTAAATAGGGGAGTGCAGGGGGACCAGGACATGCCGGTCAGCCCGGGCACCCAGGCATGCCAGGCCTGAAGGGCAGCAAGGTTGTTATTTTACTTCTTCTTCTGGTGCCAACATTTTAATGATATGATGTACAATTCATAATTTCCTGTTCATATTCTATATATACAACTGTTGTACAATACGTTGTATATTTGTTTTCCTGCTGCAAACAGTATGTGAACTTATAAGCGTTGTCTTTATTATTCACCAGGGACAAAGAGGAAATTCAGGTGACAGAGGAGAGACGGTAAGACTCGAGACAAAATTACGCATCCATCATGCCTTCATTCAAGCCGATCTTACCACCCTCCGTAATGCTAATACATAAAAAGCTGTAATTATATTTTTTACTGACAGGAGAGAGAGAGCACATCTGTAATTTGAGATACTCATTAGTGGATGAGATGAATCCTTTATGAGGTTTGGATTGGTCCTGAGGCGATTGTTAGCCCTGGTCTGATATGATCACCTTGGGATAAAATTGATTAATTTCTGTAAGCCTGTATTGACTGCCGTTGACATTCGGTAGAGATAAAAACCTTTAATGAAGTAAAATATTGCCTGTGAGTCAATATTCTATTTGCAGTAGAAATGAAGCCTTAACTAACACAGATTACATTTGGGTTTGGACAACTACCCTCGGACGGTTGAATCGATGTTTGCTCTTCTACTGAATTCCATCATGGCTCTTACCATTGGATCAATTTCCTGTAATGAAAACACAATCTGCGAAGAAGAGCAATCATATCTGCGTAATTAAATCTAACGGGTCTTAATGTGCTAGAATAAATAGTCATCAGTGGTTGTGCTTTGAATGGATCTTCAGTATTATGTTCAGCTATTTATACTGTATAGACTAGTGTGGTGTAGTGGTGGTGACCAAACGACTTTCTCCCCAGGGATTGAGAGGTGAAAAAGGAGAACATGGTCGACCAGGGAATCATGTGAGTTCGTTTTTATCAGCCTTTTTTATGTGATGACCACTTTTATTCCTTTAAAAAAAACAGAAATGTTTGGTGCATTAGATATTCATCTTTTATTTTATTTTATTCTGCGTCTCTCTAATGATGTGGTTTCTTGTTTCCCGAATCATGAAATTCATTTTTCTGAAACATTTGTGTCCACCGAATGAAAACATTATCCATTTATTTTTATTTTCAATAGCCGTATGCCTCATAAGTTGTCAAGAGATTACAGTGAAATCTGTTGGAAAAAGGATGCCATGGTCCAGGAACTAAATCGTTTTAAAGAGTCTGGAAAGTTGATAGTGCCACCATGTGGCCATTTATATACCGCAACAGCTGAGGGAGGCGCTATCCAGTTGCTCCAGCAATACATATTATTTCTTTCTTTTTGTATCAATATTTCTATTGTTTTGATACTATCCTAACATCTGGCTGGATGCTTATCACAGTGTTTTTCTTTCGATTTTTCATTGTGTAAAAAAAACTTCTTATTTTTAGATTATTGAGAGATTGCTTTCTCACTGCTCTCTACTGTAGTTTTTAATGACTTATCCTGACTTTGCTTGACAGGGCTCCACTGGTCCAGGGGGACTGAAGGGGGAGGTATGTTAAGCATTAAATACTTTACTTCCATCTAGCCTGGATTATCATATGTAATGCTAACACTGGGTTGTATTTTTGCCAGAAAGGGACAGCAGGGGATGCGGGGCAGAGAGGTCAAGAAGGCCAGTCGGGGCGCCCTGGAGTCCCGGGTCAAACAGGTCAAACTGGCCCTCGAGGGCTGCCGGGGGACGCTGGTGTTCCTGGTCTACCTGGACCTGAAGGAAGATCTGTATGTGTGATATACATTGTGTCGATATTTTTGGATGATGTTGTATCCCGAACAAATTGACATATTTGCATTAAGGTAAACTCGTGATCCATGTAATCCAACATTTCTTACAGGCAAGCCAAACGTCGGATAGTCACATTCGCCAAATTTGCATGGACATCCTTAGGAGTGAGTATCATCAGACGATGACTAATGTTGGGATTTTGTGTGTTCGTGTCGCACACTTTTGAAATCTTTTCATTCGTCAATTTCAGCTGAGCTGCCTACGTTGTTGCTGAGCAACCAGCAGAGTGGTTGCTCTAGATGCCAAAACAAGCCTGGATCTCCGGGTCTCCCGGGTCCAGCTGGGCCCCAGGGACTCAGAGGTCTTCCCGGATTCAGCGGATCCAGGGGTCAGCCAGGTCACCCGGGTCGGCCAGGGCGCCCTGGTCTTATTGGACTCAAAGGTAAAAGCAGGCATCAAGTCAATAACGTTTAATTATTTCTTGCTTGTGGGCTGCTCTCACAGGGATGCTCATGTTTGCAGGAGAGCAAGGTTTCCAGGGTGAGAAGGGGAGCCCTGGTCGCACCAGGATTGGAGACCAAGGGCCACCTGGACCTCTGGGTAAATAGTGCAACACATTTTTCAATGCATTGTCAGAAAACCGTTTTCTATTTTGTCGTCACCTAGTGTGTGCCTTTCCTTTTTAACTGATCACCATTGTGTATCTTTTATCTCCACAGGTCCGATGGGTCCCCAGGGGTACAGTAGACCAGGTCCTCCAGGTAAGCCTGGACCTCCTGGTCTAAGTGGAGTAGAGGGTAAAAGTGGTAACCCTGGCATCCCTGGCCAGCCTGGGGTTTGTGATCCATCCATGTGCTATGGTAGCATGATGAGGCAGTATCCTTACGGTAAAGGGCCAAACTATTGACGTGAGAACTGCAGGCACCAGTCTTGAGCTGATGTGGAACAAACAGCCATTCTCAGGAAGATCTCATCTTTACAGTTTTTCTCCGTCAGTTAGAAACAAAACAGACCTCTTGTGACAGCTTGTATGTGATCTCCGACAGTCAGCAAAACTAGATAGTATCACATTTTCTTCATTCGTATTTTGTATTATTATTTTTTTTGCTTTTTTTTGTGGTTTGAATTGTGCTAAGAGAATTAATAATTGGCTTTGGTTGGTACCTCTCTCCGGATCACCTTTGGCTCATATTGCCCCCAGGGCAGTATGGCTGGTACTTTTCTCCCATATTGCCCACTGGTGTTGCTTTGTTGCATGTCGTTGACTAAATTTCCATAGCAAGTTTAGTGGGTGCTCTAGTGTATGTTACATGAAAAAGAACACGCAAGAAACAAACAAAAGTACTTAATTATTATTTTTATTATTATTATTCCTTAATCAATAAGTTTCACGTTCAGTGATTTCACTGTTAATTACGTCAGAAAGTGTCCTGTTTTAGCACAAAACTGTGAGTTTGATTTCCTGAAGCTGATATGAGCTGCTGTAAGCGTGTTCCTGAAGTGTCCACTCTGACTGTTAGACTCGTAAGTCTACGTAAGACTTTTACAAAAGCTAATACTTTGTATCATCTGAGATAAATCAATACTTCCCCCTATTATAAGTTCATCCACGTGTCATTTTATTCTAGCTAAAAAGTAAGATGTTAAAGTTTGAAGCATTTCTGTTATTTACGTTCCCGAGGCTTACCTTACATTACTGTAGCAAGTATTTTATTGTTATTTATAAGAGTGGTAACTGTGTATTTCAGCAGTGACGTGTCTTACATAACTTTTGTAATTTTATTTTGTGATGAGCTGAATTTTGTACGAGTCTTTCTTTTTTTTTAAACTAAAATTAAAATATGTTAAAGATATGTGAATTTGGATTGTCCTCAACTTTGGGTTTTAAGTTTCAGATTCAACTCAGGACTCAAAAAAGATGGCGTCTGATGGCTTTGGAACAAAAAGCTGAGAGCTTGTGTGCGGGCGCGTGCGTGTGTGTGAGACTGCAGCAAGAACGGTGTCAGTGTTCTAGTTTTGTACACTAGATGGCGCCACGTGGCAGCCACACATGCAGAGCTAATCTCACCTTAAATAGGAGCTTCACATATTCATCCCGGACAACATCCACCCATCACATGGAAACCTGTGACTACTTTTGATTTTCTCAACATACTCACCTTAGCATACATACATGAACTGAATGTTTTGCTGAGAATTAAGTTTTCCTTTTTTAAAGGCTCAGCGGTCAAATAAACTCGTTAGGGGAGAAGTGACGAATTATTAAATTATTAAGATGAAAATCATTGTTGACACACAGTGGATTTGAGGCTGCGAATAGTGTATTTGCCGTATCCCCTTGTTACCATCTGCTCCTATATGATTATTATGATAGTCAGCCCTTCCGGTGCAGCACATCATAACCTGGACAATTTGTTTATTGTGTTTGTTTGAATAGGCTGAAATATATTTTAACAGCATCACAGCTTGTGGAGACGATGTTGTTGTGGATGAATGCAGCTGGAGCCCTGTCCCATAAACAGGCGGGCTTCAGTCAGTTGAGGTGATTAAAAGGCTCTGTCATTATTCTTTCACTCGTTAAGACGGCCTCTCGGATTTCAAGTGTCTCCTTTTACACTGCGGAGCCTCCACATTCATCATGGCACCGGCCTGAAGTTTTATTGCTGCAGCCGCTGGAGTTGGATGCAAAAACAAAAAGTTGAGTGTGGGATGGACTCAGAGGGCAACTTGCCCCGGTGTAGGAGGAGGAGGAGGAGGGGAGAGAAAAAAAAGGAAAAACGCATGAGTGGAGCTATCCCCTGCTCGCTTTAGACACATTTCCAACGCATTTCATCCATCTGAGACTCCGGGTTATCCCTCGACTCTATGGGCGTACCTCCGATTTTTTTTCCCTCATCACAGAGGAGTAAGGTGAAGGGACGGGCTCCATAAATACTTGGTGTGGCACAGAGAGTGGATGGAGCTCGGAGGAGTAGATACTGCAGGAGGAAGTCCGCGCACAGGAGCGGGAGCACAACTTCTCTGCAACCTGGTCACTTATTTGTGGAGTTGACTGGTAAAAAACAAAACAAAAAAACAAAACAAAAGAAAAGTTACCACGGAGAAAGCTGCGGTGAGCTCGTTTGGCTCATGATGGAGCGCCTATGATTCCAGATTGACGGAGGTATAAATGGCTTTATTTTTCTCAACAGCGTGCGATGTAGTTGAACCTGGCAGCCCAGAGTGAGCCATGACAGGGATGACACCTTGGAGCCGCGCTGCGCTCGGCCTCGCGTGGAGCTGCCTGAGCTTCCTCTCGTGCGCGCATTGCGGCCTGAGCGACAACCATGTGCACTCCAGCTTTATTTACCGGCGCTTGCGCAATCACGAGCGCCGGGAGATTCAGAGGGAGATCCTCTCCATCCTGGGCCTGCCTCACCGTCCCAGGCCCTTCTCCCCCGGGAAGCAGGCGTCCTCCGCGCCGCTCTTCATGCTCGACCTGTACAACGCCATGGCCGTGGAGGCGGAGGAGCAGGAGGAGGAGGAACGGGGCGCGCAGCGGCGCGCCGCGAAGAGCCTCGGTGCCAAGGCCCAGGGGCACTCCAGGAGATCGTACTACAGCGCCCAGCATGCCGGCTACTCCCGCGTGCCACAGCCCTACCGAGCGGCGCCTCTGCTGGGCCACAGCCCCGCGCTCCCCAGCGCGCACGACACCAACTTTCTCAATGACGCCGACATGGTGATGAGTTTCGTTAATTTGGGTAAGTGCGCACTCACACTCTTTGTCACTTCCCTTTATTAATTCAAAAATATTCAATTAATATAAATTAGGTGCATATTTAAAAAGGAAGTAGTCACTTCTTTGGAACAATGGAAACACAATTCATCCTTTAATCTGATTTCCTATTCATTTTATCTGCACAGGGTGCACAGGCTTTGACGTGTTCTTGACAAGGCACTGCACACAAGAGTAAATAAGAATTTAGGCTGTTTTAGTGTGAAGGACAGGTTTCAAGTGTGCGGCAGACATTAGTTTATTTGTATTGCACGGATATATCAGCACATGGAGTTCATTCATTTTGTTAAAAATATTTTGACAAATGTGCTGTTTGAATAATGATATTTGAAACTCAAAAAAATGCGTTGAGAAAAAAAAGTTTCACTTTTTTTATTCAGTATAATTTACAGGTTGTTTTTTTCTTCGTTTTTTCTTTCTTTCTTCACTTATGTACATTTAAACTTGAACATGTCATAGGTACATTTTCAGGCTCCACGTATTATTATTTGGCGTCAGAGGGGCTCAGCTGCTCTAGCTTTGTGTGAATGTTCTTTTTTCGTATTTAAGGGAATTATGTCCAACATTTTGACCTTATCAATTTGTGCTGTTTTTTATTAAATTGCAGCTGATGGGTATAATGATTGTGTTTGTTCAGTAGCCACGACCCTTAACCCTGCAGTTCAGAAAAACTTATCAGATGACTGTCTGACCTTGGGAAAATTGGTCTTAATTATTTCCTGTTGTTAAAAGGGGGGTGATATTGACTGATGCTTGCATTTCTTTTGGTTCTGACACTAAGAGAACACAAGGGCGCTGCTCTTGTGGCTCGTGCTCTTTGTAGCATTAATTGTTCATAATGATAATTCAATGATGAAGCATATCATATGGAAACTTGCGTAAAAGTGAAATGTGAATCACTGCAAGACCTTAAATGAATGAAAAATAAACAAAAACATAACACAAACTTACGTAATGTTGGCACTATGGTGTAATGGATTTTTATTTTCTTATATCTATAAAACATGGAAATGTGCGTTGAGTTTCTTGGTAGTATAATCCCTCACCTTGGCCTGAGCCCATCTGTTTCCACTTACCAGTATAGCAGGGCATGTACACTGTCAGCCTTGAAAGCTCTGTTCTCGTTCTGGGGACTGTCAGTGAAGTGTTCAATGGGCCTCTGTCTTTGGTACTGTACTCTCAAATATAGCTACTGACCTCAGCTGTTTTAGAAATGTCTATGTGGGACCTCATGCAGTTTGATATGCCTACTGTAACAATAAATCAGGAGTTTAATATTTGAAGAAATACTTCAGCTTGTATGAAGGACGACGAAAAATGCAATGATGCACCACGCTAGTTATTTATTAGCCAGATTAAACAATCGCTCTGGGAGACCAAGCTGAATCCAGTTCGTATGCGACACATAAAATTGCACATGGCTCACCCTGAACAGGGAGCAAGGCCATTATTATTTAATATTTTTTAGATATTTTAAAGTAAAATGCTCCATGCTCTCAGTGGCACTTCTGCTTCAGATTACTGCCTGTGGCTAATATACTGGAACACGCTCCGTGGGTAAAAAGTCAGCCCTGACCTCTGACCTCTTTGTGCTAAGTAACCGCAGGCGTTCGCTCTCGATAAAATATCAGGGAAAGGCACTGCACGATATCACCGCTAATATCAGTATATTCACTGATGGGTGTTGGGAGACACTTCACGGTCTCATTTCGTGTCTTCCAAGTAGCTGTGGTGTCCTTGATGCAGTTATTAATTGCATATTTGAGTTTTATGTCGGAAAAACAAAGCAGTGTACACACTTTTCCCCATATAATAAAGCCAACAAGCCAACATATTATGACTTCCTACAAAACAAAAAAAAGCTGGCCTAAAAAGATATTTCACGTCACTATGAGAAGGATCCTCTTTGCAAAATGTAAATTTGGATTTTAAAGTGAAGTGTCATTAAAACACTCTTCGCACATCGTATAAAACCTGTAGGAGGTCAGAATGAGGTCAGAAATGAGGTCAAAGTAGACGCTCTCATGAAGTTGAAGAATCCTGTCTGTTCTTTTCTCTCACTCGAGGATCAGACCAAAGTGTCTTTAATTGAAATCAGCCTGTGTTTTCTTAACTGACAGCCCATTCATCATGGCCAGAGAATGCAGTTAGGCGCACAGTAGAGGGCCTGTCTGGGAACCGCTACCTGTATTCAGTTGACTGATTTAATGAACTGGAAAGTGCTTTTGTTGGTAGTCAAAATGTTTGCATAAGACCTGGAATGTAAAAGAAGATGTAGTAAATTACTCTTTTCAGTGTGTTGAGGCTGCCATATTTTGTCTTTTAAGCAACACATGCAGGAGTTCAGGAGGTGAAGCCATATTTTTTGATTAGTGTAAGCTTGGCTGCCAGAAAAAATGAAATTCATCCAAAAATATTTTCCTTCCCCAGTGGAGAAAGATAAAGATTTTTCTCACCAACGAAGACACTACAAGGAGTTCCGTTTCGATCTGACTCAGATCCCGGAAGGCGAGGCAGTGACCGCCGCAGAGTTTCGGATCTATAAGGACCGCAGTCATGCCAGATACAACAACAATACTCTGAAGGTCTCCATTTATCAAGTCATCAAAGAATATCACAACAAGTGAGTACCAAACCAAAGCACCCAACGTAACAATTTAAAAGTACTCGTAATTCACTGTAGTATTCCTATTTTCTGCTTATTTTTACTTCTGGAAAAAAAACAAAATAAATATAGATTTGTCAGACAGAATCACTTCTAAAAAGTTATAATAGTTATTATAGTCAATCAATAACTATAGTTTTATAATATAACCAGGGACATTCCGTACGTACCATTCAAGCAGTTTTGAAGACAGGCCTTTAAATGTATTGGTGCTCTTCGTTAAAAGTAAACGATGAATGCATGTTTCAGCAGGAATTAAAATATATTTAAGGGACATCGTTTGTTGAGGTTAAACAGATGCTGATCATCAACACTGACATCCCCTATAATCTGTCACTCCCAGAGGAATTAAACCCCTGGAAAAAAAAAAAAGAGTCAGGCCGAGGACTTGCGTGAAGCCTGCTCCGAGTTATCTAAAAATGCTGTGAAACACAAAACAGACAGGAAACACCTCCCCGTTTGCAACTGCAAATTGATGGGAAGAGGAACGGGAATAGCCGTTACTTCAGCCGCACTTTGATCCCGTGCAGTAATCTCATTTCACAGTTTAAAAAGGCAAATAGTCCAGCAGCTATTGTCTCGCACCGGCTGAAACTTTCCACTCTCACAGAGCGTCCCTCTATCTCCAGCTCTGTTCTCCTTCATTCGCACCATGTCCGCCTTACAAATATAGTTCCCCCCCGGATAAAGAGAGCTCCATTAGCAAGCGGGCCACTTATGAAGCTCGGTAGGTCCATCAGTTATCACTCGTCTTGTGTTGCCTGCCAAGCTGGCTGAGTCCCAGATGAAACCATGAGGGCCCAGATTAGAGGGGGAGAGGGGGGGTTGGGGGGGTGGGGGGCGCTCCTTCGGGTGCTCCCCTGATCATTGTTATGCCCACCACCTGCCTGTCTTAACAATATACCGGAAGCTCGAACCATGACATAGTTGAATACACAAGGGGGTATTTCAAAAGTGGGCCCACATTTGCCTGCCAAAAATGTGTGTGGGTGATTGAAGGGAGATATGGCCCTCCTGGGCTTTGAAAAAGGTCCAAGTCAATGGACTCTGCCATCTTAAAGGGGAAAACGGCTCAGTTGAAGTTTTCACACACGCTTCCATGAGGAGTAGTATTTCTTTTTTTGGTTTGCATAAACAGAGAGGAGCCCAGCTTTCCCATGCGGTGCTAGAAATCTCGGAAACAATAGCCGACGTCTACGGCGCACAATGAATTCACGACAAAATCCACTTGCGTACAGCTCATAATGTCGCTAAATGATGGCTTCTGGCGGGAATCAAATCCACTTTATTGGGGCATTTTAAGGATTTAAGATAGTGACTGTGTACACTAACAGCGGTGTTCGTGTTTATGCTGGGGATTTTGTAGCCCTCTCTTCCTGTCAATATTTTAACAACCACTCTGTCATGCTTGAGCAAAGTTTGCTGTCAGTGTTAAAGCCGTGAAGTATGAGATTGAACTCCAGACTGCGGTGTTAACGGTACACTGTAGAGTTTTTGGTAAACATACATTTGTATGCTTACAACCGCAGTTTCTCGCTGAAACGCCGTGTTTATGGTTGAGGCCTCACACTTTTGAATGCATTAGATTTTTTCGAAAGCATGCGGACGAATAGGAAACCTCAGTCACGAGCCTGAACTTTTTTCACTTCACCGTGTCAATGTTGTGCACTGAGCTTTCCTTGTTAACATACGTGTCTGCTGTAGAATGGTGCCATTTGAACATTGAATTTGTAGGAAGCAAACTAAAAACCATGCATTACCTATTTTCCTCTATTAAAGTCCCATTCTGTGGAACAGTACATCCAGTAATCACAGATTAAGTGGGAGGGGGATTTACATTTTTCCTCTTGGATATGGCTTTGGGAATTGTGAATTCTTACCGACAGAAATTCAATTATCACAGGATATAAGCTTATAATGCTGCGCATTTCTAAGAGGAAGTTCAGCAGGACTTGTGACTCACTCGTGACGATCTAGCTCGTGTGCAATGCCACCATCAGGTTGAGTTGTATTACACCTGCAATGAACACACAAATAGTTAACGAATCACAGAGGCCACATGGAAAATCTTTGTTCTCTCCGACCAGCGCCATGTAACCGCAAAAACTGAAGAGGCCGTATCCGATCTGCTGCCCGAAAGGAATCCAATGCAAATTGCAAAGCGGGACTTTTTTAAACTCAGGGCTGATTGATACCTTATGTCAGGCTCATGTTAAAACTACACAAGGGCTGATATACATGATTCCTAACTAGTTTTGCCCATCAAATAGCTGAAATGTTGGCAAATGTATTACCACGCAACTCTGCTGTTTGTTACATTCCATTACTTCTTTAGTGTTTAGTGCTCTGTCTCTGCGTTTTGTTTTTTTTATACTGGCATAAAACATTACCAAATTACATTTTACACACAACGCCAACTCACAAGTTTTCAATATTGTTGGGTATTTTATGATTCTGTTTGAGATGATAAAGAGGTAAGGGAACTCATAATAAGTTAAGCAGAGTCTGGTTTCTGCTTCAGATTATGGGCTGAAGCACCAATTTGTGATCAGTCAGTGATACCGTGTTTATCTGTTCCAGTCCAACTGGCCGAGACCAGGATTGGATTCAGTTCAAATGCCCTCCAACAAGCATGTGGTTTGCTTTTTTGTGTCCCATTACAACTATCCTGCGTCAAGGTGGACCAGCAGTTTTTATTTACAGAATGTAAGCTGTAATAGGCTCAAAAGGTTTGTCATTTGTTTATAATGCAACTATAAAGTAACCACTTTTATTTCATCATCTGATCAACCCGCATTAGTGTGAAACACAGGAGTAACAATCCTGAAAACCAACAGACCCACAGAGACAAAATCTTCAAGTAACTTTGAATGAATCCTAAAGTCACTCTGTGGGGGTTATTGTCGGGTAGTAGCAGCTGCCGCTGCTTGCTGTGTGAATGTGCATCATAAACGCGACTTATTTATGGCTCCTTCTATTCGCCCCCAGAGATGCAGACACATTCTTGCTGGACTCCCGAAAGGTCCAGGCGTCCGACGGGGGCTGGCTGGTGTTTGACATCACGGCCACCAGCAACCACTGGGTGATGAACCCACAGCAGAACTTGGGCCTTCAGCTCTGCGTGGAGACTGTAGATGGCAAGTGAAGTTCAATATTTTTCTTTCTATGAATTTTGACATTCGTTCCGTTCCCCTCAGCGTCGCGAGATTTATTTCAGACTCTCGGAATCCAGAAAGGTTCAGGAGGTTCATCGTTCGTGATAAGTCAACATGCCTGCATTTCATTAAAAACTCATGTTTTCAATTACACCAGGACAAATGTGACTTGTATATTTGACAGTCTGTTTATAACCGAATTTATTACCAATAAATAGCCATAAATCCACAAAGAAAAAAGAAATGGGTTTATCTAGTCTTTGTATCTTATCTAATATGCTAGATAATGGACTCACATCCAGCAGTCACTAAATTAAAGTATTCCCTTTTTCTTTGGTCCTGTTTTTAAAAGTTTTATTTACCTGCTGATTTTCAAAGGACGAAGTATCAACATAAAATCTGCTGGAATCATTGGGAGGAATGGGCCCCAGTCCAAGCAGCCATTCCTGGTTGCTTTCTTTAAGGCCAGCGGGGTATTGCTTCGCTCTGTCAGAGCGGCTGGTGGGAAAAAAAAGAGCCACAATCGCAATAAATCCACCAATCAACAGGAATCATCTAGGGCACCCAAACCTGGAGGTACGTGTGCTTTTATGATGTAGTTATAATGCTTTGATGTTTTTTCTCTTGCACAATAATTCACTTTAGCCTATAGACAGCAAATCCTTAAATCAACCGCATCCGTTTGATCCACTCGCTCGGCTGTGGTTCCATCACGCTATCCAATGCGCTTCTCAGACTAGCCGACTGTATTGTCTGCAGCAAGATATGGCAACATTTTAAACTCAATTTAATGTCGGATCATCTGCTCACAGTTTCAGCTTTTATATGAGAAACATGTTTATGCGCTGTTGTGGTCAGCCTGCCACCAATTTGCGATGCGACAAACGTCAGTGGCCTTACACTTTTAATCTCGTCGATAGCTTCCTCCTGCAACATGTTCTTTTGTTCGTTTTTCCAAAAATATGTCCTTTTCACATGTTATGTCTACATTTTCAAAAAGAAAACAATGTTTTTTTTTGTTCATTGGTTCTTAGCCCCCTTTACATCTGATCTGCGTTTCGGCTGCATTCACCAAAAATGTAAAATATTTCTGTGAATACAGTAGGAAAAGTGATAGCGGAGGGGCTGTACAGTTCATCATTCATAGTCATTAATCATTTCAAGGAACATTTAATAATCTACCGCACTGAATGATGAATTACTGTGACACTTATGTTTGTCCTAACCTGTTCAGCAGCTCTACAGTTACAGCTTTTTAACATCTGACTCTTTCAGCCATACATTTGGTACAGCATTCAGCGCTTGCTATTATTTTAACATTTATTGGAAACATCTCCAAACGTCAGGCCAATGAATAGATCCACAAAGCACATTTCCATTTTTGTACAGTACTGTGTGTGGTTTGAGTTCATTTGCGTCCGGGTTTCACAGACCGCCTTTGAACTGCCGTATTTATCTTCGTCCAGTAGGTGAACAGCAAGACATCAAAAAGTTATTTTCTGTCACAATCGCGTCATTTCCATTTTTTTAAGATTACAACACCAGTGAGCAGAAACAAGCCTGTAAGAAGCATGAGCTTTATGTCAGTTTTCGAGATCTGGGTTGGCAGGTAAGAAAACACTTTTTTCCCTCTCCTGCGCGAAACATTCACAGTGCTAACACCGTTAAATAAAATGAATGAAACACTTAAAAAAAAAAAAAAAGAAGATTATATGGTGACACTGAGAAATGACATCCTGTGTCATAAATAAAGAAGGTAATGCTTCCCCCCCCCCCTTTTTTTTTTCAAGGATTGGATCATTGCACCTGAGGGCTATGCTGCTTTTTAAAAAAAAAAAAAAAAAAAAAAAAAGATTATATGGTGACACTGAGAAATGACATCCTGTGTCATAAATAAAGAAGGTAATGCTTCCCCCCCCCTTTTTTTTTTCAAGGATTGGATCATTGCACCTGAGGGCTATGCTGCTTTTTACTGTGATGGTGAATGCTCATTTCCGCTTAATGCGCACATGAACGCAACCAATCATGCCATTGTGCAAACCCTGGTGAGTCTAACGCACATGTTTACCGAAGTGAAACCCTATTTTGAACTCTCACGATGTTTCCTCACCCTTATCGTTCATTTCAATCTCTCTACTGCTGCACCACTTTTAAACCTACTCCGTCCTCTCCCTTATAGGTTCATTTAATGTTTCCTGACAATGTGCCAAAGCCCTGCTGCGCTCCAACCAAGCTCAATGCAATATCAGTGCTTTACTTTGATGACAGCTCAAATGTTATTCTCAAGAAATATAGAAATATGGTGGTTAGGTCTTGTGGCTGCCATTAGCTGGTTGACGAACTTTAATTTATCCAATTTGGTACGGTAATCGCTGGAAAACACATCAGCTGCGGGTGCGATGTGGTGTACATTATAATGTATATATGTTTTATTACCTAATTTATTCTCTTTTTTAAATAGCACTGAATATTGTGATATTTAAATGATTAGGACAAAATGATTTTACTTTACACCAGTTATCCTTTTAATTTTTGCGTCCGTTGGCATATACTCCCTCTTGGTTACATCTGTATGATAACTTCTATGATTGAATTATTCACTGGAGTCTTTGTAATACATGAGATTGATTCCCCTTATGCTTGATATCCAATTTTCCAATGTAAAATGTGTTTTTATAATTGCCTATTTTGTAGTTTCCCCTATGAACTACACAACTAAAGATTGTGTGACAAAATGCAACAGCAAGGAAGAGCTCAAGATTATGCTCCTGGCTTTGAAATCACAACTTGAAGAGGCTGTTGGAAATATTTTAAATCAAATTGGATCACCGGGATGAACAAAAAAAAAAAGAAGCAGTGAGTGTTCTCTAATATAAACCAAACTGCCCAAAGCTATTTTCAAGCTGTCACCATCTTTCAGCACTGATACTGTTTCACCTTTTCCATGTCAGCTTTTTTTTTTTGTTTTCTTTTAGCGTGTGTTCTCAGAAGGGGATTGTGTCAGTCAGGAATGAGACTCTTACTATGTTGAGTGTTCACTGACGAATGCTTTCCAATTTATGTCATCTTCTACACAACGTTAATATAAATCCCTTCCATAAACACTGTTTCTCGTTCCCCTGTGGAGTCAAAGCTGCAAACGCTCCACGCTAATCCGAGTGTTGTTTGAGTAAAGTATATCTTAATGTAGGGTGTTGTGTATTTTAATAAATGTACCACTTCAAAAAAAAAAAAAAAGCCGCTCTCATTTGATTTGCCCTTACTTGACCCCCAAAAAGTTTTGGTTTTTCCCGCTCCATTTGTCAGCGTATTCACTTAATGCATTTTAATGCCTTTTTCCGTAATGCACGGTGCTTTTTTCCTCCCCCCATTCCTTCGGCATTTTTACATGTGCGTTGTCCTTTTGTACTTTGGAGCACTGCAGACTGTGGCCAAACTACCGTCTCAGTTTTATAAATGTCTGACAAGTATGACATAAACTCGGGGTCCACCCACAAAGACTGTTGACATGTTCTTGGGGAGCGGCAACCAGTGGTGCTGTGTTAACAGTAAAAAAAGCCCTGTGACCTCCACGCCGTCCCAGAATGGTGATTATCAAGAGGCTGTCCGCCGAGGTAGGTATATCTTTTTGTAACCAGATTACAGGGGCAAGACGCTATCCATCACAAGATTTATATGATATGCGGGGCGCACCTTCGGTTGATGCCCTCTTTACACTTGTGTTTTTTTGAATGTTGCCATCTGCTCGGGGCTCTGTTTCACCCCTGGAAATAAAGCGGAGACCATAAACTAAACCGAGCGGGTTTGTCACCCTTCTGCGGAAGCTGAACTTCTGGAGAAGTTTGCGGGAACGTGCTATTTCCAGAGACCGAGTGCTCTGGTTACGCGCTGATTTTCAGTGGCCTTGGAAATGTAGGGATTAGGTTAAGGATTATTATTTATTTACACAACTGCGTTGGCCTTCGCTGAAGACAGGATATGTACTGTTGCACTTCTCCCACCTTCCCACTTTTATAAAAAACAAAAAAACAAAAAAATCTCTGACATGGCAGAACATTGAGTGACTGTATTTCACTTAATTAAAAGCAGTGGCCGGCCTGGCCAGATGTTATGTGGGCTGCATCTAAAAGGAGTGTTGACATCCAGTGAATAGAGGAGGCCACCTGCTAACCTAACTCTTGGCGAGAGGGGTGATTTGCATTCCTGTGGCCTGTTGCCTGGCATGATTACTCCTAGCACT
Organism: Colistium nudipinnis; assembly: GCA_016785305.1. Classification (NCBI taxonomy): domain Eukaryota; kingdom Metazoa; phylum Chordata; class Actinopteri; order Pleuronectiformes; family Rhombosoleidae; genus Colistium; species Colistium nudipinnis. The sequence continues at coordinate 59,347 of JAFBJU010001915.1, read as the reverse complement.
TCACAATCCCATCTACTGTTTAATATCGTGGATTCCTTCCAATTCAACTGCATTTCTTCCTTTTCTGTAACGCAGGAGCTGAAATGAATGAGCTCTTATTTAGGCGACCCAAAACCACGCCGCCTCCTCCAGAGCAGCCTCCAGACCGCATGAAAGCAAAGGGTAACAATTGCCATACTCAGGGCAGATTAATACATTGGCCTCTTCTCCTCTGAGACCCCCGTGGTCAAAAGAAGAGCCTGCAATGAGTCAGCGGTGCCTTGACATTCATCAGATCCAGTGGCCACCTCTGAAACAAGCGGGGAAAAAGATCAGTCCCCGTTGTGATTCGCTTTTCTTGAAGTGTTTCTCATGCATTATTCATTCATTCATTCATTTACGTTTACCGTAGATGTCACGCTGTCGGCCTCGTAAACACACTTACATAATGTCAGGAAGTGTTTCCAGGTGATGATATTTTGTGGAGCGTTTTCTTCTTCCACAAATATGTTTATTCTCTTCGAGTGATTGAGAAAACAGATGTGGCCGCGCGAGGGGCTGTTAAGAGCTTGTTTTGTTATTCAGAAAATGTGATATATATTTATAAGGAGCGATCATCTTGAAGCCTTTAGCAGGCGGGATTTACCGTTGCAAATTGCAAATATTTGAGGATTCCGGTCATTTAAAACAAATATCGCATCTAAACCATCACTTGCAGGACACATTCTGTATATGTGAAAGATAATCTTCTTCTAGTTCTCGGTTAGTCATAAACTAATGATTGAAGCCACAACAATGTTGTAAGTGAAAGTATGTGATTTCATGCAATAGCAATATCCAAAGGGATTCCTATATTTGTCCTGTTATATTGTGTCCTGGCACACTGGTAAGAACATGGCTCCGGTGGCTCCTGAACTTTTACTTCATGTCATTCTTAACCAGCGGTTTATTTATTCTGTATTCAAAGTAGTTTGAGAAGTCATCCGTTTCGTAAACAAATGTTCTGAGAGCCGAGAACAATTGTGTTTTAAATGGAATTTAAAAAGTCAATGTAGGAAAATAGATTTTACACCAACATGGATGCAAACTAAACATTTGTTCACGTTCCTAATCGGAGCTCAGCGGGCCAGCTACTACACAGGCACAACTCCGAAGGGTCTCTGCCGCCTTGACTTTTCAGTAGTTTGCTCAATTTCTGGTCGTCACCTCTGATGCTGGCAGGCGACGGACTCAGTGCGTGCTTTGTTAGCATTCGGCTCCATTTCTTACAAGTCCGAAACATACCGGTTACTGTTCGTTTGGTTTAGTAGTTCCATGTTTCATCGGTTTACCCTCCGTTAACCAGGGATCTTTTTCTTTCTGTCGTTCGGGGTTTGTTTTCAGAGTCTCACGTTGCAGTCCATCCGCCAGGCAAGTGAAATTGTATCTAATAAAAATGTTGTGCAGTTTACCTAATTCATCTCCCCACATATGGTTCTCCTTATTTGTATTCTGTGGGTGGGCCGCGATTTCCATACAGCTCAATCAGTCCCTCTTGAAAAGGGAGACCATATGGGTCACATTTTTACATGTTGTTTGGTATGACAAGGCTGCAGCAGGGCCGGTGAGGAATGTGTCCTCACAGAGGGCAAGACAGAAACGCCGTTTGTTTGCTTGTTATTCACATGTGCACATTACCTTCCCGAGCCAGAGACGAGAGGACTTTGGGTTCATGGAATTACAACAGACTCTTGACTGTGACCTGACCTGTCACTTTGCGTTACCGTTACAGGTGGCACCTGCGCATTTAAAGCATTGCGATATTTTGGAAATCCTCTGCTTTTTGATTCAATCCAACAAGCATTCAGATGCATCAGTCAATATTTAGTTTAGCACGCTTTTCTGAAATGATCGTTGAACCTAAATGATTCCATACATTGCCTCAACTGAGTTGATTAAAGCCCGTCTGGCTTTATTTATTTTTTTGCAACATAAACATATTGTCCATGAGAATCCAGAAGAAAAGCATACGAGTCTCAGTAGAATTAGACGCTTCTGTCGTAATGTGCTAACAGTGTCTGCCCTCTTCGATTTGTTCGGATCAGTCATGTTCTCCTGTCGCCCATCTATTGTACAATTTATGGGCAATAAATCTTAGAGGACTGTTCTAAAGGAAAACAACAGACCAAAGCAGATGCACAGAATATTAACCTCTGTCAGAGGCCAAGGCCATTCCTACTCTGTATTAATCATGCTGATATACTGTATTGCTGCTTTCCAATTAACTCTCAATGTTTAATATGTTGCCAAAACAGGGTACCTCGGAAGAATAGGCGCATATCTGGGCACAATTGGGAACTGAGAAAGAAAACAAAGAACAAAAGCCAGGAAAGAAAGGGAAAAACCAAATTCACGGTCAATCTTCCCTCTCAAAACCTGACGCTCTTTTGCATCTCAAACAATAATTATCATATAATATGTATAGTATTCATACCATGTGAATCCATAGAATCAGGGTTATTCATCACTGTAGTAGCTAAGTTGATTAATGTTATCCACTTGTGTTTAATGTTCTACTTTGTTCAGGAGAACTGCGGGTACCGCTGTCTTTGTATCTTCTTTGCAGCCCATTAAACGGAAGAATAATTCTGTATTTCTGCTGTATTTAAAGGCCTCATAGGACATATCATGTATTAAAGTGGAGGACTCATTGGGTTGAATGAACATTAGAGCGGATATTAGGGGCTAACTAAAGGTTCTGTTATGTTTTCCACCTTATTTCGCCATACACTGTATTGAGTGTTGGAGAGTGGGAAGAAAGTTGGGAAGCTGGGACCTTGAAGCAAATAATGTCTCTTACTGCTGTCCCCCATAAATATCTCAGTCAAACAGGCCTTTGGTTCTCCATATATAAAAAATGGCAAACTGGTGAGGTTTCAAACATTGAAAAAAAACCCTACTGCTTCTTTATTTTCATGAGCAAAACATTGAGATTAGGTTTATTGTGTCTGACCCGACACCTTCTCACACTAACATACGGATAATGAACAAAACATGCTACCATAACAGTTCGGTACAAGTAAATGGTGATGTCAGTAGCACCACTTAACCCAGATCATGTGAATTCTGGCTGTTGTAAATTTTTGCTGTGAAATTCAATTTCGCCCACCACGGATATGGATACACTGAAGGAAATCTTTGTGCTTTATGATCCAGTCGGAGCTGTAATCCAGCCGTGAAGTCCTCCACGGTACAATATAAAAATCTGTACAATATATATCTTGCTGCTAAGAAACAATTTTGCTAGAATGCTGTGTTGACGTGGGCCTATTTTGAAGGGAAAAGCTGAAGAAGTATGTTGGATTGAGGGATTATTGATTATCAGGTGTTTTTGATCACAAGTTTGAAAAGCCTGAACCCAAATTCCCCAGCTTTATTTCAATTAAGCGGGAGAATCTTGGATTTGGGGAAATCGCTGCTTGACAGTCCTGACAGTTTGGTCATGTGTGGACAGAAAACCCAATGTGCAGTTCAGCGGCTCCTGTGAATGGAAGCCGCGGGACGCTCTGTCGTGCGATTACCGCGAAGGATAATCTTTAACACACATGGTGTCTCCAAGGGGAACTGTGGAAAGTTGGCTCAGAGTAGCCAGCCTTCCCGCGGTAGCTGTTAGGTAGGCTGCTATTTTTATACAAGCTTTACATTTTTTTTTTTTTTCATTATAAGTGTTCGTGGTCATTTTTCTCACGGCACACAGAAGTGGGGCGTGCCTTTCCCGTTCATGTGTTCCTTCATTTGCCTTCATTCCGCGGAGCACATTTTTGGGGCGGGATTCTCTTTCGATCATACACCATCAAGTGGTCTTTTGTTGTACGACCGACTAGAATCACCCCGGACTACATATCCAACAAAACCCCTTCAATCATTTGTGGGTATGAAAGACCTTGTCATGATTATTGCTTTAAGGGGTGGTGATAAGGTGCAATACGCTCAGCACCAGGACTTTCTTGTTGTCACAGTTCAGTTAAATCCATGATGCAGAAATTGAAGACGGATGGAGGATGAAAATTGGTTTAATCTGGTTCCTGTTTTCTTTCTCTCACTTTTGTTTTCAGTATATATCTGAGAGCTTAAGACCTCTTTCATGCTATGCCGAAACCTGTACCCTATAAAGGGCTGTTTTTGCACATCTGTTTCTTTCTTAGTACAGAAAAGAGAATAGTCCCTGTCTTTTAAACGCAATGTTTTCCAGGCCAGAAACATGTTTGCTTGTTTTGATTTTTATTTAATATTCTCAAACATTCATCATCTGCCTCATCCAAGACCCTTGTGTGTTCAAAAATATTGTTCTCAGGAGACAAACCAGTGCGGAGACATCCTTTTTCCTGTCAAGGCATATCTGTTAGCCTAATCTTCACAAACCTAAAGAGTATTGTCCATTTACCGAGTTTAATTCCGCATGAGGCATCTTTCAGTTTGTGTAGTTGTTTATATTTGTTTACACTCTGAAAAAGTGTCATTTTTCCAGATTACTTTTATACATGATTTTGTAAGTAAGTGCCAGTTGCATGGTTTACAACTAGTGTTTCTTTGAACAATAAATAGGTACATTAACCGGAGACTATTAAATGCTTCCCGTGAGAGTGAAATAGCAAGAAACGACAATTTTTTTCTATTTCTCACAGATGTCAGAAGAATGATTTCAGACTCGCATTTTCTGTAAAATCTCAAATCCTTTTTACTGTAAATCCCATCGTAAACTTTAAACTTTCTGCTCATATGTATTACATTGATTTCTAAAAGCAGGAAAGCCCCCTCAAGGCCATATCTTTAAAGTGACCCTCTGCAGCTGGTATTTGTCAAGGTAAACTGTAGCTGCCGAGTTTCCTTGAAAACACAAAAGTTAAAAGGCCAGTTAGGTTTAAGTGATTGACACAATTATCGCTGATTTAAACAGGAACATGTAGAAGACAACTTTTTCTTGAAAAAGTTAAAAATAAATAAAAAATGTTTGGACAACAGAGAGAGAATAAAAACTAGGAATTACATTTGTTATGATGACAAGAGATCTCTCAACTTTATAAGGAACCATTTCATAGTAACAACAATAAATAACATGTAATAATAATAATAAATAAATCACATTTATTTAAAATGATCTAAAACGTGTTTGCATACCAAGGCTTGTGCGCCATGGTAACGGACTGAATAGTGTTCTCCTGCAAAAGGCGAATGTGAAGATAATTCACAGGCTAAACAAAATCACTCAATCTATTATTTAAAATATGTTTTTCATTCATTAAAACTACGACATAAAGACAAAATCCCTTTATCCGTCTCACTGATGCAAAAGCAATAATCAGCGCTGAGTGGGTACAATTTGAAAGCCAGATAAAAGTCGAAAAGTTAGGACAAAAATCTCATCGCCGCGGCGCCGCTTCTCTCTCTGTACAAGAACCATGAATGAGTGATTAGAGGCAGCACAGAACACCAGGCATTTAACATTTTAGGGGGTGGCAACTGATAGACATCAACCTGGAAGGCCGCGACCCAAAAAAAAAGGGCTTTTTTCATGGCCGATCACACAAGTCGCCCCCCCCCCCCCCCGCCCGAGAGAGGTAGAGGTCTCTCTCATCACAGAGCAGTTTAGTGCGGTGAGATGGTTGAATGCTAGGACTTCATTAAGCCCCTCTATTGTTAACATCTGGGTCTCAGAAGAATGGCCCTTTCTCTGGCAAATGTCGCCCTGCCTTAACAAGGGATTTTATTTCACCATGCAGTTGACATTGGCAGCAGTGGCACGTCTGGCAATGGAAACCCCTCAACTGTTCAGGTCACGGGAGATCAATCAAAGCAGCATGTTTCCCTGAAGCGTTCATTTCCCACCAGAACAGTGGGGTGAATGTGCATCTAATCTCGTCGCGGAATCAAAAATAACCGTGATTTTTTTTTTTTTTTTTTTTCGCCAATTTGATTTGAAAGAGGCGCAGACTCAGGCTGATAATAACTCATTAGTGAAAACTCTTTCTATACAATTCCCTTTTTTTTTTTTCGCCCTTCACAGGCATTCCCCTTTTTGGATGCACATTTTATATCTCTCCTCAATTTGCTTCCGCGAGGAATTTCCCATCCAGTGCAGCACTAATCTCCCGTGCTGCTCCATTTGCTGTTTCGCTTGACATCATTTCCTCTCTCTCACAGGCCCCATCCCTCTCTAGTGCGAGCCCCTCCCTTGCCAGGGATGTGGCTGCCATAGCAACTGCTGAATCATCCTACGCCGCCTGCAGCCGTCCTCCAATTTCACCTCCCCATCACCCCGGGCCTCCATTAGCAGATTGAGCTGACGCTACAATTTGCCACATCAGCTGCGGCAGCCCGTGCGGGTCCCTCTCGGTGCAGCGGGCTGAGCACCAGCCGCTCGGATGGGTAACGTGCCCACTACGGTGAAGCACTGCCTGAGCTATGAGCAACTCATCCAGGACTACCCATCGCTGGGACGCTGGCTGCAGGAACAGAAGGTGGGCCTATTTTTTTTTGTTCCTCCTTTCTAATCTGCTGCACATGCTCTGCCACCTGACTCGCTCATGACAGGGAGGCTGCACAGCATTCAGCCGCTGACGACTAACCACGGATGCTGCCTGCTGCCTATGTAATGCTCCACTGTTACTACACTGATACATTTGTATTCGCCGAACAGGTGGAGAAGCATCTACATTATGTATTACTCTCCGCCCCCCCCCCTCTTATAACAACTATATACTTGTACATGTTTTGGTTTTATGTCCCGCACATTTCTTGAAGCATTTGGTCTGAGCTGTGTCCACCGTGGAATATCTGCTCAACTGTTCCTCCCAAACTGATCAGTACATCAAGGATATTTGTAGTATTCCGCATTGTGGAACAATTCTGCAAGTCCCCGCATGTCCGTGAATTGAAACTTCTAAAGGAAAAGCAAGTATCGATGACAAAATTGCACTTGGAACTGTAAACTGCATTTCATTGGTGGAATCGTTTTTGGGTGGAGTCAATTCTAGGGTCTCGGTTCAAGGTTGGTGGAATAATTGATTAGTCGATGAGCAGGAAAATGTTTTGTATGAAATGCATCAGTTTATTGACTGAGTCGTTTTACACAAAGGATTTTGCAAGATTTTTCAGGCACACAAGGATGCTGCACTACATCATATTGAGCATCAGACGAAGACAGCTGTCCTCTGGGAAATTAGACACTGTTGATCTTCTTAATCACTAGTCAATCCACTTCATCATTTGATTAGAATAAATAATTATTACATTACACAAGATTACTTTAGTCCCTCAAGCTGTTTGGTAAATTCATTTTTTAAGCCCCCATATCTGTCAGCTAGTTTTTTGTTGATTAGAATGTTTTTTGTTTTTTTTATATCTCTGTTTAACCAGAGATGCTTTTTCTTCTGCAATTACAGTATGAGGTTGAGATCAGAAAAATACCCTGATTCTAATATCCCCTGTGGTTTATGTGACATTACCTCCATGACACGTCTCCTGATGACCTGACAAGCTTATTAATGTTTTGGGTTCTCAGGTTTCATCTGGCTTTGAGGTAGAGAGTTGCTTATGTTGGAAATGACCTGTCTGGGGCATCCCACTGCAAAAAGATAACTGAGTGCCAACTGTTACTTTTTGCACATGTTTTTGTTTCGGCACTTTTGCTTTTGTGAACATGTTACATTTATTTTTTTTTGGTTTGCACCTTATTATTGTTTATGGTATTATAGTTTGATTGTGATACTATCTACTTATCCTGCATTCTTATTGCATCATATCTGAGTTCTTCTGTGGCTGCTCTTATCACCCACATTTCACCATTCAGGGATTAATAAAGTGTTATCTTATCTTATTTACGTTACGTTATGTTATCTTGTGTTTTCCAGACCATCACAGGACCAGAGTATCCAGAGTTTGTAAAAATCGTTGAGGTTGGCCCGAGAGATGGACTTCAAAATGAAAAGGTAAACCCTTTCATTTCGATCAGGAATCTTATGAACATTTTTATGCGCTCGAAGTGTATATTATACAGTCATCCTTGGAAACCCCCATTTTTCCTGTATCCGTCATCCATAAAAAAAAATCCATAACATATGGGTTGTGTGCCATAATTGCCAGACGCATATGTTTCACATTTTCTTTGAAATTGAATAGGAAAGATGAACCGACTTCTGGTTCAGTTTACTCTGTTTAGCATGTCACAGTTTTATCATTTCCTTATTGCACGGGCAGTCGTTTTACAGATTGCACTGGATGCAGAAAATATGTTATCTACCGCAACCAGAGTGTGTGAGGAATAGTCTACATTTTGAGAGATCTCAAAACATTGTTATTATACAACATGCCAATGTAGATGCGGAGGTGATTGACAAGTAGAAGAGTAAAAAAGAAAAAAAACTAAAGTATCTGCTTGTTGCGCCGCCCGTGTGGAGTAGAATCAAATCCAGAACGACCCGCATCCTTTTCCATGTTCCCCAGGAAATTGTCCCGACGGCGATGAAGATCCAGCTGATAGACATGCTGTCACAAACGGGCCTGCCTGTGATCGAGGCCACCAGCTTTGTGTCTTCCAAGTGGGTGCCACAGGTAAGAACCTCTTCCTTGTGAACAGCAAAAGAGCGCTGACTGTTTGCGTAAAGACTGCGCAAAGTCCCCTTCCGGCATCACGGTAAAGAATATGTGGATAGAATATTGGAAGATATCCACCATGCTGTGGCCTTCCCATCATCGCCTCTGGCAAATTGTTCCATTCTGTTTACTTTTGGAGCAAACATATAGTGGGTTTGTTGAAATGGAGAAAGGGGACATACAAATAAAGGAATCCTGTTGGTTTGGGAGTGTCTGATGCCTACAAGCATTGGGAAAACAATGGCGCGGCATGATGTATTCTCCGGAAGTCCATGGAGGTTTATTTTTCGACATCATGTGTTTTCCCCTGCTTTATTCAGATGGCAGACCACACTGACGTGCTCAGAGGAATCCAGAGAGCACCTCGTGTCCAGTACCCCGTGTTGACACCTAACATGCAAGGTTTCCAGGATGCTGTAAGCATTCATTTTCAGCTCAGCATGATGATCTCCGTTATTAACCGTAACTGTTTACCCAGGCTTGTCAAGTTGAGTTAATGGCTGGCACTATATTCATTTTCTGTCAGATAAGTCCCGCCTTTTTTCGTACGTGCGTTTTCTCTCTGCTGTTTTAAGGTTGCGGCGGGTGCCACTGAGGTGGCCGTGTTTGGGTCGGCATCTGAAGCCTTCAGTAAAAAAAACATTAACTGCTCTATTGATGAGAGCATGCTGAGGTTCGAGGAAGTCCTTCACACTGCCAGGGAGCGGCAAATTCCAGTCCGCGGGTTGGTTCAAATATTTTTTTTTTATATTTTGCTCTGAAAAACTTGTATCAAACGTTTTACTCACTTTTCTGTATGTATCACATTTCATGTCTTATTCCAAACAAAACAGTTGAAAATACTTTTTTTCTATATGTAGGATAAAACGCACAATTCCGTAATGATACCTTTGTAGCAAAGTTCCAGATGTTCACCAGGTTATATCTATGCATTAGAAAAACCACACATCCAGATGGACATTAAAGTAAAGCAAACACGGCCAGTTACTGGATATAGTTGTCATACATGGAAAAGTCTAGAATACATGAACGTCTCCATCCAGAAGATAAACACATCACAACAACAGCAGATGAGAGTAACGTCCGAGGAGCCAGAATATTCTTTATTAATTCACAAAAGCCACAGAAGTGAAGTCTGGGTTACTACCAGAATTGAATCACCAATCTGTGAACCAAATCTCATGTAAATCTTTCCGGATTACTTGGAGATATCTCGATAGGAAACAGACGAGTGGCCAAGATGACGGAGCCAAAAAAACATCTTATCCTCATTGAAACTGAGCAGGTCATGTATCAGAAATAGGCAGGTTGTGACTTGGATGTGACCTGTTACCAGGAAAACAAGAAGCTTAAAAATAAAATGTCCGGCACCCAATGTTTCCAGTCAATTGTTTCGTTATTATAGTTCGTCAGAAGCATCAGATGTTACAATACTTTACAATATCCTCACCATTGTTGCCCTATTTCAGATACGTGTCCTGTGCCCTGGGATGCCCTCATGAGGGACACATTGAACCTTCCAAAGTTGCAGAGGTGAGATTCAGTATTATATTGTCAAGTTAACTGAAACTCAGATTTTGTCTGCATTTTTTTTTTGATTATTTCTACTATACTTATATAAGCAAGCACTACAATGTCAAAAATAAATAAATATATATTTTGGGATTTTTACGTTTAATCATTTTATGTTTTATTTTCTGCCTTATTTAATGTCAACCCAAACTTGAACTTGACCTTACATCCAGATTTAAGCATCAAAGCAATTTTATTCTGCCACTTTAATGACAACATTTCTGTCAATTATTTCACCATTCTATAGGTGGCAAAGAGATTATATGAAATGGGCTGTTGTGAAATTTCCCTGGGGGATACCATCGGTGTGGGCACTCCAGGCTCCATGTTTAAGATGTTGCAGTGTGTGATGAAGGAGGTGCCCGCCAAAGCTCTGGCAGTACACTGCCACGACACCTACGGACAAGCGCTGCCCAACATCCTGACAGCACTTCAGGTAAGAAATCATAATTACACCTGCCGGAAAATGTTACATTGTCTGAATTTTGCCCGACTGCGTCTTCAAGTTCAACTCTGACCCTCTGAGATTTTCCTGGTTCTGTAAAGGATGATTGTAAGCAAAGTTGAACACACCCGAAACCGTGCAATTTAATGTATTTCAAACGCCAAGGATACACCCGATGAGAACAACATTTTAAACTACAAGAGGGTCAGTAGATAGAAAGCACATAAATATCAACAATAAGAGCAAACGACAAAAAAACTAAACAGGGCAACACTATACAGACACAAACATGAACCAACTAGCTCTCCCTGAACCCAAAACCCCGGCTCATAAGGAATATATAATCTATCCCTCTTCAAATAGAAAGTGTGATACACTTTTCCAGGTGCTGTGCTACTTTCGGGCAAGACTTTGCCTCAGTACTGTGTGTAGGAACCACTCAAAGCACCTAGCCTTTCTGGAAGTCCTTCAACGAAGGGGCACCGCTCCAAGACTTGGAGGACTTGGGTGGAGGGACCTGCGAATTCCTGGAAAACGACGAGCGAGGAGCTTGAATGTACTCAAACCTCTGGCAGAAACCAAGCAGTCATCTCTATAAATAAAGAGAGGGAGAGACCCGACTTCTCACAGGATTAGGCGAGCGGCACCAAATGTGAGGGATCCGTGAGGAAAAAAAAGACAAAAAGAAAAGATGTGGACCCTGATTACTCGTGGTGTGAATCACACCTCTTCGTCTCACCTCTTTTGGGACTGGGAAGGAGTATAATGTGAGAGATGAGGAAAGCGGCAGAGGTCCGCAGAAGGCCTGCGAAATACCGGAATGATTAGAAGGGGAGGCCAACCACAGAGTGTAGATTCCCCTCTGTATAAATACGAGACTTCAATGCATAATCCCCTTGATCCTCACATCCTCCTGTTAAATTGTCGGACAGCTTTTCTTTCTGCTTCCCCCCGTGGCTTGGCAGGGATTCCTCTGGACACCCCTCGCCTGCTCATCCCTCTCCCTATGATGCACATAAATATTCTTGTGGAGAACCGCAGGCAGCTTATGGATAAATGCCGGGCCTTTGCATACATCAACGTTGCTACCCATGATGACATGAAGAGGAGCGACCAGATGTGGGAGCCCAGTCCAACGTCGAGGTGGTGAGTCTCGTTCCAGGACATCTTTCAACTTCCTTAAGTAGCTGCCAACAGTTACTTAAGGAGGTTGAGATCACACGTCTTTTCTGAGGTTCTGAATCATATTTCCTGCCTGGAATAATCCTACGTTAAGCTGTACCTAATCCCTCTTTTTAATTTTCGAGGCACAAGTCGCAGTACATCCAAGACAGCGCCTTGGAAACGCTTTGTATATTTTTGCCCTGCATCACACAAAAGGCAATAAATTGTCATGAACTCGCCCTAATAAGGTTGTTTGAATTCAAATAAAAACGAAAGTCTGTATTTATACTGGCTAAATCATTTAATGTAAATCCCCCAAAATAGCTTTGAAATTCTTCTCTGCCGCAGATAATTGAATACTCAAGTGTGGGGCTTAAATGTTTGATACATTTACTAAATTCCCTGTAAACCTGAATCTCCCCAGAGCTTTGATGAGAGTTAAAGAGAGTCAGTTTATGACATGATGAATGTATCCACTGTTCGGCGAGTATTGAGCGGGCCCAAAACAAATGTGTAGGTAACAATGAGACACAGAAAACCGGGGGAACCATCAGTCAGCAAGGAAGAGGGGCATTAAGAAACATGATCCAAGCCTCCCCACAGAGCGAGATGATTCACGGACTACCCACTAGAGAGGAAAAAAATCCCAGAATCTTAATGAACATAAGATATTTCCGAAGGGCCCTCCCGTCACAGCACACGTAAATTGTAGTGTAAAAAAAACAAACAACACAACTGCATGAGTGATCACGGGGACATTCTCTAAACATTCTCTCATTCGCTCCCGTAGAGGAGCTGTCATCCGGGCATTTCTCTCCTCAGCCCATAGCAAGTGTAAAGCAGACATAAATGCGGACATAAAACAGAGGTAATGAAGATACGGCTGTATCAGTTCTCTGGGGCACATTGTCACGGCAGAGGAGGACGCTCATTGGGGGCTGGGCGGGTCAACAGATGTGAGGGGGGTCAGCACAAAGGCTCACCTATTCACTGTCTGTAGGACAAAGCCACTGAGAGCAAGGTGGATAGGAGGGCCCCGGGGGACTCCTAACTCATCTCCTAACTGTCGCTTGGCTGTTGAACTCTGACAATGCTGCGTTTAAAGGCCGGTGGAAAATGATCCTGCGGTTCGCTCGCTGCTGAGCACGAGATGAATGAAACTTTTGGTTTGGACAAGTTGCTGCACAAACGCTGCGGTCATGCCATAAATTTTAAGTTTGCTCGCTCAGTTTCACCGGAGCAGAAAACCCGTCCGACTTTAGATAAACACACACCAAAAAGTGAAAAAAACTAACTGAAAGTGCTGTCCATGGACTATGTCCACATAATATACACATGTATTCATATTTTCCCAGTTCAATAACTTTCACTCCCTAGTTAAATGAATACATTACGACAATTATTAGGAACTAATTCATTGTTCAAGTTCAAACTTCCAAAGCGCTAATTGTGACCGCTGCATTCTGCCAAGGCTCGACAATGTCCGCCAGTTTAGTAGCGAAAAACTCACAATGGTGGCTTTAATATTTGGACGTCAGAGTGAAACAGTGCAGAGGGATGGTTTAATTCCTTTGTGAATCACACTTTGACTGATTCATCACAGCTGCCACCATGGTCGCAGAAAGTAATAGCAGCCGGGGAGATTTAGCCCACCATTTGCTCCACCATAAACAAGATGGAAATGAAAGATTTTATCAGAGCTTTTTTTCATTATTGTCTGCCAGAAGTCCACACCACCAACAGGGAGAGAAATGAATTCCCCCGGCGCTGTCACTCCTGAGTCACCCCTTTTGTTCTTGATAAAGACATTCCTCTCTCTTTGTACCTTTTTCCTTTTTTTTTTTCCCAGGAGGTCTGAAGGGGGGGGGGGGCTTTGTTACAAACCTACTCCTGGCAGATCACACAATGACAATGTATGTACTTAGATTTCACAGGCTTGGCAAGGATTATTATTTTTGTATTCTTAGCCGCAAAATGTTTATTATGCACTGCTGCAGCCGGGAAATACAGTAGAACCTGTTTGTGCTCACACATGAGCTCTCTGCCTAACAATTACGTTCATTTGCAGTTTTTTTTTTCCTTTTGTCGCCATCAATGAAGCTCTGTTCAGCCCCAATGGGCCGTGCTATCATTCATAGATGTACCGTAACTGTGTTTGTAACTTCCATTCAACTTTACAGTATGTTGGTTTTGTCATCAGTATCATCTTTATCATGAACACGATTGACATTGTCAGTCTTTAGTGTGGCGCTATTTTCCCCAGGAACGCCTCTCGTGATAAAACTTAATAAAATAGTTTTACATGTAATAAAATCCTAAGAATATATATATATATATATATATTTATATTTATTTTTTTGGGTGGGTAAAGGGTTAAATAAGTCATTTATATATGATAAATATAAATAATATATAGCAAAACAGTTTAAACATTCCCGGAGTTTAAATGCCTATCAAAAATGTGCAATGCTTGGTGATTATAATTGGAGGTTCTGCATTCGCGACACTCAGTTATCCTTGAAAAGGTAAATATAGAATATGAATGACTTGGTTATACAAGTCAGAATTTTTACGTCTAAATAAGCTGCCCTCCAATACCTGGATTTGGCTTTCCCATGGCGAGCGTATTCATTTGTTTTCCTGGAAAGAGGTTATATATGTGTCAGCAGTGGATCTCTGACAGCTTTCTCTCAGCTTCCCAGTTTATGTAATGGAGGGGAAAGCATCGCCGCCTCATGTGCTTTGTGTGAACACACACTCTCTCTTTCTGCCCCTCTCTCTCTCTGACGCAGTTCTTAAAACCAAAATGGGAGCATGCCCATCTTCAGCCTCGTCCGCTCGTTGTGTAGAATGTCAACGAGCTTATCCTAAATCGTGGAGGTTTAAAAAAAATGTCCTGTGTCGTTACCCAGGAATGTATTGTTTTTATAGAGCCGCCGCTCATGGACATTTCTTTCTTTTTTTTTTTTTTTTTTTTTTGTGCACACTGAGTGCACATCTGGCTTTTGGGCAGCGTGAAGCTAACCGAGCGCTGGCAAGCCCGCGCTGCTGACCACCAGTCCCTGCATTGTTACCGTCCAGATGAGCCGGGGCCCTCCGCTGAAGGCTCTGTTTTGTTCTTCACAGAAACAGTATGCCGAAGACCCCTGGCCTTACACCGTTGGCAGCTGAAAGCGAGAGGATTGGCATGGTAGATTACAACTCTGTGTTTATACTCCAAAAATGATGCCTAGTACAATATCCTGCTCTGGCTTTAACCAAGGTCTGGAAATCTCGTGCACTGCACACACCGGA
Organism: Colistium nudipinnis; assembly: GCA_016785305.1. Taxonomy (NCBI): domain Eukaryota; kingdom Metazoa; phylum Chordata; class Actinopteri; order Pleuronectiformes; family Rhombosoleidae; genus Colistium; species Colistium nudipinnis. The sequence continues at coordinate 44,262 of JAFBJU010001915.1, read as the reverse complement.
GTAGGTCTCCTCCTCCCTCTACCCCACCTCCTCCTCTCCCCTTGCCAACACAAACAGCAATTACGGCTGGCTCAGACAGCCCCCTGAAAGAAGTGGGCTCTTGTCTGGGGGAAAAGCAACCAATTAGCAGCATTGTTCGAGAAAAAAACAAAAAGGCAAGAGAGATTATTTTAATTTAGCCCGCCTGGTCCTGCTCGGCGGGGTGAGAGTCCTTTATGACCCGATGCCACTGAGAGGATCAGCATGTTAATTTTGTCTCGCCGTGGGATCCTCTGACATCTGGCGCTGCCACGGAAGCTGGAAAACATCTTTAATATTCTCAGGACGATCCCAGGGATCTGTGGAAAACATCCCGAGACCCGAGTCCCGAAATGAATCTAAAACGTCTGGCTTCATCACTGGCGTGAAGGTTATACCGGTGGTCGCTACGTGCACTTACTCCCCAAGTACTACAGCTCGATCAACTCATCCAACGTAATGTAATGATGATCATTTCATTATTGTCACGTTGAAAATGCATGCAGTGTGCATTTTTTTTTTACACCTGAGTGGAATAATGCATGACGTCAACAATTACATGTAATAAGTGCACATTTGAGTAGTAATGTTGCAATTCCTGAGTTGTTGGCATGATGTAAGTGGACACCATACAGCCAAGGAAAAAATGCCTCCTCAATGCGGTGAGAAAGTGGATCCCGATGGTTGAGGGCAGAGTCGCGCTGTGTAAACACCAGTAACCGGGAGAATCGGGAACACGTGAAATGTTCTGTTCAGCATTTCTAATGCTCCTCTCGCATGAGCAAGGCCGTAATTATGCGGTGCCGGTGTTCCGGGCTCGCAAAGAGGATGACTAGGCCATACTGTGGGACATAACGTGCCCACTCATCTTCAAAACATAAGGCCACGGTTGTCCCGAACAGCTGTAAAACGCAAAACCGCCGCCCTGGCAGAGGGCCGGACAATTCAACAGAACAAGGACCTTTGTTTGTGGATTTTACCTGCGGCCGTGCTGAATGTGTCCGTTGTGTGCGTGGCCTTGCAGATGGGGGTGTGCGTGGTGGACGCCGCCGTGGCTGGCCTGGGAGGCTGCCCGTACGCTCTGGGTTCATCTGGCAACGTTGCCACAGAGGATGTTCTCTACATGCTCCACGGCATGGGGATTGAAACTGTGAGTATGGTCTCGGCCGTGCACCTCGGCAGACCTGCTTTTGTGTTCATAATAATTAGCTATACATAATTCCATTATAATTTCTGCGCATTAACCAAACGTTACAACCTCTTCACATTGAGGGATCGCGGTGCAACCATACTGCTCTTCCAATGTTTATTTTATAACATCAGGGGTTCTCACACATTTGTCAAGCACTCAGTGGCCACATGCACCTAGGCAGGAACAATTTATTTAACAATCCCTACCCCTGCTGGCGGAATACTTTCATTGCAGTTTAGTTCAACGTCACCTGTTGCGAACGTCCCCCATCAGCATGCCTCCATGTTTGCGTATTTGATCCATCCCCACCCACATGGGATCACCTTTCGGACACGGCATTTTAACTGAGGCCCCAATTGTCTTTGCAGGGTGTGAACCTTGCCAAAGTTATAGAGGCCGGTGGCTTTATCTGCAGCGTTTTGAGTCGCCCGACAAACTCCAAGGTGGCTCAGGCCAGAGGCAGGGCACTTTGATGCTCCCTGGTGTTTCTGTGAAAATCCCGGTTTTAAGTGCTTCCCCTGTTGTTGCTGCCCTTTAGAGCGCTGCCGTTGCTGCTGTATTTGAAGTTACACATTCCTACCTGAAGCGAATACTCTCGATGTATAATCTGCCACATTTGTGTTTTGGTGTGAAATTCTTACATAGTTTACAGTCTGCTAAAGTATTCCTCATCGATAGACCTCCATTTTGATGACGTTGCGTTATGAATACATTCATAAAATATTCTTTTTACTGGATGAATTGGCAACGCGTAATTTAAAAATATTATTCTCCAATATATTTTAACCGATCACACTGGTAAATGTCAGCGACCATTATTTATTTTCTTATCGTTGTGATCCTGTAAAATAAAAGCAAAACAATCAGGTTTTAGTCTATTCAGCCTTGCCTATTTGCCAACCAGAATTTTTCAATAGCACATATACAAAAAATGGTGCTTTTTGTCCATTGTGCTTGTTAACAATGAAATTGTATTTTCCCTCTTGAAAGGACCTCTTAGTGCTTCCTCCACGGTGACATTCTGAATGACATGTAAGCAAACAGATTGAATAAGTATTTCAAGTCTTGGAAGCGTTTTTGTCCTCAGGTTTGCCAAAGGTGACTTAATAAGTGCCCCTAGGTATTTTTTTCGCCGTTAAAAAAGTTGCATCTTCACAAAAGCTCCTGCCTGTGTGTGAAAGTCAAAGGTGGATGTGTTTAATCCATGTCTCTACTGTCGGTTTACCTACTCATGTGCTATCTGTAAAGCGTTATACACTAGATAGTTTAATGATGTGACCCGGAAATTTCGTTAACTCTTATCTAAAACAGAAAGAAAAAAATAATTTATTAACAATTTATATTGTACCTAAGAAAAATTATATTATTATGTAACTCATTTTCTCGTGTGGTTTTGGATCATCTACATAAAGAAGAGAGAAATGATAGCTTTTGTATGTGTCTTTCCTTGGACAATTCCTACAGCTCCCACTCCAGAGACCTAACTCTCACATATATAATATATGTCCAGATTTTGGCAGTTATAGAAATCCGGGGCCCATGGTTCAAGTACAATTCATCCAGATTAACAAACGATTGTGTGTATCAGATGTATATGTATGTATATGTCCGTGAAAACGGCAGATGGAACTACTTGAAAAGGGGATCAACAAAGTGATTATCATTAATTGTAATTGAAAAACAATCTTACAAGTCCATTCAGTCGCTTGGATGCAGTGGAAAATAGTTTTCTTTGAACAAGTTAAGCGAGTCCAAAGAAAGACATGAACGCGCACACACCAGCTGCCCTTGTGGCGCCTACAGAAGCCCTCAAACAGAGCTAAGTGATATGGGATCATGGTGAGGGGTAGACTCCAGATAAAGTCCTGGAAGTCACTCAGAAGATCATCTTCTGAACAATAATAAAAACCTTTCAGAACATCATCCTACGACTGGAACATTCGGGGAAAGATCAATAAGCCTAAAACTCTCGGAGGAAATTCTGATGACCAAGAGGCAAGGGGGCAAGGCCTTGATTTTGAGAGTGAGCTGAGCATACACGTGTTCCTTTCCTCTATTTACACCCTCCTCCTTTCCCAACAACCAAAGTGAACAGAGTTTACATTTCTGCTGTTTGTGAGTATATATATATATATGTGTGTGTGTGTGTGTGTGTGTGTGTGTGTGTGTGTGTACAGCTGTTATATAACACTGTCAAAGATCAAGACATTGTTTGAGCAATGATTCCTGTCCATAGGTCCGGCACAATGTCATTTGTGGACACGATGGTAACTGCCTCTTGCTCTTTATATATATTTTTTTCTCACTCTTTAGATGCTTTGTAGATTACATTACAATTCATCATTTTAACATCTAGTGTATATGGAGCCTAACCATATGCTCCTGTTCTTTCACCCTTAAATGGGTTTTTTCTCGTACTGCAGTGAACATAATATTATATTCATAGATTTTTTATTTTTTTTTGGATCACAAGACCACATGTCAGCTCAGACAGATAGCAGTACAGCAGTCTGATCGAATTTGAAGAGATTCAGAGGTAAGTTTATCATTCGGTGAATTGGAAGCCTAGAACATCAATACAACATCACAAAGAGAAAAAATAATGACATGGAGCAATCTGAAACATGTCAGATGTTTGATTTTCTTACAGTGATTTATGGAGTCAGTGTGAAACGGTCGAGATTCATGAAGATCTACTGTTTACCACAGAGAAAGAGGTCGCTTTTGCGCTTCAACATTTAAAAACAAATCCCGAGCTTACACAATTATCTTTCCAAGAACTTTCATACATTTCAACATATTTTACTTTGAGACCTATGACTGTTACAACATGGTTTTGTTAGATCTACCCTTTAATGGGTTTGCTATATTCAGACTAATCTCACGTCATTACATGGTCATATTTACCCGAAATACACTCCAAAAGACATAAACAGACAATGCTGCTGCACATATACTTGTACACGTGCTCATTAGCCCGTCTGTGATGTATGAAACAAATCTGACATAATCTTGTTGAGTCAAATGGGAAGAAAATATTTTCTTTTTATTCGGGTGACAAATCTTGGGCATCAGAATATAACAACACAGTTGCTTTTCTGTGGATGGTGAAATGTAGTTTTATCTCTTTTTCTCAGCATCCTAAAAGATAAAAGAAATACATGTCAAAAAATGTGTCTGTACGTGTGTGTGTGTGTGTGTGTGTGTTGTGTTTGTGTTTGTGTGTATGCCTGTGTGTGTTTCTCTATTTACGTATGTAAGTACGTTATATTATTGTTAAGTATCAGAGAGGTTAATATATTAAGCATTTTATTGTTGATTTACTTACCAAATTTTAATGACAACTGCCAGAGGCATTACTAAAAGGACTCCAACGAGAAGCACAACTGCAAAATTATACAGCGGATAATCTGAAAAGACAAAATAGCATACATTTAGTGGTGGCAAACATTATTGATTCAAATCGTTTGAATAATATCACAATCGGTGATTAAAGTACTGCACTTCAAATGGTAATTTACCATGCGACCAGGTTCGACCGTGCTCAGAATCGCCAAATTCAGGAGGTTTAGAGGGACCACTGCTGCTTATCCAAGATCTCGCTAAAATGGGCATAAACACCCTTGAAAAATCAGCACATCAGTGCATGTTTTCATTAAAATACTTGTTAAATTCAACTCATACTCACTGAAGAGTGATCTGTTATGAAGTACGTTATGAATCATGTTGCACGTCCGTAGATCACCATTGCGGGCGCCTTCGCACGAGCAAGGATGGTGAAGTACTGTGCCCAAAGTGGCTACGAAGGCCATTTTGCATTCAGAATCTGCACCGTAGATGAGAGCTGGATCCATGTTGATGAAGCATTCCTCACTTTGGAGGTCACTCACACTGCATTCAGCATCTTCAACTCTCCAGCATTTGGCTTGGAATGCTTTCAGCAGGTCTCTGTTAAATCACAGGTATCATGTTTTACATGCCCTCATTCAGAACCTATGTATTACGTTGTTTTTTTTTCCGAAAAAAAGACGGTCGGCTTAATTCAACATCTTTAAAACACACGTATGTTGGATGCTTTGTGATAATTCCTCATAAATTGTGTTACTCCCTTGATGAACGCAAGAGATGTGGCGACACATTCTCTTGAATATGGCCTGTGGCCATATAACCTTAATTAGATGCAAATTAGTTTTCGCCAAAAGCACGACCTCAGTGACAAACTTGATTTAAATTAGGTGGAAATGTGCCCTGAAATCGAATTCACGCGCTCACTCGTGAATCTAGATCGAGTCAGATGAAGAGCCACACATGAGCATTGCGTGGTTATTTTTAAGATTTGTGGCTGTGGCTTAGGATGTAAAACAGGTCATGTCCTGATCCGTGGGGTGAAGGTTTGATTCCCAGCTTCTCAAAGTATAACTCTTTACAGCAGCACAACTACGGACAAGAATTCTTATCTTTAAAAACGGCTACTGCTTCCTTCCAGGTTCATTTCCTGTGCAATATGTCATTGTGCATCAGCGTGGAGAGTCAGATCACCTGCAAGTACTGTCACCGAGACACTGCCTGACTCTGTTCTGGCAGATCTGGGTTTCGTCCTCGCACGTGCCACTGTGAAGGGAGGCCTTGATCTGCAGACAGCGCTGATCTGATGCCTCGCACTCACACATGACCAGCATCTCCGCCACGTCCTGCGGCATGCTGCCGTAGAACTGGCCCGTCACTTGCTGACAGCGGCCGCGGTCGCAGGGGTCCGCAGCGCAAGCCTGCAGGACAGATGCCAGGTACTTGTTGCAAACGGCGTCGCTGACACAGGCTGTCATCTGGTCAAAGCAGGACCCGCTAGCGTTGGGCACTGGTGGGAGTGAAGGTAGAAAATGCGTTTTTGATCGACTGAGTTTACACTTAACCTTAATTTGGGGTTAATCAAATAATTACTGGAGCCGATTAAACTGCTTGATTTCCAGTCCATCGCCGCGCTCCTCTTCAGCTGAATGGCTGTCGAAAAACAATGGAACTCTCAATTGGAGTGCGTACAACTCATTCACATTAGAGAGTCAACTCATTCTGCGGCTCAATAGTGTTTGTCCTCGCGTCATATTGCCTTTGGTAAACAAACAAAAAAACGCCATTTCACCTATTGATGCTTATCAAAGAGAGCACTGAGAGTACTGCACCTGTCTTTCTGTTGCATTGTGCGGCCAGCGCTTGTATGGAGTCACACAGCTCCTCCTCCTCCCAGGCGCACACGCACCCCCGCAGTGAAGGGAATAGGTCCAGTACGTTCTCCATGCTCACGTTACAGACCTCTGAGCCTTTTATTTGGCACCCCTCATCTTGAGTGACACCAACACAGGAGGGAGGCCAACAAATGGGGTTTTCAATGAGCGAGCAAGGTCGTGTCTGTGTAACAGGTGTTTCCTGTATGTGCCTGCTGCTCCGATTGCTTCATTATTTGGCATACAAAATAAAAAATGTTTTAAAGGCAGGTGAGGTGCCTGCGTCATATTATTTATTAAGTTGTAAAGCAGTTGCGCCGTGCTATTGCCTCATTTGTCACATTTGAACCATACTCAAAGAAGCGCAACTAAATTAAATAACCCTGTGTCCTCAGATGCCTGAGGGAAATGCAGTAATTTACATTTAACCCAAGACAACTTGAGGATAACATCATTCATCTCCTCCAGTGGAATTAGTAAATTGTAAATGCATATTTTTTTACCGTGACAGAATCTGCCCGGAAATGCCTGTTCTCTCCGGCATAGATCAGACATGCAGGTATCCAGACTGGCCGAACAGCCCGAAGGTGCAGATGAAACTCTTAGGTGAGCTAGCGGAATAACAATCCCTGAAATACATGAAAATAACAATAATTGCAGATGGACATGCAGCTCTCGTTAAATCCCTTATTTCAGTTACATCCTCTGGCAACGTCGCGGAAAAATTTAATTTAGCTTGAGAGTTTTATCTATTTATTTTTGAGCTGGTATTTGACTCACCAAGGATGACTGCAGCTTCCGCACGTGTCAGTTGCATGACTGCTGTTGTAATGCTGGTCTTGACACTGAAGCCCTCCTGCCGCTGATCTGTGCCTCCCTGCGCTGTTAGTACATGTACGCTGGGATACACCACCCACAGTCAACAGGATGTAACACATTTACTGGAGGCTGTACCCTCCACAGTGTAATGAAATCACGCATGCAGTTCACAAACAAACAAAGCACACACGAAAGAACGACATCTATATATTGCACTCACATAATTGTGTGTGTGTGTGTGGGTGTAGGTGTGTGTGTGTGTGTGGTTGTGTGTGTGTGTGTGTGTGTGTGCGTGTGTGTGGAAAAAAGGCCAGCTGTCAAAATGCTACACACTTTATAGGTGCCAACATCATCATCATTTGATCCAAGCACAGCTCATTTTCCCAAAATTTAGTGGTATTATTGTGTCATGCAGGAATGATCAGCGAGCGTAAAAAGAAAAGGACGGTAAAAAATGTGTAAGGTCAAAGGCAGTCAGGTGCAGGCTCATTTATATGCTGTGTATTTAATATAAGAAAATACACTCACTTGACCACTGGCAATCAACACTAATTGAGTCTAATTGGAATCATTCCCAAGTTCATGTATTTATTTACTAAGCACATTCAAAGCCAGCAAATATTTAGGACAGAGCACATTGACAGAAATACTCAAATAATCAGAAGCAGAAAAAGGCATAAAGTGCATGTCAACATAAGGTGAAATTACAATTCACAAAATACATTTGTTTATACAATACATTTTATGATGCATATGAAAACGACACAGAATTTAACACCCTTGAGTAGAGAGTTTGAAGAAAGAGGTCGGAATTTTGCAGGATTTCATTTGAATAAAAATAAAAAAATACACTATTTCACATGAACATCAAAACTGCGAACAGTTAAAAAGACGCCCTCATCCACTAACACGCCAAATAAAACATGTCCAACTAAACTCGCAAGCAATTTACCACTTCTAATGACAGTGCTTACGACCCATTAACTTTAGAGTTCATTTATTTCACATGCAGCTGAAAAGAAATCAAGCTGTACTGCATCATTCACGTTTCTTAAGGTTATATTCTTCGTTTTCTTGTGCAGCTTTTGGTCGCTAAGACTATTTCTGAATCTTTTGACGTGGAGTTTGTATGTTCTCCCCCGGGTTTTCACGGTGATCCCTGGGCTACTCCGATTTACCCCCACAGTCCAAAGACATGCAAAAAATGCACATTAGAGTCAGGATAGTTTCGAGCCTAAATTAGGCTTGTGACCTGTCCGGGTTGTACCGTTGTGTTTTATAGCTAGTTATTACTGTACTGATCAATTCACCGCTTAATCTTTCGGGTTAGTTCATCATGATTGACAGCTGAGACGTACTTGGATGAGTGGATTGTGATTACACGTTTCACTGTCACTCTGGCTCCAGACGACCTTGTCACTGCAAGATGGCAGTAGTCATATACCTGTGATGTGTTGGCTTTATTTTCATACAGTGGGAGAGGGTGGCTACGTGCCGTCCATCTTTACGTAGGCAGTTTATGGTCTCAACAGGCGTTTCCTTCTTTTATTCTTCCACAGGGCTCTTTTCGGTTTTCTCCTGGGGTCTCTTCAGTAATAACGTTTGGAAAATTTGCCACTCAAATGGCGGAGCAACAGACATTACATTTTGTTGTGGAAAGTGAAAGAACAGTGCTTTCTTTCCAACTGTGACGCCCTTGAGCAGAGTTGGAAAGAAAGCATATTCAGAAACGTTCACCTTCGGAAAGATCCCTAGTCTATACAGTTCTACGGCAGAAAAACATGTTTCACTCTGAAACCCCACCTAATTTAAATATTGATGCTGTTAAGGACTGTCTAACCCAAACTAACATTTACTCTCAGGTGAAAATACACATTCATGGCCCTTTCAAAAATAAATTGGGCTGTCATGGGAAATTTAAATATTTTTTAGGGTTTAAAATATTTTTTAGGGTGACAGTCACACAACAGTTTGCGCCACTTGTTAAGAGAACAATGAGAGTCAAAATATATTAAGTATCAATTACAGGCCTCATGCAACCAGATTAATAGTATTCTGGCCTGATATTGATTTATTTTGTCCAATAATCAAGTATATATAAAAATAAATCTCTTGATTTTTCCTAGGTGTTATCGGTCTCCATAGGACATTTCAGAAAAATATGTTTCGTTCAATTGCACATTTTAAAATTTTTAAACCCTCACGCCATCCACTGTTTCTCTGACAGCTCCTACTGACTGGATCCCAGTGTGAAAAGCAGAGGGGGAGCTTTTTGTTTTGATCAATTGTGAGGTGTACATGTTCATTGTTCTGCAACAAAGAAATATGGTCAACTTCCAATTTTGATGAAGGGGTATGCTTTTAGAACATGATTAACTAACTGTTAATGCACATACTCATTCATGCATGGGCATTTGCAGTGAAAACTGAAGGTTGACATCTGCTCATTAAGGAGCTAAATTATAAATCTGAGTCGCCATTCTCGGTCGCACCTGCCCTTATTATTGTTGTTAACACCATCGCATTCCTGTAAAACTGATTCAGGCTACTGACCCGACTATAAAGTAGAACATTCAAAATGGTACGTATTCAAAAATATGTGCATGTGCAACTAAGATCATGTCACTGAACAGTTTTTTTTTTTTTCCTGAAAATACAGTGGGGATGATTAAATAACAAACATCCAAGCAGTGTTCAAGTGATAATAAATTGATGCAATCTGTGAATTACAAGTGATTCCTCTGTCCAGTGTTCCTGACCATATAAAATAAGTGAGGTTTCGTTTTTCCATGAAATGCCCTCGTAAAAATCAACCACACGAAAAACAGCACCGTACAATTCCCCTCGAACCAACCCGAGCACTTAAATGTCAGCCTGCCAGCGTGAGGTTCATTTCCTTTGAACTCCCTCACCCGCATCGCAGGACTACACTATTTGATCAGATATGTGTGACACGCTGTCCATGTTGTTCACTTGTGTGGACAGAGATTTTCGGCTATCTGTGCTTGTTCTCGTCCTTGTCCTCTGTGTTTGATTTTGGCCTTGACCATAGCAATGGCAAGAAAATGCGGCTTTAAACTCCCCGCGGAACTTCCCTGAGGGTGGGGGGGGGAGGGAGAGAGAGAGAAACATGGAATCCAATGTCGCTGCGAGCTTTTTTTATAACCAATAATTATTGATTGTGGAATCCTTACGTTACACAATACATGGTACGTATCGCTACCTTAGCATATCATAGCTGTCACTATCGGGGCTGTACAAATCTTGTACAACAGCGATTCAATTCATGTCAGAACTAGCTTACGCCGAAGGCAGATAGTTGCATTGTCGTTGCCAAACTGTCCACTAGAAGGAGTCAGTGAGGGACGTAATACACTTACCACTGAGGAAATTGTAGATGATGGGATTTGCAGCACTGTTGGCATATATGAGCCAATGGGAGAACGTGAACCAGGCGTACACTGTCTCTCTGTCATTTGTGTTCTTGAAAGCCCCAAAGACTCTGTCGATAAAGTAGGACACAGTCTCAGTCAAATATTGTCTATATTATTATATGAACCGTTCAGCTCTTTAGACATACAGTACACGGGGTACTATGGTGAGCTAACCTCACCTATTTCTGACCTCTCTCTTCGTGATCGAAATGGCTTTTGAGAGATGTTTACCTTTTCATGACATTGAGAACGCTGATTGGCATGTAGCACAGGGCAAAAACAGCCAGCACCACCATCAGCATTCGAGCCGTCTTGCGTCGCGCTCTGACCTGTTTGATCTCGGCACAAACGGTGGTGGTTCGGACCCGGACAGACTCTCCCGGGCCAGGGACCGGAGCCGAGCACTGGATCGACCTCCACTTCCTCTGCAACACCGACGTGCTCCCCGGTATCTGTGAGTAGAGCGGGCACACGCATCTGACACTGTAGACATTCCAAAAGGAGCTGCAGCTCATTTGGAGATTGATTTTCCATCAATGTCAAGCATAAAGCGATAAAAAATGCACACCTGTTGACACCACAGCTTGTGACATATCTGGATGTAGGCCAGGACCATTAGACACAATGGAGCAAAGTAGGTGACAATGAAGAAACAGGTGTGATACACCTTTGGGTAGATCTCAGCTGTTGAAAAATACATGAAAATTAACATTACAATCAGGACAATTCCTCTTCTCACACATTTACATTTAGTGACATGAGGCGTCAGCGAAAGCGCACATCCTTTTTTCCCACGTCTTTGACTTCACACCGAGGTAAACAACGGCTTGAGGCACTGCGGTTGAATATTAACAGAGAATTCGTCTTTTGTATTCTAGTCCTCAAGGTTTTATGTTTCGATGAGAAAAAGATGGGAGGACAAGGATAAACCAATGACTCTCGCAAATGCAATGTCAATGCTGAAAGAAAACAAATCCAATCCAAGTACTCTTTTGTGGTCATGTGTGTCGATGGTGGATTGAGTTGACTGATTGTTTTTTTTACTGCCTTCGATTTTATGCCTTCTTTGTGTCCGTAGCAGTGTTAGATAAAATATAGTGGCGTGTTGTTCATGCAGCCCGTTGTGGTTATCTCACAGGCACAGTGGTCACATTTTTGTTTGATTTTAGAATCACTTGAGCCTTGATCATTACTTTCCATGCCCTCCACGGTGTGTTTGGCGAGTTGATAAAAATCAAAAAATCTTTTATCTTTTTTTATTTATGGCTTGAGAGAAGGGTTGACCTGAAGATTACTTGAAAGTTTACAGACGGGTACCGGTGGTCATAGTTCATTTCCTATGGTGCTGAAATGCGTGCATTTTATTTCTTTCTTTCTCCAAAGCAGCAGTGTGTGTAAAGGCTTCGAATTTGACATCGATTTTTCTTTCTTTCAGGCCACGCTTTGTCAGGCACTCAACTGTTTTGGGCGCATACTCCCCTATGATCAGAAGTGAACATTTCAGTCTGATTGACCTCATCTCCTTTCTGCTGGGCAGCTTAAAATGTCTGACCTTATTTTGCATGTCTTCAACAGACAAAATCAAATCAAATCAAAATAAGATATATCAGTTTAACACTAGCTAAATAGCATTAGAAATGGATCTGATTTCTGTGCATGGAATGAATCATTCTCTTGAGTGTTGTATCTCTTTAAAATAGGCACAGCAACTGTAACTGAGTGGTGCGGGTCTCAGTTTAATAAGTTGAACATAATCTGTACATGAGGCACAGTTTTTTTTTATGTATTCAAGGAGGATTTGTGAATACTAACCTCGCCAGTGTTCGTCACATACTGTGAACAGGCTGGTTTTGTTTGTGAGTTCAGGCAGCAGGCTGCTGCACTCCATCACAATAGCCTGCGGGATCATGATGATGCAGGAGACAACCCAGATGACAACAATACTCTTGCGAGCCCTCTTGGCTGTGCTCTTGAACATCAGTGGGTGGCAGATAGCATACCAACGGTCTTGGGCTATGCAACTCAATGTTAGGACCGACACAGAAACAGAGATGGTCTGTAAAAAAAAAAGAAAAGAAAAGAAAGGAAAATAAAGAGCAATTAGAGAGAGACCAAAATATCCTGAGATAGGTTTTTTCCACATCTTAAAATACGAAATAAGAAAATAGATCCCGCTGCTTCTGCCTTTGGTCATGGTTGCACTGAAAAATGTCGATATTGACATAATGGCACTAAGCTCCCAGATAACAATGAGCCTGAGTGCATGTGGGAGAGTTAGTCTGACAGGGAAAGTGGGTCAACAGCCATCATCTTTGCCGTCCTCCTTGTCACCTTGATAGACGGGCATTCTACTATCACATCACAGCCTTCACTCTGATTGCCTCGGCCTGTAAGAAAATTTAAGGGGAGCCGTACCAAACAAAAGCAAGATTTCATGGATCTGAGAAGCTTGACCAACTCCAAATGTTACATGTTTGTGCCTGAGAAAACCTGCTATGTGCGACCAAGGATTTCAGAAAGTCCATTTGGTTCACCGCAGCACCACTAATTCCACCTGGGAGATAAACCTGGGGGTTTTGGTGGAATCATTTCCTTCGGGAAATAAACCCTCAGCTCCATCCCGTTGAAATGTACGGCTTAAGGATGCCTGTGGTGTCCTAAATCCTGTATGCTGAATAATATGCTTAATTTAAAAGCTCTAAATAAGGGGGAAGAGATAATTGCCCTGCTGGTAGAGAGGGGACAACCGTTCACTTAATTGTCATCTGTCTGACAGGAAATCAATGGTACATTGACAGATCTTTGGAGCTTTGTATGGTGGAGAAAGATCTGAGAGGAGATTGAAAATGATGCAAATCTCGAGGCCACGTTGTGTGAAGATTGGACAAACATACAGGCACAATGCTGGATGGCGCTAATAAGATACACTTCAGTCTTTCATCATACTGTGATCTTGTCATTATTTGGAAAGGAATGGGTGGTGGTTATAAACCAGACTATTTTTCACAAAGTGGGCAAATGAACCTGGAAAGAGGGACATCAATGAGCTTATCCAAGTGTTGTCAGCGCAGCTAAAGCGTTATGTAATGTACTCGTCTCTGCTGTACAAGTTCATTCACTGGGAATACGTGGACTATTGTTTGTAATATTGAATTGTTTTATGAGCTTTACATTTCCAGTGTTTGTTGTTGTTAGTTTGACTTGCTATCTTGAGGAAATCTCTCTTGTTAACTAAATAATTTGACTCACTTTCTGTGGACTTGGGACTTAATTTTGTGTTGCTGCTTTTCCAAAGATTTTGCTTATTTATAGCACAGTTTCCAATTTTCTCTTTGGGGAATCAATTATGTGTACAAAGTACTGCATTGCAGAGGGATGTAGCATTTCAAGAAAAGTGAACCAAATGGTTTTGGTTTAGGTCTTGGGGATTATCTTTCTTGAAGCAATAAAGCGGTGCAGCATGGAAAACCGAGCAAAATGTCACATAAAGGCAGCTAGAACGATAACCAAAAATACTTCTATGTCAAAGTAAAAGCAGCAATTATTTCACTGTGCCGAATAGCAACGGTGAAATATGACCATGCAGCCCACAGCGAAATACATTTCTCAAGTGCGGTAGGCTAGAAGCCAGTGAAGCAGAACAATTCACACGTGGATTCATATGGAATGAATTCTGTCCATGAAATCCCTTTGGTTGACAGCTGCTTTGATTCATCAAAGTTATGCAGAAACACACTTTGTGAAATAGTGGAGGTCGAACTTGACTTTGATATAGAGTACCTATGTGTATTGAATATACAGTAATAGGATTTAAGTGTATAGTGTAAAGGATTTGTTCAGGATTGAGTAGGATTTCAGTTCACGCTCTGCACAGGTGTATCAACCAATGTTGTCAGGTGTGCCATGTGAAAAAAAATATTTTGGCAGAGAACAATGGGAGTTGAGGGAGATAATGTGAAATATATATATTTTTTAAAGATTAGCAGCCCAAATCAATAGAAAACGTAAACTGAATCAGATCAAGATTTTTGTAATATCCTGGGTGAGAAGATGCATGTTGATCTCTCACCTGCAGATAAGGCACAACTTTGCAAAGAGTCTTTCCAAAGAACCACGTCTCTGTTATGTCCACCACGAGACTTGCTGGCAGACAGATGATGGTGACCAAGACGTCGGCAAGGGAGAGATTCACTATGAAATAGTTGGTCACGGTGCGCATGTGACGGTTTTTCCACACTGCAAAACAAACTGAAAAGGATTCACGATCAAAAAGAGTAAATACAATCAAATATTGGTCATAACAATCCCCAGTATTTAACTCCAATGTCTTGAGGGCACACACTTAAGTCACATTTAATAGAAATCTTAGTTTATCCCTGTTAAAGTCTTGATCCTGTTGGCAAAGATAAATAATATTCAGACATTTCATGCAGCCAATCAAACTTTGATGTGTTAGTGTGTCATACTTTCATATTCATATATAATCCGTTTTTTTCCGAACATTTTGGATTATTAATATTTTCTTTAAGCAAAGCTCTGGGGCACTGATCACCAGTCTAATAATTTAACCTCATGAATGACACTGAAGACTTGGCAGCGCCTCCATTAACTTGACATTTTAAGGCCTCAAGAACTAAGTTTTAATCACATGGAATTGAATTGAAAGAAACGCAAGTCGGAGACAGAGAGACTTTCTGTCGGGAACTTGAATGGATTCATATTTAACCAGCCCAATAGAAAAAGAAATGTTAAAATGAGTAAGTATCACAGAATGACTTAAGCGAACTGACAGATTAAACTGATCGATTCAAATGATAGTTGTTTTTCAATGAATCTCAGCTTATTCCAGCTGTAGGTATGTAGTGCATTCAAACTGCAAAGACAGTCTCAGTTGTGCATTGTTGTGTTTAATAGCTGAAGCAATCATTTCAGCAATAATAACCTTGTAATCGATCAGACAAGCTGTAAGTGAAATGTTAAGCAACATAGTTTGTGAACAAAACAAAAACACAGCTATAATAGTGATGTATGTATATGTACACAATCGTTTTTTTGGTATATGAGATTTATATGTGTAAATATTTAAATATAGCAAGATCCGGGTTGTAATACATTGGTATTAGCCTTCAAAATTATGCGACACTTATATAGGGCAGAAGAAGTGCAGCTGGGACACAGCTGTCGCTTTTTGAAAGGCTTCAGTAATTCAGAAACTCCCACCTGGGCTGCAAATTCAATGTGCAAACAACACTACACTTAGTATGGTGGGTGGAAAAAGCATATTGAGTCTAAAAACAACATCAGCCACATTTTCCTATTAATTACCTATTACCCGGAGACTGTAAAACTCTGAATTCCATTAGGGATTCTCATATGTTCACACGCCAATTCATTGACTCCTCCATTGTTTCCTCTTGGAGCGTTTTATTTGTAGATATTTTTGTAACGCTGTGTTAAAGAAATGTGTAGGTGACACAACTTTCCAAAGCATGTGCTTTTCTGATTCTTGATGGCAGTGAATGAAAGAAACTTAACCATCGGCAGGTGGCAGCAGGACTGAGAGCCACGGTGGGCTGAGTTTAGGCTGGCACGTCTCAATAAATTCCTGATGGATGACAGCATTCACAATAACATGTACACATGTACTCCCCGTCTCTCGGACATGGCGATTAAACACCACCACACACTTAAACATTGATCACTTACTACAACCCTTGCCACCTCTTATGTTTCTTATGCTTCTTATGTTTTTATGTCGTATCCCACCACTAATGTGGTGTGCTTATCTTATGGTTTATGTTGTATGTTGTATGTTATATGTCGTGGTTTATGTTGTATGTTGTATGTTATATGTCGTATGTATATACACAAGCGCTGTACACCAAGTAAAATTCCTGTGTACTTGTACATTTGGCGAATAAAGAGATTCTGATTCTGATTCTGATGTAATGCCATAAGATGTTCCCCCTGAGCATTATTTTTTGGTGTGTGCACCACTCCTGCATCCTGGACTGGGTGACGCCCACACAACTGAGATTTTTTTTTAAAGGCAGCACCCTTTGGTTATCCCTTACTGGCCCGAGGGAGATCAGTGGTAAATTAGCGATTCAAAAAAAAAAAAAAAAAAAAAGTACATATTCAAAAAAAAAAAAAAAAAATACATGGTACGCAACAAAAGTGAGCATTGCTTTTATTTTGAAGGCGTCTGCTATTTTCTTAACGTTCGTAAGTCCTTGCGTATGGGCGTGCCGGAGAGCGTACGCCATCGCGAGGGTGAGGGCAAGCGCGTGTGGCTTCACCGGCTCTTTTGGCCGCTTTGGCAAACGTGTAGCGTGTTAGCATCAACGTGTTTAAAAAAAAAAAAAAAAAAAGGAGAGAGAGAGAGAGAAAAAAAAAATTAAGCTCGATACAGCATGATCCCCTCCACGGCTGCTCATCCAAGTTAGGGGCACTGCATGGTGAGTTTTGGCGCTTTGAAGACTTCAAAACAGCTCCGAGTTAAATGCACACGATTTCTCCTCCCTTCCCTTGCAGTGTTTATAATGCACCCGGTGATGCAGTCTGACACACTACTGGCAGAGCACGTTGAGTCGTGAATGTTGGTTCTCTTTGAATCTTCCCACAAATGTGAGCAAACATTCTCACGCGCGCACGCACGCGCACGCGCACACACGTACCTCAAGCCCAGCAAAAGTCTTGATTTCTCTCACTGAACAAAGTAGATAAAGTCACCTGTTACTTTTTTTTTTGTCTGAAGTTCATTCAATGTTGGTCTATGATATACTACAAAAGCATGCTTCTTTTCTAAATTTGCTAAAACGTTTTTACTTGGCCTGCTCCACATTTTCATTGTTACTGCTTGTCATCAAGAATTACAAATGAATATTGAGCAGAATAAAGTTCAGCATGTCGGTCCGGCCCTCCAGGAAAGTCTCAGGTTCGGCTGTGGTGCCTTAGGAATAATAATTTGCCCCACCCTGCTCAAGGACAAAAATAAACGGTGCAAACAGACCATACGCCAGTGGCGACACAGTACTCTGGACATAGGTGTGTCTGTGCAAGACTATGTCGCATCAACTGACTTCGCTTGGCTTTCAGTACCTTGGGAATCTAATGCCTGCAAAACGAAACCAAGGTAAAGGCAGACAAATATTTATGAGCAGATGGCAAAAAAAGCAATCCAACTGGCCGTGCATGTTGTTGCGTTTCCACTGGACATTTAAGTAGGTGTGTGTTTAGCTGTTAGATTATATAAGTAGAAGAGCCTTTCTGATCAGTGGGTTGATCTAGTGTAACTAAGGTGACTCGAGTTCAAAGAGATATCCGTTACAATTAGAATTCAAAGATCAGAGATGCAGTTTGATTTGAGCAAAGCACAATTTGCCTCAAACCAGAGCTTTGGATATTTGGGGATCTTTTTCACAACAGCCAATGAATTGTCACCTGTTTATAGGCGGGCTCCTGGTTGTGTTTTCCACATAATCTTTAAGTTTCAAAAAGTGGAAAAAAAATAATGGAAAATGATAGCAGTTTAACATTATTGAGTCTATGTTCTTTGGCCAAAACCTCATCAATATACAGTACCCCTGCCAAAGGACTATGTTGGATTGAAAATGATAGACAGCAGTACTAGATACATATTCCCATCCATAATGAGCCACTAAACAATTTGCATTTCTGGGTGCTAAAGTATTTACCACTACCTTTGATCTGTAAGATCAAGTCAATGTTGTTTATTTTAACTAAAACGGCTAGCCCAGGCCTAACTAATTCCGTAACAAAGTCAAAATGCCATGTCCTGGTAAAGTGAGTCCAATGGCTGAAAAAAGAATTGTATCAATGCCACCATGATTATGCTTGTATAAAAACATGTAATATTGAAGTAACCAGTAACAACGAATAGTCTTTAACAAATGATCTCATAGCTGCGTTCGGAATTGAGGTAGAGCTGTTGCAAACATCAATAGAAAACAAAGTCCTGGGCATCAAAGCACAATGAAAGAAATGGCAAGATTATTTTAAATCTCATGCATGTGGCTGTCTGCAGTTTTGCATCTAAAGGTGACCAGTTTGATGAGTACCTTTCAGCTGATAAAAATAAAATAAAAAATGCCAGCACTCCCTCAGTGTTCCCTGGATTATTCAGACGAACAAATGCGAAATTTCACTGGCAACAAAAGTCATGTCGATCTGCTGGACCATTTCCACATAGTACATGGAATTATTGAAGCTGCACTCGAAGCGAGCACCATTTGATCACCACACAGCTGAGCCACTAGATAAAGAAAACACGCTGTTTAGCATATTTTTGTATTTAAAGAGAGAGAGAAGACTAACCAGTGTGTTCGCTGCCTGTTTGTAGCATTGCACAGTTGATGGAAAGTATGAGTTGAAATTGAAACTGATGCTGTGACCTATGGTGCCTAATTTTTGTAATTATAATTTTTGCTAAATTGTTATTTCCATTGCACCTGGACCGAGCTATATATGGGATGAGTCGAAGTCCAAGTTGTTTTGGTTAAAATGTGAGCTCACTTAGGATGGAAACGACTTTGGTGGGGGAAAAAAAAAAAAAAAAACGTCTTTGGATGTTATGAATGTGGAAAGAAATCCTGCGGTGAGATCAACACAAATCTCCTGAATATAGAGGTTCAGGTGGATCAAACAGCAAACAGGATATGAGCAGGTTGACTGGGGGGGATTATTTGCAATACTTTGCTGCCATGGTAATATAAAGCAGAGGCAGCTGCAAGTCAAATAATAGAATTGCTCAC
Source organism: Colistium nudipinnis (assembly GCA_016785305.1). Lineage (NCBI taxonomy): Eukaryota > Metazoa > Chordata > Actinopteri > Pleuronectiformes > Rhombosoleidae > Colistium > Colistium nudipinnis. The sequence continues at coordinate 24,806 of JAFBJU010001915.1, read as the reverse complement.
AGCATCGCCATATTCTGAGTCTGTCTTAGTGGTTAAATAGCTATGTATCATAAAACCATATACAAAACCATACAACAGCATAAAAAGGAATGATGAAGAGCTGCCTGGATTTATTTTTTTTACATGCCAAAAAAGACATTGTTTGTGGATGAAAAAAATCAAACCCTTTTCCCGTATTTCTCAAAGTGATGTTCTTTCTCCCCTTTCTCCTTTCTTCCTTTTCCAGCACAGGGCATCTCTTAAGTTGCATTAGCGCCATACACAAATGATATTGGCAGCCTGCAATCTGACGATGTGTAACTGGGGTCATTTGGAGATGCTCTTTGCTGCTCCGAGAGTCTCCATCCCCCTTGACTCATCTCCATTTACACATGATTGCACTGAACGTCGAAGAAAAGCTGCAAGGTAGATTTTTCATCCGTCGATCATTTATCTATTTGAATAGAATCGAATGTTATGTCTTACGTTTTACTTTTCCTTTTTTCAGCAAAGTGCTCACAATATAGGGCCAGAAAGTTATTCCTCTACTGCCATCCATGCGGAGGCGATTACGCACAGATCAGCGGAGGAAACGCGTTTAAAGACGGAACTCACCGAGGGAGTTTCCAAGGAGTGAAACGAAGAAGACGAGGATGTAAGCCACGATGAGAACCCATTCATACTGCTTGGGGTGCAAGTACTCTCTCCAGATGTATCTGAGAAGTTCGTCGTCCTCGTCCACCGCGGAGAGCGGGTGCAACGCCGTGCTGTTGACCGCGCGCGCGGAGGACAAACAATCATCGCAATCCTGATTCCCGGTGATCCCAGACATATTTCCCAGGTATTTGTGTGTCCGTGGTGTCCACCAGACTGTGGTGTCGCGCGCGCGCGCGTGTGTGTGTACGTGTGTGTGTGTGTGTGTGTGTGTGTGTGTGTGTAGTGGACGGTCGCGGCTTGTAGTTGGCTGATAACGCGCTGCGCTCCTCGCACCTCGTCAGCGCGTGACGTTGCTTTCGCCTCAAGTCTCCAGGCGCAGCCACGCCGGGGTCAAACACAAGCATCACAACTGGTCGAAGTAAATATTCAAACGAAACCCACCCCCACCCCTCAAGAGGAACATATATCTATATTTGAGCACGACTTCTATCAAGTAGAATGTATGGTACAATATATCTCTGGTTATTTCATGTCACCTCATCTGCAAAAGCTCTCTTCAGGGATTACTGGACATAAGGGGAGCCATGTTTTCCCTGAGCTGCAGCAGCTTCAGCTGTTTGAAATTCAACAGCGTTATAGCAGCACAGGAAGGAGGAAGGGGTTGCATATACACCCAGCATGCTCAGACACCATTTGCTACACGTCTTTAACTTACATTATCAAGTTCCATGAGCTGCAAAAGTACATACCAACGTTTAAATATCAGCTTAAATACACAGCGGTGTGTTTAATATAGTTAAGAATCTGGTGCATTAACGCCAGCAGAGGAATAATGCTAGATGGCGATGGGTGTTTAGCTATCATATAGGGTACCTGCAGGGTGTTGTTTTGTCGACAGAAAAATATGCTGCCGGGGTTTGTTGAGGCAACAGCTCTCAGCCAAACATGTTATTATTGTTGTCATTGAGAAAGAAAAGGGCTCGAAAGCTGCGTCGACGAAAACGGCACAAATGGCCCGAAAAGAGCTGTGATCAGAATGGATCAAATCACACGTATGAAGGGTAAAAGATTTTACTCACCCATGTGTCTAGGTTTTGATGCATTGTGTCGTTGGAGCCTTCAAGGCTTTTTCCTGTTCTAAATGTCTTTTAGATTTATTTATTTTTTTTGCCTGAGTTTATCGGACGTTTCATTGTATACAAGAGGAAATTCCTATGATAAGGTGTACATTTACCTTGACAGGTTTTGGCTGATTCTTTATTGGTGACAAAGTGTGGGGAGACAGATTTTCTGCAGCCGCTTGTGTCATCTTTTATAGCAGCTTGAACTATCGGTTATTATTATGAATGCTATTAATTAGCCTTTGCAAACCGATCATATTCTTGATTCTTCTCACTGAAATTTAGTTGGTGGGCGACAGCAGCTGTGTCCTCTTTACCGGTGTCTTGTTTACTCCATTGATTAAATGTGATGGGCCTCATTTTCTCATCAGACAACTGATATTATTTATGCTACCCAAGCCTCTTGTCTGAGCCGCGATAATTAAAATGACATTCGTGATCTGCTGTAGTTGCCCCTCTATGCTCTGTGAATCCGACATCGTCAATGTTAGGTCCATCTCGGTTTGTCTTTACTTGACGATACAAAAACATTTCTCAAGGTTTTTTCCAAGGCTAAACATTTGTTTCTCTTGCCTTTACGAAAAGCTAGATGTTTCGACCATTGTTGGATTTCTTTTAATTGCAAACATCAAATTCCTTAGTTTGTAAGTGTCTTTGAAATTACAAATACGTTTCGTTCAGCACCTTATTAAATAAGGTTGCTCTCCTGCTTAGGGTTAAATGAGAAGCTCAAGGTCCCCCTCATGTCTGTGCAAACAATGTTTAACAAACAAATGTATAAATGAAAGTGGGAAAGTTTTACAGTTGCTGGAGCTAGCTTCAAAGCTGTATTAGAGAGTCTGCTGGCCAGATAAGATGGATAGATAGATAGGTCTATTTGTGGCTTTCCCAGAAGAGTAGGCTAGTTGTAACCTTGCTGAGTTTTTGACGTTAAGGGCAGTTCATGCTTAACAAAAATGCAGAACTCATCACAAGTTAAAAAATAGATGTCAATGCAGAATGTTCAGTGGTTACAACAATTTACCTTCAGCCAAATGTATAGAAATGATTTTCAATCATGGCCGGAGCCTGCTGTGAAGTCTTGATTCTACTTAATTATATAATTGTCATGGAAAATTAAGGGTATGCTCTTAGAGGTTACACGTCGATTTAATGCCTTCTTTTAAGTAGTCTAAAGGGTTGCTATGACACCTTACTTAGATTTTAGACCAAACCAATCTCTTCTCTTGTCTATATTGATTTTTTTCGACTTTCTTTCCTTTCATTTAGACAAAAGAGAGTGACAGGCTAGAGCTGTTCTCCTAAAACCTCGCCATCTGCCGGTTTTGTGTATATCTCTGTGGATGGCTTCAGAAAATATACGCAGTCAATATTTTGGTTAACTATTTGTTTTCTAATCGCTACTTTCAAGTAAGACAACTTTATGGAAAAAGTCAATGCATGTTGGTCCTGCATTTCTTTAGTTTAGAGCATACTTCTCTTTTCAAAGGTGTAAGTGAATATAAATAAATAGTCACAGCGTTTATCATATCATGTAACATCCAGCAAAATCATTTTATATTATCATAATTTTTTCATTTCTCTGCTAATCAGATATAGTCCAGGACTAAGGAATGATCAAAAATAAGCAGCAATTTATTTATATCTTAAGTCAAGGGTAATGTCTGAAGAGCTGAATCCTGAGACAGGATCCCATCACAACCCAATAAGATCTTAACTAATATAACAACATTTGACCTTTTAATCTGTATTATTATTTGTATATATATTGGCATCAGTTATCTAATCAGACAAATTGTCAGGACAGATCACCAGACAATAAACCATGTCTGTGTTTACAGGAAATGCTTCTTTCTAAACATATTGAAAAGTAGAATCCATAAATTAGGAGCTGAGACCATGCCGCAGATATGAGAATTGTCAAATCTTTCTGAGAATTTTTTAACCCATGACCTTTGTAAATCCGTACTCAGACTTAGTATACAACAGTATTAGTAAAACATCTTTGCAGCCGGAGAAACTGTCTTGACGAAAGACGGAGTGAAAATTGGAATTGTTATGGATGTAGGATTTGTATACTCGTATATTCTCAGATGCCCCCATCCTCTTGCTTTTTTTTCCAAGAAGAGATCATGTTTTTTCCGAACTTCTACTACTTCTACTTTTTATTTTTGTATCTCAGCGGAAGAAATAACCAGTTAAATGTTCATTGTCAGTTACTGATTGCTTGGGCTGGATCCCGATTTCAGGAGTCTCCTTCTTGGCCACATCTGCATGTATAAGCACGTCTTGTCATCGAGTTGCTGTCAGGGAGAGGATAATGCCTCCCACACGGACGTTGTACGACATTATAAGTATATATAAGTTTAGCTGTTTTAAAGTTTAAAGTTTTAAATAGTTTAAGACCATGGTCACACTGTGGACTCTGGCAAAAAAAAAACTACGTTTATCCAACCCATCACTGACTGTAAGATAAACCTGCCTGTCCCTGCAGTATGAATCTGTCGGACAGGTATAGTACTTGAGGTATATAATGATAATAAATAATAATAATAATAATTGATCTAGACTGTAATTACAACGGCAGGTGTAGTTATAAGTTCAGCCTTTGGAGTCATTAGTCCTTCTCCACCGCGGGAAGTTGTTTGAGATTTCTATGTGTGAGTAATATTATTATAGTCACTGGTATAATCCCACATGCAGATTATGCATGTGATGCATGTCTTGGACATGTATCAACCTTTTCCTGAACACCTGTGGTGCAGCGGCAATTGGTGAACGAATAACCAGCAGGTGGTAATATGGAGCAGAGACCCATGAGCTCTGACACAGTTTACACTCTAACTCAAACGTTAAGTGTGTCAGTTTACTTGGTGGAGAATTGAGTGATGTCTGAGCTTATTTTGTCTATCGGCGATGTTTTATCTCTCAGCTTTTTTTTTAAAGTGAGCTGCTGTGAAAGCTTTTGTGGAATCTCGGCTCTGTGGATGTCTGTAACCATAATGCAAGACTTCCAGGTGCACTGAGTACAAAGTGCCATCGATAATATCAGCTTTGTGGAAGAAGTGTCGTGAAGTTTTTACAAACATATCAAGCCGTGGTAAATCTGAGCAACATATTTATGCCGATGGGGAGAATCTGAGCGACAAAAAATATATATATATATTTTTCATTTTCTTAAAATGTGTGTGTGTATTTTTGATTGAATAGTTTGAGGGGATCCTGTGCTATCATGGCTAATTATGCATTCACATTACAGCATTTGACAGGTCTTTGCATAACGGCAGACATAAAAGAGCAAATCCTCCATTGTTTGTCCGGACAATACTGTCCTAATGCGGACACAGCCGCTTTCTAGATTTTGCAAGGGGCAACACATATAGTGGCCAGAAGGGGGTGAAGCTGCGGATGAACTGTGCAAGTGAGAAGCTTCTTAGCATCCTCTCCCATTTCTGTGCAGAGAGCAGCATTGCAATCGGGTAACGTCTGTTCACCTCGGAGGGGAATTCAATGGCTGGGTGAAATTGTGCTGAATTTCAATGAGGCTCACTAGCATGCTGGCAGCATTGTCAAACTCGGTATCAGCGGGCCACAGGCAGATGAGCTTCGGGTGTATCGAAAAAGTTCACTGTCAAATGTTGTATTGAGTTCAAGGTCGGCATCAAAGCGAGAGGATCTTTTGGTGGCTAAAAGTGAGGAAGAGGAGGAGGAGGAGGAGGAGGTGTGGTGGGAGGAGGAAGAGGAGGCTTGTGGCTCTATTGCATCACTGAATACTGTGCATCGCCTTTCTTCTTGCTCCAAGATAAGAGAAGGTACCGGGATGATATTTAGTGCTCCAGCTACTGTACATTAGGTCAGTTTCAGAAACATTCTGCACCCAGAAATGAAATGCCACAGCAATCACTTCAGCATAATATCTCTCTTCACCAGCAGCGATCCTGCCACCCATTCAGACTCATTACATGTTTTTATATTTATTCCGGTTGTATTTAAAAGCCAGAATGCACAGTATTGTACATGAGTGGACCTAAATGTTGGATTAATTTTTTTAATAATAGTATCCATGGCATTATTGATCCAGCTTGAGGGAGTTTTTGCACTGATATTTCCAAACAGACACCCTAACCTCTTCAAGGAAAAGTATAATTGATTTTAAGGCGCAAGACTTGCTTTCTTTTTCTTCATTGGAAAGGAGAGAAATGAATGTGTTTTTGAAAAAGATCCCATCATATTTGGCACTTAACTTCTTATGGTTTCCGTTCATGCGTTGTATCAAAAAAGGTCGAGAGCCTCGATCAAGCAAGCGTTATAAGACACAGATTCTAAAAAAGCCATTTGTTCAATGGTTATCATTCGAGGTTAAGATAGGAAAAACAAAAAGTGTGGAGATATTTGTGGTGGCTTTTTAATAACAGCAGGTCTCTTACTCCAGATAGCAAATAAGCATGTAATTAACATCCAAATGGCAGACAGGCAGCAATTCAAACCATCATCCATTTTTGTTCAGCGTCTCAGAATAAAAGCTCTTCTGTGTGTACATAATCACAAACCATCACAAATTCATTCTTGCTTTTTTCATCCATATGAAGGACTGTTTTTCTTTCTGTTTTAACCTTGAGTGAAGGATGGGTCAAGTGCAATGCACTGTCCCTTAGAGGTTGCACACATTGTCATTGGAACAGGCCTTGGCCTGCATGTTAATTTACATTCTAAAGCACACAGTTTATAGTCAGGAGGTTTCAGAGTTGTTAACTGGATCGATTTAAGATTTTTGAATGTGTTTCACCTCTCTTCTCCAAAAGGCTTTTTCAGTTTACTACAGACAGACTACTAAGTTCTTATTCCATTGTTTCCTCCTAATAAAAATATGTCAAGTCCCAGGTACCACCTCAGAAAACTGGAAACGGATTATTGCATTCGGGTGACCTCTCTTTGCCTTGAGCTATGCAATACTCCCGCATGTCATTTGCTATCTGGTAGGCCTAATTTGTACTTGGCAATCTGCACTTGCCCTTTAAATCCCCATGACAGGCATTGTGAGGCTGTGTGGTCATTTACAGATTCAACATTTCTGGTATTCCATGGCCAGGGGGCGGGGCCTGATCTTGGACACCCGATTGGCCACACCAAACAGCGTCGCAGCGTCCGCTTACCCACTCCCTCACCAACACACGCCGCGAGCATCAACAACCCCCCCCCGCTTTAATACTGTCAGGCCCAATCACTATTGTATTTTGCCACACCCATTCAACAAAAGCCATGAATAAATAAAAAAAACAGTACACACATTTAATAAACAAATTGTGTATTTTACGAAATGATTGCAATCCCCCCATAGCAATTTGTGAATGACACAAAGGCAACTTGCATTTCAAGATTCTGCTGCATAAATGTCTTCACCATGTATTCAGATATAATGTACCATATTGTCCCATCGGTGGTATAAGTGCACAAATAAAAGAAGCTGACGTCAGAGTGTAAACAGTGTTTTTTCCAAAGTGCAGAAATAAAGGCCACCAGTGCAAATACAAACATTACCAGTAGAGCGTGCATTCACAAGGATTGACCCGTGTGGACTTTCTAGTCTGTTAATGCAGATGTCACCACTTGTTCTTGTTCATGAGATTCCCCACTCTGTGCAAAAATTTCTCCAGCTTATTTTCGTGGTGTCCTTGTGCCTCGGCTCTGGGCAGGCTTTTGATTTTCTCCTCAGAGTTTGGGGTTTGAGGAGTGTGTGGAGAGTTTCTCTTTTCGAGTGAGCAGAAAGGCTCAAATCTGCTGTACACGCGACTCTCGGCTCCTCGATTCCTTCGCCAGCTGCCTGTGTCCAGGCTGGGTTTCGCACTTCTGTCAAGAACGGTGGGCTTCTTCTGCCTGCTTATTTTGGTGAGAGAGACCTGCGGCAACGATTGATGCTCCTGAGTTCTTGTCTGAGGTTTTGAAGTGTTGTCCTGGTTCTCCGAGGAGGACCTGACCGGATTAAGTTTGAATTTGGACGTTTGATGAAGTTTTCCACCTCTATCTGGAGTTTCCTCCTCATCCTCAGCTGTTATAGTGTCCGTGCTTTCGCCTGACCTGAGACTCAATGTTTCTGTGTTTCCCACTGAATCCTCCTTTCTCTCTGGTATGTTCAACAAGGATTTTATTTTCGTGGAGCTCTTCGTTAAAATAGGCTGAGAGCCCTTGCTGTTGCCTTTGAGGGCCATGTCCTTGCTGTTCACATCCAGCGCTGCTGCAGACACAGTCCTTATTGGTGGCTCTTGCCAGATGGGAGAACGGGGGTCATTCGTACCTGCGATATTCTTGACATCGTAATGAGAGATGGATCTTTGATCCTCCTTCAGATTTGAGCCATAGCCGCTATTATGTGCATTGATCCCTGCTGTGCCCCTATTTACTTGCATTCTTGCAAACCCTCCATACATGTGACTTGAGGAATGAGGCACGTATTCGGTGTTTGATCTGGGATCTGCCACGCTGTGCCGTTTGTTCCAACCGTCTGCCAGGAGGTCAGGGTTTGTCATCATCATCTGCCCGCCTTTAGCTCGGCCTAAGCTGGCATACACAGAGTGATGGGAATGGGAGTTTCTCATGAGCTCGTCGTTGCTTTTTCGATTCTCACCTGCCATCGCTGGATTCCACTGCATAGATGTGTAGTGCAAAGGAATGTTTGGTGCTGCTAAGGGGACAACATTAGAAGGGGTGCTGCTCATGTGTCTATTTGGCTCCATTTGCTCTGGGACGTTGGGCCTGAACGCAAAGGAGGACCTTGTTCTTCCCTGCATGAAGGAACCAGCTTTGTCCATAGGTTCAAACTGGTCTAAGTAGTCAGAAGAGTCTCCAAATGGGACATCTTGGTTTTTGAGGTAAGACTCGATCCGCCATGTGCGCATGAACGACTTTGACGTGTTCTCCAGTGTTGGCACGTTCTGCTGCATGGACAGATTCTGTTTGTCACGATCATTGTAAGGCTGCCACATGTTTGGACCTCTGTAAAGCTGTGGCACTTGTGAAAAATTGTCTTTGGGATTTGTGTTTGGTCCCTTTCCTGTGTCTCTGGAGATATTCCAGTGGCTTGCTCTGGGCCTGATGTTCTGTGGTATATATTCATTTTGCCTCTCCCCTGCATAGCTGTGCCTTTTCAAGAGGTCCATCTCATCTGTTGAATGAAAATGGGACATCTGGTTCTCGAAACTGATCCCGTTCCCGATTAAAGGCCCATGGTTGTTAGGCCCCTCTTCAAGGAGCCTGCTTTCGTAGTCTCTATTGCCCAGTTTCCTCTCACATGTCTTGCGATAGACCGTGTCCAGCGTGTGCCTCAACACGTCCCTCCGCTCAATTTTCGGCACAGGATGAGATGTTGGCAAATTTTGACGTCCTTGTGGCCCGTTGTGTTGGAACAAAGCCTCTGGGTTACATAGTTCCACTGGCACAGTCGACCGGGCATAGAGTGTCCGAAACTCCTCGTCGTACATCTTCACCAGATGGCCTTTGATCACCTGCACCATGCTCAGATTGATCTTCTCAAATGACCAAGTGAAGCTGAAAACAAGACAAGACAACATGAATATTTTATAATATAATGGTGAAACACATCCACTGTTTATCCATTCATTTGTTGGGATAAAGAAATACGCACACGGAGCCGAAAAATTGCTTTTTCACAATTTTGTAGCCACGTTCGGAATGCTTTTAGTGTACGCCATAGCTGTCTAACAGCTTCTTTGGTGCAGATTTGTTTACCTGTAAGAGCCATAAATAGCTGTGTGGCAGTCGACTAACAGAAACTTCTGCTCCATTTCCCCATGAAATTTTGCTCCTGATCGACAGAGGTAATCCTGGCCTCTCACAGTGCGCACCCTCATGTTCTATCGTCAGAGCAATGAAAGAGAATTGTCAGACCTTATTTAGCACAGTCGAAATGTTCAGAAATATGCAATAATAGGTATGTCGGGCATACAAACAAATACTGAGAAATGGCCAAACCAAACACACAAATCCATCCTTAATGAATTTGTACTGTACTCGTTTCGGGAATGATACAATTTTACAAGCTGCAAGTGCCTGCACCTCAACCAAACAACAACAACCAAATAATCAGGACATTTTGATGTAATGTATTTTAGATTCAAGAAAAATAAACATTTTGAGCGAATGCAGATGTTATAAATCGCAACACTTACCCTGAGTTGTTGGATTCTTAGATCGTGATTTTCTGCCATTGTGAGGAAACTTTTAAAATGGCAGTCATCCAGAAGCACATAGACCGGGACTCCTCGTGAAGAGGCATCAACAAGTTCTTTAAATATATCGACATCAGTGAATTTGTCCATCACAATGGCAATGACCTGTGAGGACATAGTGAATAAATCATGATCAGTTGAGAGCAGAGCGAGTGCACACGCACTTCACACTTGTAAAACCTTCACACATAGAAAAGTCAGAGTGAAGTCAATCACAGTGGGTTTTGAAGTGCTCCCTGTTCTTAAATGTAACAGTATACTTTCTTCTGCTGCAATGGCAGTTCATCATGATAATATGCAATTCGAAAATGCTGAATGTTATGAAGCAGCATCATATTAAAATGTACCGGTAGTATGTAATGAGTTCCTTAATGAACTCATTTCCTACAAATTCCTCTCCCTCCTTTCATTTCCTGCGCAGGAGGTTTTCAGAAGATTTCTTCCCTTCACGAGAGGGCTCAATTTCAGTCGTGTGTATGCGATGTCCAACCAATGCATACGTTTCAATAGATATTATTTAACCCCCCCCCCCCCCCCCCCCCCCCCTTAACCCCCCCCCCCCCCTCCCCCCAAAAAAAATTGCTGTCGTAAGACAAAAGCAATCCCAGCTGTTGTGTCCCATGACAAATGACTGCATTTGATTTGTATGCTTTTGTGGTTGTAATTATGGAGAACAGAACGCAGGGTTCCATTAGCTCCTTCAGCGCTGTAGAGAGAACAAAATTCCGTTGCTCTTCCATTGTTGACCCTCCTGCTAGTCTTCCACTGCATAAGGTGGATGGATTAAGTCAGAGCAGTAGTAACTGGTTCATAACACAGAAGCTAATTGTATGTGATTAAGATTTCTAAAACTAAATTATAAATCATAATGACACAGTTCCTGAGAATGAACTGAGGCGCTAACTGTGTGACGAAAAGCATTCCATAAGGGGATAGAACTCTTGAGTGTTTCCCGCACTTTCTTCTTCAGATGATGGGTTGCAAAACCAGATCGTGACCTCATTAACGGTGGCAGACACTCCTTTTATCTGGAAATCTAGAACAATGGTCCGAGGAGTTGCCTCGAGGGCCAAAAGTGTGGTACCACATAATTGTGAGGCACGATTGTCGCGTTGAACTCAAGAGAAATATGCCCCTGTCTGTGTCAGCACCTTGTTTAGTTTTCATTACCTGTTTTGCATCCTGAATGCTCTTCCTGATCACCTGTTTGATGCTGGGGCTGTTTTGTCTCGGTGGATGAAAGAGCAGATCTATATTGGTCTGTAGTTTTTCGCGCATGGCCTCTGGCCACCCTAAGTCCAAGTCTGGTGTGTCCACATCCGAGTGGATGGGCCAGTACGTCCCCGAGGATGGCGGGCTGACGGATGGACCATTGATTTCCTCCGTGGCCGCCTGAGGTGGAGGCTTCTCAGCGTTTGAAGTAATGAAGAGAAGCTCATCGTCTGAGAGGAAGCTCCCGATGCGTTCTCCCTTGAGGAACTCCTGGTAACTGTCTTTGCCATCACTTACCAGGTGATCAATCGCGAGCCGATATGACTCTTTGTAGTCGGGCACGATATAATCCTCTAATTGAAAATCTTCCCTCAAGGAAGACAGCATGGACAATTCTGAAGACTCCATCGCTCCAGTCTGTTTCAGTAGCACCTGTCATAGATTACAGAGTTAGTCGACTATTTAGCTATTGACTAAATAGAAGAAGACCAGAGGAAAAAACAGTATTACACGGCGGAACTATTCATAGGATAAAATAGAAACAATAAAGTAAAAGTAATGCTCTCTACAATATCATACAACATATGGTAAAGTCATAGTGCACAATGTTAAAAAACACACCTATATAGATTTCTACTTGGCTGATGGTTTATTTGATGACAGGCGACCTAAGAATAAGCAACAGATTTCTCTTATCAATGTTTTAGCTTTAGTTTTACATAATGAAAAGACTAATAGGTGATATCATCCGGTGTCTCACACACAGAGCATATTGATAATGTTCCTAATGTATTGATTGTGATTAACTCTGAATAGGACGGTAAAGGTCACAAACTCAAAACCAATTATTTAAAAAGGGCTCCTTTTTTCTATATAGCTCCCACTCTTAACATTACCACAGCAGCGAAAGAGGTTTTATTTTTTTAGTGGGCACAGAATCACAGCCATATATGTTTTGTTTACGTAAACTGTCGCTTTTCTTAAATGTGAGAACATTTGCAGCCGTTTTTGTTATTGCTGCACCTGTAGTTAAGGTTAAGTGGGGTTAGCAGCAAAAATAAATGTGGCCAGGGTATGTCGCAGTCTAATAAGGCTGTTCAACTACACGTCCACATGCAACGAACCATGCAAACATCCAATCACTAGACATTTTTGTGATTTCAAAACAAAGTTTAATAAATGTTTAATAAGTTACTGGGGACTATTGTATAACTTTCATAAAAACCTGTTTAAGGATTGGATTTCAATGGCTTTAGGCCTTAATCCAAGAGTTTTTGCTTGCTGATCAGTGTACACATATACAGCTGTCCTGCTTGACAGAAGTGAATGCGTAGAGAGCCGAGAAATGCAAGTTAATAATATACACCTGCATGGGTCAGTTTCTTTTCAGTTCAGTTTCTAAGGGATTCAGCGAGTCAGAAAATAGTAGTGTTCACTACAAACAAATGAAGACATGGACTCCTATAGACTCTGATGTCCTATCTGAAGTTTTGAATGTGAACGGCTCTTTGACATTTAAAACGTTCAGGGCAGCTTTGCCTCATTTAAATAGCTATCTCAAACTGCAGAATTTTTTGAAGTGCGGATCTACTACAAGATTATAAAAGACAACTTGTTTAAGGGTGTGCCTTATTTGTGTAACCATAACCCACCCAACACATGTTAGCCTTGTACAAACAGTATATTTATCTACATAGTTTATGCCATACCGTTCTGAGAATACATTTCAAATTTGTTTTTGAGGCTTCAAAAGCCCAGAGAGCCGGTCCCAAACCCAATGATCTTTTACTGAAGAATAGTAACTTACATGTAGATTGTGAACTTTCTGAAAATCCTCTTGACTGCGTGCGGAAGATTCCTATTTTATTTATGTGTGATCCGCCAATACTCAGTTTTTAGAGAAGCTACTGTCTGCCGTGTGGAAGAGACAAAGACTAGGAGGTGTCTCGGCGTGATAAGCAGTCTGCAGTTGGAGGGTGTGGATTCCAGTTTTGACATGTAAATGGGCTTGTTGGAAACTTGCTCACAGGCAGCCATAAACCTGTTTGAGACCTTTGGCCACTCCCCCGCTCTTCAGGGATAAAGTTCACACTGGTGAAAATCAAGATAATCCCAGACATAAAGAGGCTTTGATAAGTACTTCAGGAACTGTGGCGCTGGACCTCATGAAATCATGTTCGGCCATGAATGCGAATTTACGCAAATACAAATACACAACTAATGTGTGAGTTGACCAAATAAGTTTCTATGGCTGGTTCTATCAAAGCGTTTGGTGGGCACACAGCTGTTCTTGTGAGTTCTGATTTCCCTGTAATTTGCGGCAAAGGCTTAATAGAACAATATTGGAGATTTCCTTTCGTTCCATTTCATCTGAGTTTTATTATTGTGTTAAAACTTGCTTACGGGAGTCTCTGAGGGAAACAAAAGTGCATTCATGCTGGTGATATCTGGCATTCTTTGACCTGCCTGGTCAGTTCTCACTCATTCTCTTAAGAAACTGCTCATTATCTAACATCTGTTCCGAAAAGGAAATGCTGCAGTCCCCGGTGTCATTTCATGGGAATTAAACATTGTCTCACTTGAGGGCTGTGTATAATATCAGATGTTCCTCAGCTGACGTTCAAAGGCTCACACATATAGATAAAAGAAAAATAATACCTTTCATTTTCCCACTCGTGAGTCGCCAAAATCTTTGTCCTGTGTCCTTCATAATTCTTTTTAACCAATCATCCAATTGCCCTTAAATTACCCTGCTATGCTTGCTAAAATAAATTATGATTACGCAGAAAATGTACCTGCATTTCCTGTTTAATGACTGATTCCCGAAAAGCATGGACAAATCTTCAGGGATTTGTTTTATGATCATATTGATTTTTTTCCCTATCAAACGTGAGCTCACGGCCTGATTTGGCAGTAGCACACATGTACACACATGCCGTACGTGCAAAATTGCAAACTCATATAATACAAGTTGTTCTGTTTAGGTGTGAGGCCACAGGCGTGTAAAGTAAATTTGATAGTCAGGAATGCTTAATACAGCTATCTGTGCATTGCATTTATATCGATAGCCAACAAAGTGGCAAAAAGATGCTCAGTCTTAAACTCACTGTATTTCTCACGGTGTTACTGAACCATACTCTATTTGTAAGTACATCAACAGATTATCTTTTGCCAGCAATGGAATATGCCCTTTGCAAGTTATTTTAAGGAATAGTCATTTATGATTTCCTCACCCCTTCTTTTCTGCCACATTAGATAAAGTCAGGAAATGAAATCTCCATCGTCATTATATGGTCATTTTAATTTATAATGCAATGTCAGTATAATTATAATCGAAATAATCTAGTGCTCCGTCTTCCAAATGACTAATTTATTTACAAGAAAAATCCTGGGAACCTGAGTGCGTCATAGACTTATGTTGAGACTGTTTCTCCTTTAAGCTCTAACGCCTCAAGTGTTGCCACTGTGCTTCATGAGAAGACCAGACCAGATATCTGCACCATTGTTTGGCTGTGTCTGAAATCTGGGTGTGTGTAGATTAAGTAACGTGTGCGCAGGATCACGCAGGGACTTTCTTCTCCTGGAGCAGGCTCCCTGTGAGTCACCTTTTGTGACACCCAATCTCTGCTCTCCGTGCAGTCGTCATGATCATCAGTCCCTTAAGCTGTTCTTTGGGTTTTGCTGGCAAGTCTGAGCAAGAGCCATGTTGCTGTAGCTTCATTATTACGCGGTGGCAGAGACTGAGTGGTAGAATGAGCAGAGACAGACCCATAATAGCCAGTTTGTCATTGTTCTCACTGTGCATGGTTTAAATCGATGTTAAAAATCGGAGTTACATTGCATGTTCACATGATTCATCAGAGAAGTCAGCGTATTATATATTTAACTGTGAACACTGGCTCTACAGGGAGACACAATGTGAAACATAAACGGAGCAGTGGTTTATAGAGTCATTACATTGATGTTGATAACATCTTGCGTGAGATTTTGTAATCTTGCGTTATCTGTGAAACAGGAAGTTATGGGGACTGCACAACCATTACTGCCTTCAAAACATCACAACTCATTTTTCCAGTTTCCACCTAGTCATCCAGTGCCTCAAGAGAGAACTGAAAAAGAAAAAAACGTAAACATACGCTTACGCAACATAACAGGATATTGACATTTGAGTGGCACTCATCGTCAGTGGTCATGATTAAGCTCAATAAAACAAGGAGCTTTTAGCCCTCTTGCCCTCTTTTTTAAAGGTAGACTATTTTCAGATATCTTTCTTTACCAACCTTGAGCTGCAATTGCCAACTTATCCAATTTTATTTGCCAACAGGCTTTTTTATCTGGGGCGCTCTGAGTACAAAGGTAAGGGGTTTGCAAATGGCAAAAACTATTGTTTATATCCATACTCTGTTCCTCCATTTATTTTAAATGTAATCATATATATGATTGAGTAATATGCATAGGAGTGTCTTTGTATGTATGTATTTGTATGTGCCCTCAAGTGTTTGCATGCAAGTGGGTCACTTGTTTATATAAACCAATTAGAGAAGAAAAAGCTAGGAGAACCTATTCAGGTTTTCATTGTCTTTGAGAGTTTTATTTTTATATGTTTTTACAATGATGGCCGTCTCATTAGTCAAGGTTCTCCAGTGGTATCTTTTAAAACTGCATTGACATAGTTAGAGAGGTGTTGCTGCCAATTAAACGCAAACATAAAGACAAACGCAACAAAGAGCAGCCTACAGCTCTTCTTTAGCGTTATGTAAACCCGTGTGGACTGAGGTGTTGAGCACCGTCGGTATTAGTCACACGGTGCTCAGTATAGTTTTGATTGTGTGCATATGCCATTGTTTTTATGGGGTATATTTTTGTGATATGAAATTCTGCACTGCAAAGTCGCCACGTAAAAGATGATATATTGTATTACTTTTTTCAGTGGCAATGTCTGCAAATGTATTCTATAACCTTTCTTTCACTCATCCTATTTTTTTCATTTTCCCAGAGAATGTAGTGGTTATTGACTAAAAGAAAGTTGGATTAGACAGAACCTCTATATGAGGCCAAAACTATGTAATTCATTTAAAATACAGCATGTTGTTTACATCTTTGGGACATTCGCGTGGGATTAGCCTTTAACAGTTTTGAAATATTATAACATGTAGAGTATATGATCATACAGCATTCAGTTGAGTCACCTCCTTCAAATAAAGGCCCATGATACACGGGTGCAGTGCAGTGACATTATTTAATCAAATTAATAACTAATGTCTTATCTCTATAATAATGAAAAATATGATTATTCAACGATCCATTGTTCATTTTCATTTCTTTGTTTTCTTATTAATCATGTATGATAATAATCATAATCTCATAATAGTATAATAGGCTAAGAAATTAAAAACCAACAGTGTCCAGTACCATGAAAGCTAGGTCAGTTCATTTTTCATACACCCATATAGCCAGTTTAGTTCAGTACATGAGTGAAATCTTTGCATGCTTTGTAATGAATCCTCTTTTTTAAATCATCAGTTAAATATGCCCTTAGCAAGTTTATTATTATTTAATGAATGGCAGCAATTTGGTAATTCGTTTCTTTTGTTGTCCATTGTACTGTTTTGTATGTGTGTTTATTGAATGAGATCAAATATAGAATTATAAAACATTGACATAGTCTGGCATCAAAGGCTGTCTTCTAGTCATTTGTTTTCACATCGATGCAAAATGTAGAAAGTTCTTTAAAGGGGTGATGAGTGGGTGTGAAAAAAACACATAATAGCAGTATGGCAATGGTGTGTGAGGACTTCCAAGTATTCTTTGAATGTACATGACGCCATGTAATATACACAGTAATAACACTGCCTTGGTGACAGACTGATCAAAATATCAGTGAATTTGACAGTGTATTTACTTTTATATGTTTGGCGAGATTGTGCAAAATACAAGAAAACATATGCAAAATATATTGTTTATTCGATCACATGTGCAAGGTGATGTCTTGTCTGTCTAGTTAGAATAGTTTCTGCCCACCAGATAACGACAAAAGTATTTCACTTTTCCGTTGAATATCAAGGCTCAATACATCCCTGTGTTGTTGTGTTGTCCACGTTTTGTTGAGTGTGAAATTGAATCAGAGGTCAGGTGTGCGTCAGCAGAAGGTGATAATAGAGGACAGAGAATCAGATTTGTTAGTGGCTGGTGCTCTGGTCATGGAGGGCAAGGTTGAGGTGTAGTAGAGTTCTATATTTGTGCTCCTTTTGTATGGGAGAGAGAAAATTGGGTTACCATTCGTATTGCATTCATACATGCAATACTACATACATTTATGGTAAAACGGAAAACCGTGGGAATAGTTATTTTCCAGAAGAATTAAAACAATCTTTCTTTACTAAACAGTTTACTATATCTCTAAACTTTAACTACAACAAAAGCATCAGATAAAAAATGAATGAATGCCAATGAACTATCATATAGATAGAATATCAATAAAATCAACATTGATGAGAAGAAGGGAAAGAAAGAGAGAAAGACCACCTTTATTAGTCCCACATTTTTCTCATTCTTGTCCCGTCTATACTGCCCACATGTGAGTGGAAGCCTGTGAAGTTAAATATGCAGGATTTGCATTTCAATACAATTGTTGTGCTCTTCAACCACATGTGTTACGATGTCGGTATAGACATTGTAAGGGGTTGGGGCGGTCATGGTTCTCGACAGCAGGCTGAGCCTTTTGTGATAATTTGCAAGGTTGTTTACGAGTAATGAGTAATTAAAAATGTGGGGGGAAAAATACTATGCTATGAAGTTTTTGAACGTTGCTATGCATGTCTTTAGACACCATAAGGCTATAGTAAGGCGATTTTTCTCAAATTCTATGATGACATGCAATAGTATGATGTTTTTCACTTACAAAAAAATCACCTCAAGCATTTTAATTTGCATTGCCGATGTTCTTATGCATTTTCAAGTGAAATGTGCTTTATTTACACATTTTGGACAACCTGCAAAACTATGTAGTAAGGTGTTTTTTCAAATTTTCAGATTTTTTGACGACATGCTTTACTATGACTTTTTGACTTTTTATTTTATTTTCGCATCTACCCTATTTTTAGACCCTGCCAATGTTATTGTGCGAGTTTCGACTGTTTTGAAATTTTTGACTTTTTGGCAAACATAAGGCTATAGTCAGGCGTTTCTTTTCAAAATTTTAAATTTTTTGACGACATGCTATACTATGACTTTTTTCATTTTATTTTCGCATCTACCCTATTTTTAGACCCTGCCCATGTTATTGTGCGAGTTTCGTGTTTTGAATTTTTTTGACTTTTTGGCAATCATAAGGCTATAGTTAAGCGTTTTATTTCAAAATTTCAAAATTTTTGACGACAGGCTATACTATGACTTTAAGACATTTTTCACTTCATTTTTGCATCTACCCTATTTTTAGACCCTGCTGATGTTACTGTGCGAGTTTGGAGTGTTTTGAAATTTTTGACTTTTTGACTGACATAAGGCTATAGTAAGGCGTTTTTTATCAAAATTTCAGATTTTTTGACGACATGTTATAGTATGACTTTTTGACTTTTTTCACTTTATTTTCGCATCTACCCTATTGTTAGGCCCTGCCAATGTTACTGTGCGAGTTTCGAGTGTTTTGAAATTTTTGACTTTTTGACTGACATAAGGCTATAGTAAGGCGTTTTTGTCAAAATTTCAGATTTTTTGACGACATGCTTTACAATGACTTTTTGACTTTTTTCACTTTATTTCCACATCTACCCTAATTTTAGGCCCTGCCAATGTTACTGTGCGAGTTTCGAGTGTTTTGAAATTTTTGACTTTTTGACCGACATAAGGCTATAGGAAGGCGTTTTTGTCAACATTTTAACATTTTTGACGACATGCTATACTATGACTTTTTGACTTTTTTCACTTTATTTTTGCATCTACCCTATTTTTAGGCCCTGCCAATGTTACTGTGCGAGTTTCGAGTGTTTTGAAATTTTTGACTTTTTGACCGACATAAGGCTATAGTAAGGCGTTTTTGTCAAACTTTTAACATATTTGACGACATGCTATACTATGACTTTTTGACTTTTTTCACTTTATTTTCGCATCTACCCTATTTTTAGGCCCTGCCAATATTACTGTGCGAGTTTCGAGTGTTTTTAAATTTTTGACTTTTTGACCGACATAAGGCTATAGTATGGCGTTTTTGTCAAAATTTCAGATTTTTTGACGACATGCTTTACGATGACTTTTTGACTTTTTTCACTTTATTTCCACATCTACCCTAATTTTAGGCCCTGCCAATGTTACTGTGCGAGTTTCGAGTGTTTTGAAATTTTTGACTTTTTTTCCGACATAAGGCTATAGTAAGGCGTTTTTGTCAAAATTTCAGATTTTTTGACGAGATGCTTTACTATGACTTTTTGACTTTTTTCACTTTATTTTCGCATCTACCCTATTTTTAGGCCCTGCCAATGTTACTGTGCGAGTTTCGAGTGTTTTTAAATTTTTTTCCGACATAAGGCTATAGTAAGGCGATTTTGTCAAAATTTTAACATTTTTGACGACATGCTATACTATGACTTTTTGACTTTTTTCACTTTATTTTCACATCTACCCTATTTTTAGGCCCTGCCAATGTTACTGTGCGAGTTTCGAGTGTTTTTAAATTTTTGACTTTTTGACCGACATAAGGCTATAGTAAGGCGTTTTTGTCAAAATTTCAGATTTTTTGACGACACGATTGACTACGACTTTTTGACTTTTTTCACTTTATTTTCGCATCTACCCTATTTTTAGGCCCTGCCAATATTACTGTGCGAGTTTCGTATGTTTTGAAATGTTTGACTTTTTCACCGACATAAGGCTATAGTAAGGCGTTTTTGTCAAAATTTCAGATTTTTTGACGACATGCTTTACTATGACTTTTTGACTTTTTCACTTCATTTTCGCATCTACCCTATTTTTAGACCCTGCCAATT
>JAFBJU010001914.1:56509-68419 GCA_016785305.1 Colistium nudipinnis | reverse complement strand
TCATGGGCATCCAGGTGCATGGAGCCGTGGGTCGCCGGCTCAATTCCCACTCGAGACACATGTTTTGTGTCCCGAGTGGGAATCGAACCGGCGACCCACGGCTCCGCTGACTGACCATGAACCTACATGCCAAACCAGGGGAGCTAACTTCACATACAGGGTTTTTGAACGGAACTTCTATATGATGACGTCTTTTAAATGTCTGACGTTTTTTTTGAAGTAGGTCATGAGGAGAGTTTTAGTTGGACATCACAGGAAGTGTGGAGTTTGTGCACCTGGTAAGGATGTTAACTCATGGAGCTGTGGCTGCTGGTTCAATTCCAATCTATGAACACTTTTTTTTTTTTACTATAACAATTTTCCCCTCCACCAACTTTTTGAACACATTTCTGGAATCTATAGTCATATTGGACACCTTACAATATACATTTCTTTCTTACCATACTTCCTGTGGGGACCTGATCAACCTGCTGTGGTGTTGGACTTCATGTCCCAGTTGGTTTGTTTGGAGAATCACCTCAGCTGCGTCACTGCAAAGAAGAAAAAAAAGGAATGAAAGTCTCCATTTACCTCCTCGTTGGTAAATAAATTCAAGCCTATCCAGTTTTCAGGCGTAGGCACTGTACATACTAACCAGCGTGAGAATTTACAATGTGGAGCACACACACCATTTATGATGATGAACTATTGTGTTTACATCTGTGTGTGTGTGTGTGTGTGTGTGTTTATATCTGCTGGTCTCAGCAAAGTGATTGTGTTAGATATTGATGCGATGCTCTTCACGCCTTTATGGAGTGTAAAATTAACGAGCTGTCGGCTATGCGGATGAGATTAAATGTTTTTGTTGTGTGCGTGTGTGTGTGTGTGTGTGTGCGTGTGCGTGATTCACGGTGGCGGGCGTCAGGAGTGCTGCTGCGGCTCTGCATTTTAAACTGACGCCACGGGCGACGAGGGGTCAGCAGCGTTAAGCAGAGGAGAAGAACACCGCCGTCCCTCCGGCAGACAGCACAACACACCGGCATGCAAATGAGTTTCCACCTCACCCCCCTCTCCCCCTCCCCCCCCCACATTTACAAGCACCATGTAAACACCGAGGTACGGCTTAATAAGTGCAATGCATGTAACATAAAGTGTTGATTAATGTTGTCAAAGATATGGAAATGCTGGCATCACTTCATGGAGAGGGAGTATGCATGAATAAAATGTATTCAGATAACAAACGAGTGGCTATAAAATAATGAAAGAAATGATCATATATTGGGATACATCAAATCCAGCTTCTTTTTTAAAGTGTCACTCTAAACGGTTGAAACACAGGGAGGCAGGTGCAAGGCTTCAGTCCCCGCCTTGTTATCAGCTAAAAGGAGTAAATTCCCACCAATCTGCTGCAGCTGGAATTGAAGGGTTGAGCGGAAAACAGCCCTGGATTTAGAAAAAAGCAAAAGGCTCCAGACTCTGACGGCGAAGCTGCTGCCGCGGCTTAAATGCGGGACGTATTTCGAGGTGTGGGATGAATAAAACATGAGAGCACCTTGTTTATTTCCATCCTTCAACCGTAACTCGTTCTTTACATAATTGAATTCTAGTCCGTTGGAGGCAGTGCACCTAATTGAACCGCAGCAGCGGCTAGCCAGGGAATGATTTGTTTCCATGCCGACTCCAGGGCGGGGAGTCCGTCGTTACACACCGGGACACAAAATGCTCCACAAAGATTGCTCTCATTTGTGTCCGTTTGCGTCCCGGTGGCTTTCAGTGGGGTGAGAAGCGGCCCTCCTCGCTGGCAGCCATTCCACCAGCTGCGGGTCAAAGTAATCCCCCCCCCTCCTTCCACTTCCACGCAAACATTTCAAATATGGATGGATAGTCTACCTAGGATTCCACGCAAAAAAAAAAAGCTATGCAATACAGACGCATCTAAGCAACTAGAACAAAAAACTAGAAAAACTGAAATAACATTTTAAATTACAGTGACAAAGAAACTCTTTTTTTTTTGTGGCGGACCTGAGAAGGTTTTCAAATCGTCCAATAAAAGTAAACATCACGAAAAGAGAAAAAAAAAAGGAGCTGAAAAACAATTCAAGTGGAAGAGCCGGCCAGACAAAGGAAACACATTTCCCCTAAAGTTGGAAACTACGTGAGCCGGTGACCAAAGAGAAACTGTGGAAGCTGTAAAAAAAAAAAAAAAAAAAATGAAGTGGTATCAACTGATGATTTTTAAGAGAAGGATGGAACATTAAAGGTCGACAACTGTTTTCTATTCGTTGTAATCAGAGGACATAGGTTTAAATTGGACTAAATATGATAATAAAACACCAGCTCTGCTCGCGCTCTGCACGACGGCAAACGTCCACTCAATGCCAAAACAAAGGTCAAAGGTCGAGCACTTAAGGCAGCGCGTCATCGTGACCTTGAACAAAAACATCCCGATCTACCATCTGTCCCTTCGATCCTCTAAGCCACTCAGATATGACATTTCCGGCTAAAAGCGTGATGTTGAATATTATTTTACACGCGATTTTCTTTTCCGCTGTGACGGAGCAGAGCGTGGGCCAGAAAAACCAGAAAAGTAAAACGATCTCTTGTTTTTTGGAGGAAGGAGGATGTGATGGAGATCGTTGCGGTTACGGTCCGAGGAGTGGATTGAATGAGGGCAGCGGGACATTGTGTGTGTGTGGGTGTGTTTGTGTGTGTGTGTGTGTGACTGACAGCGGGTTTCAAGTGATCGGGATGGGAAACCGGAGACGAGCAGGTCAACAGACACTGGGCTCGTGGGCTCAGGTGGATTCTGGTCAGTGTTTCCATTCACACCTCGCTGGACAGCAGGGGGGGAAAAAAAACAAAACTCAACAAGTCCTGAAATCTACAGCGCGGTGATGCTCCGAGACAGGAAGTGGACACACGAGCACCTCCGCTCGTTCCAGCAATTGTTTGAAAAAAAACAAAAACAAACATCCTATCGAAACTGATCCTGCGGGGCAGCGATGACTTATCAGGAAACTTTACGGGGACGCGAGGATTATGCAAATGAGTCCTGGAGAGAAAGTGACTGGAGTAGGCTCCAAAGGCCCAGGGCCGCAGAAGTAAACAAACCGAGACGTGACACACCACCGAGAGACACCCGCAGGTGGTTTCTGTAACCGCACACACGGACACACACACACACTTCTGCTTCGTCATCACTTCGCATTATGTCAACAATGTGTCCAAAGTGTCTAAAAAAGGGACACATTTGTTTTCTTGTCCTTTAACTACACTAGATGTTTCCTGTCACGGTCCTATGATAGAAAAAGTGTTTTTGTTTCGTTTAGTTTTTTCTGCTACGCCGAAGGAGGCCACGTTCTATTTTTAATTTTCTTCTTCTTTTTTTTTTTTCGAATAAACTATTTCAAAAAAACAACTGGAGAGGCCTAAAATAATGGAGGCCTAAACGCGACTCACTCATCAGTGAAAAAATCAGTAAATGACATCAATGACCGATAAGAACAAATAGATACATTTTGTAAATAATAGACGACAAAGTAAACATATCAAAAAGTGAGCGAAATCCATAGAAACTTATTGAATAAATAAATATTAAATGTAATAATAATGAACACAGAAAGTGTCTTAAGTGAGATTCACCTATTCTGAAAGCTGAGCCTTGACAGGCAGACGCAAATGAGCAAAACGCATGCATGCATTTATGTCACGCGCGCACACACACACACACACACAGAAACAAACAGTATCTCATTATACCCTGCTGGTGCCCTGCGGCAGAGTGAGTATTTAGACAGTTGTCCTGAGGAGTAACTGTGTTAGATAGTGAGCCATTTATTTTGGACCCGAGTGGGAGCCACGGCGAGTGTCTTGGTTATTTATTTATTTATTTTCTGTGTGCGTTCGAGTCCATGCACACGCACGCGCTGCCAGTGCGTCGGCAGGGTAACTGGACGGTGGAGGGGACACACACACACACACACACACACACACACATGTCCCTGTGTGCCTCTGCCAGGCTCCAAAAATAAATGGGCACTTGTGTTGACCCCGTGCTGAGGGATGCACCGCCGGGTGAAGGGCACCCATGTGTCAGCAGTGCGTATCACGTCTTGTCAGCTTGCGCGCGTCCTCCTCCTCGGTCTCACATTGCCCCTCCCCCATCGCTCCCCTCTCCTGTCTTTTCTATTTGCCGCTTTTTTAATTTTAGCCGGGGCCGGGTTGGCTGCCCGGTGATTAATTCGGACGGCGGGGCTCAGGTTGTAAATAGATGTTCCATTCTCACGCTTGTTTTCCTGGGCTGGGACACCGCAAAGGTGATGAGGAGACTCTGAAAACCGAGCAGGTGCTCGAAATCCCAGGGTGAGCACCAAGCGCACGCACCATGGTGGCAGTTTGTGTTTCCTCTCATTGGTTGTGTTCTGTCACTTGAAAGGCACGTGACGCTAAAATGAAAGAGATCATGCCGATGCCATGCCGATCATTTTCTTTTTTCTTTTTTTTTTTTTTTTTTTCTGCCGCCAGGAGACCCGAAATGGGTCTCCTGAGTCAGAATAGATTCCTCCGATAAGCCGCAACTGGCAAATATAATTCTGATTGAATCCCTTAGCATTCTGGATTACGCGAGAATGCATTTTCTCACAGGTATAAAAATAAGTGCAAAGTTTCCATCCCCTCTTTGGCTTTTTCAAATACAAACACTGACCAATGGCCAGATACACGCACACACACACGCGCGCGCGCGCGTCCACCTCTCTGGCCTATGAATAGATCTGGCTGCTCCGTTGCCTGGCTAACGTCACTCCACTCCACTTGTCAGTAACCGTGCTCCTTGGAAACAGCACCCGTGACACCACTCACCTATCACATGATGAGGGGAAACAGCCGCCCGCATCACCTGACCCCGCTGGCAAAAAAAAACATTAAATAACAAGGACTCCCTCAGCCCCGGGGCGCACGGTTAAAAACCGTGGAGGCAAAGGCTGCGGATCAAGAAGCCGTGGTCAATTAAACGCACGGCAGAAAAAATGAAAAATGAAAAAGAATGAATTTGGACAAGGATCCGTAAGAGTGACACGCCAGAACATCTATGTTGAGATTTCTTTTTTTCCCCCCCAACACCGAAGCAAAAGCTTGAGATTTATTTATTTTTTTCGCTGATGCTGAAGTTCCAAGCTGCAAAAATGGTATGTTTTGTGTATGTTGACTCTGCTATACCTCTGGAGAAACAGCTGCATTTTTGTCACGTGTTGGATGTTAATGGTGGAAGAGGCCATTGTTATGTGCATGTATGTCTAAATGTGTGTGCGTATTCTTGAGGTGTGTTTTTGGGTGGAAGTGAGTTTGTCTGCACAACAGTTTTGACAGAGTCCACATTAAACCCCTGTCAATGGGAAATTGGAACAGCCGCATAAAAGCTAAATATTCAGCTGGCAGGCCATTTGTGCAAAAACCGCTTCAGAAACACACACATTCTACAGGTAGTGGCGACACACACACACACACACACACAACGCAAAGATTAAAACATACTCTTTTCAAACTCGGCATCATGGGAAAAATTACGAGATTTTAGAATTGGACGTATAGTTTAGAGGGGAAAGCTTTGCAAAATCTGGAGGTGAGAGATTTGCTCAGAAAAATACATATATATAATAATAGTAAAAAACCACACAAGTTACAGAACAAAAAAAAATCAAAGCTATTCACTCACACCCTGTTTGATTAATCTAGGCACAAATCCCCTGTTTCCTGCCCTCATGAGCTCTGACACAAGCGGCTCCCAGGACGCCAATCACAGCAGCGACAAATGTATTTGTTTTCCGAAATGTAATTTAGGCCTGAAAATAAATAGGCTGTCATTTTTTGGATATCATTTTTTTTTTTAAAGACGTTAACTTGGAGCGACGGATGCATGTCACAGACGCAGGAGCTAATTCCGTCTCTGTGGAGTGGGAGTCGATGACAGGAACATAACCCCCGCTTGTACGAGGGACATCAACAGGACATGTGTGCGTGTCCCTATCACAGGACACCTCCACCCGGGTGAGTCTTTTCTATAAGCAAAGTTATGACTCCTCAGCAGTCATGCAGGGGACGCACAAACGTCCCATAAAAACACAAGTCCCTTTTTTAATTAAGCTCTGTTCACGATGAGGAAAAAAAATCCTCCAATCTCAGACGTCAACGTACAGAAATAAAAGTGATTTACCAGCACAGGAAATTGGCTTTTATCTCCGCGGATTGGGGACTGCGTGTGGTCTTGGTGGTCATTATTTTTGGATTTATTTTTGGTGCAAAAATCCATTTTGAACTGCTGAAGTGCATGAGAGTCAAATCCAGCGCAGTACTCTCTCTCTCCACCCCTGGACGGGGTCGAGCGCCCCCTCCAGCCAGCCAGCGACCTCTGACACCCACCCCGGTACAGTGACCCCGGCCTGTTTCCTCGGTGGCTTTAGCGCCACACACAGAAACTGACCACCGAAGACAATTCTAAAGAGCAGTAAATATTTCAAAATGGCTCGAGCCGCTAATATCGGCAAGGCTGGAATTTGTTTCTGTTCCTCCTTGTTTTCACTCATTCATTGAATTTGCCGTGCGGCGGTGAACGCCTCATAAGTCCGAGAGATGTGAGACCGCGTACGGAGAAGACTCTCCTGAGCTGTAGTTTTATAAAATATTAAAATTGAATAAAATACAAAGCCCAGAAGGAAATAGAGTGAATGTCGCACTAAATCCTCTACCACAATGAAAAACTTCTGCGAAATACCCATAAGTCTTTGCTTCCCATCATCCCCTAATACACTCTGCCGATGTCAAACACCGTTCTGTATCTAAGTGTCTCAAATGATTTACTAGCCGATATTTACAAAGATAAAGATAAATAAAAATGTTCAAAAAGAGAAGAAAAGCTACAATGTCCTGATCGGAGGACCGCAGGGACCAGCTGGAGATTCAGAATAATGACGCTAGAATCTGAAGGAAAGTGACGTGCAATGAAATGGAGAACGCTGCGTCACCTGAGAATTTTTGCAGATAGCACACTGAAGCCTTTTTGAGCAGAGGTCAGAGGTCAAGAAGGCCTCAAAGGAAACCGAGAAGGAAACATCTCAGACACGGGGTCGACGTAGTAGGAAAAAGACGGTGAAAGAGACCAAATGAGGGATAAACGGAAAGAATGAAGTCACTGTCTGTTTGGAAGGCCTGCACCTCCGCAAAGGAAGGAGGAGGCGCAGGAGGGTTATTGGCATGCAGCTCGCGTCCTCCTCTGATTTCTATTCTGTGTGTGTGTGTGTGTGTGTGTGTGTGCAGGAGAAATAGAGTGTTCACTGTATATCAGCACTCCAGGGGCTGCAGACACAAGGTGCCAGCAGTTTTTTTTCTTTTTCTCCACACCGCTTCCTCTCTCTATGCGCCGTGGAGGCGTTGCTCTGAGCTCGGCCGTGCACCAGCGCCGGCGTGCCGCAAGATTTGCAAAGTGGGCCAGGGAGCGCCAGAGCCCTGCAGCAGGAAGCCTCCGGAAGAGGAGAGGTCCCTGGCGAGGAACATATGTTCCAATGCACCACGGCTAACCTTGGCCACTCACAGGAGGGACTCTGTGTGCGTGTGCGGAGGTGTGGCTCATGAGGACGTTTCTTGGTAAAAGGGGCAAAAAAAATAATTAAAAACTCCATATATCATCAATCCTAAAAGTTTGGGGTGAAGAATGTCTAAGGGTATAATGAAGTTTATATTTATATTTAATTTAAGTTCAAAAGCTTAAGTTCTTTGTATAGTTATACATGGTGTATAGTGATGGATAATGTTCTGTGCGTGTGCGTGTGCGTGCGCGTGCGCCTGTGTGCGTGTGCGTGTGTGTGTACTTTAGAAGGGCATACATCTCTCCACCCCAGCAGCTGGCTGCTCTTGGGTTACTGCAGTAATACTTTCTCTCTCGCCATCTTCCGGGTAATTGTATCAGACAAAAACACACAAGAGGCCCTCGCTCGCATATGCACCCGCCCATGCAGTCACTCGCGCACGCACGCACGCACGCACGCACGCACGAACGCTCGCACGCACTCAGGGCTCACGCAGGCCCGAATGACCTGCCGTTTCTGAGTGGCTGCTATAAAAAGAAGCTGCATGCAGTTGCATAATGTGCCATTAATCAGCATTGTTCTTCCCACGGTAACAAGTGACGCTGACGGGGGGCCGGCGGGGCGGGGGGGGCGGGGGGGGGGGGTGGGGGGGGGGGGGGGCAGGAAGTGGGAGCTGCAGAATCTCCTGTCACAACACTCATCGGGCATCCAAACCACAAGCCAGGAGCTGTATTCATCGCCATCTTCCGGGTAATTGTATCAGACAAAAACACACAAGAGGCCCTCGCTCGCATATGCACCCGCCCATGCAGTCACTCGCGCACGCACGCACGCACGCACGCACGCACGAACGCTCGCACGCACTCAGGGCTCACGCAGGCCCGAATGACCTGCCGTTTCTGAGTGGCTGCTATAAAAAGAAGCTGCATGCGGTTGCATAATGTGCCATTAATCAGCATTGTTCTTCCCACGGTAACAAGTGACGCTGACGGGGGGCCACGGGGGGGGGGGGGGGCAAGGAAGTGGGAACTGCAGAATCTCCTGTCACAACACTCATCGGGCATGCAAACCACAAGCCAGGAGCTGTATTCAAATCCAATAATAAGTTCACCTTTGACCCGGGAGACATTTCCAGGTGAATCGGGTTGGATGCAGTTTTTTGCAAAAAAAAAAAAAAAAAAAAAAGACTCCATGTCCACTCCACAGCATGTCTCGCAGTAAAAGGTGGAGATTGACTAGAGCGGCAATGTCTGAGGAGGCCACCGATTTCAATTCATCACTCATTCATCTCAAATCGCCGCTCACCGCCTTTCTCCATACATTTTTTTCTTAAAAAGGAAAATGTCATCGGGTGTTTAATGAACTTATAATAATCCGCCTACGAAAAAGGTTTATTTATAGTTCAGAGGCCATTAAGCAAAAACACACTGACGTGAGGCCAGTTGAGGCAAGAGAAAAAAAAATAATAATAATTGGAAAAAATATATATGTATATATACTGAATATACATAAAGGATATACATCAAATTTAAATGCAAATTGGCTGTTTAAAAAACAACTTTACCCCTTCCCAGGCAGACGGCATGAAATAATATTTGTGCCACATGATCTTGACAGAAAACAACAAGAACATCTGGTCTGATGCCAATCAAGTCCTCAAGGAGGAGCCTCGCCACATTTTTATTTCTTTTTTTCCTTTTTTTTTCAAATTCTGCCTCAGCATCTCATCTATAGTCACTTGACAGGCCAGTGGAAATAAAAACCACCGTCTCAGTCTCGGTGTTAAGCTGGAAAATAAAGTCATAAACAAACCACGATTTGCCCTCCTGAGGTTTCAACATTTTTTTTTTTTTTTTTTCAATCGAACAATCATTCTGCCAGAGGGGAAAAAATAATAATAATACAAAAGTCAAGGGTGGCACAACATGGGTGTATTTTTGGTCACCTCGTGGATATGGAGGAACAGCTTCATCTAATGACCAGGTAGGGTTGGAGAAATAATGGGGTGTAGGCGCAGGCACGCGGCAGGAGGCGGAAGCGGAGGCTGATGAGATGGCGAAGGTTCATTTTCTCCCTGACTTCAGGTCCTTTTCATCTATTTGGATGTGACAGACTGTGACTGTGAGCCCTCCTCCTCCTCCTCCTCCTCTTCCTCCTCCTGCTCATGCTGAAATCAGTGCAATCCACTCCAGCCTGTATTTGGAGCTGGAGGACAGACCTCCTGCGTCACGGTGGACGGTGTAAAAAAAAACAAAAAACTCCGTCACTCGACGGCTCGAAAAGAAGCGGCGGCGGACAGGAAGAAGGTGTCTCCCCGACTCTGATGTCACGGTTGTGCGTGGTGAGCGCGGCGAGTGCAACAAGCACACACGCGCGCGCACACACACACACACACCCAGACACACTATTTCTTATCTTTAGCTGAAGCCTAGAGATAAGTCTAAATATAGCAGAGGAGGGAGAGGGGGATGAGTGACTCATCAGGATCAACAGAACTGATGTGTGTGTGTGTGTGTGTGTGTGTGTGTGTGTGTGTGTGGGTTGGTTTTACATACCGCTGGGGACATGAGCTTGAACACACACTGATCCATGGGGACAGTTTTAGGTTTACAATGAGGTGAAGGTCGTGTTAAGTCCTTCACTTGTGATTACGGAGGTCAGGGTGAAGGCTGTGTGTGTGTGTGTGTGTGTGTGTGTGTGTCTGTGTGTGTTTGCGTGTGCGTGTCTGTTTGCCTGTGTCTGAGACAGTGAGAGAAACGGGAGAGCGCACACGATGTACCAGGCCCAGTTTTTTTGTTTTTTTTCTGGGCTGCGTTCCAACTCTCGGAGTCTGCTTGCAGCCTTGTCCTTCCTGGGGGCGGGGGACGCCTCCCATCAGGTCCGTCCCGCTCTCTGTTCCTCGTCCTAACCTGATCTGCCCCTGTGACCTGCCTCCACCCCCCTACCCTCAAACCACTGCCACCGATACCCCTCCAGTGCTTTCCACTTCCTGCCTCCTCCTCCTCCTCCTCCTCCTCCTCCTCCTCCTGCCCTTTTAGTCTAAACCTGACCTGAGTCCTTTTGTGGATTTTTGCAGCCTGTCAATGGTTTTTCACAACCTAAACGTCCCGCCCCCCCCCACCTGCACCTCCACCCATCCTGACCTGTAATATCAGGACATCACCCAAAGCAAATTCACCAGTGAACAAGATTCAATTGCATCTTTTTTTTTTTTTTGCTTTGCAGCTGGATTATTCTCTCCATCCGGAGGAGGCTCGGAGGACGAGATACAGAAACAGAGATGAAGGAGGGAACGAGGGGAAATCTGGGTTTAAGAGCTTTGCTCCGCTTTAACGCGGGCAAATTATTCTGAGCCTGCAAAACAATGGAGCCAGGAGGAGGAGGAAGAGGAGGAGGAGGAGGAGGAGGAGGAGGAGGAGGAGGGGGGCGGAGTCAGCTGAGATCAACACATGTAGGAATTAATGAAGTTCACTGCCAACTCTCAGCAGAGAGACGTGGCAATCTGGAGGCTGGAGACTCTCGGCTAATTGTGTTTGGATAAAAAAAAAAAAAAAAAAAAAAACTCTCATACTTCATTTTCCAATTAGAAGCGTCGCACTGATTAACAGCGGCTGATTTTTGGGGGGGCGATTCGTCATGCAATTACGAAAGTGGAGCTGAAACTTTTGGTTTGCAGAGACCTCCATTCACATCATTTTATAGCGAACGCCTGCGTTTATTCCCCTTTTTTTTATTTATTTTATTTTTTTATTCTGTGACAACTCTGCAGATCAATAAGCCCGTTCACTTCATTAAATATAGGAATCTCATGATATTACATTTCCTAATTTAATAAACACAATGAAGAGGGCATGCATTCTTATTTTATTAAGGTGGAACCAAAACATCTATATTTTGCCGATGTTTTAGAATCTCTGAGCTCATGTTGTTGTTTGTTTTTTTTTTGCTGAGTAAATGTACATGTTCGCCGGGACATCCTCGTGACGCAATGAGCAGATGCAACTTACATCGCGAATGACGTCACGCAGCTTCAGAATAACGCGGATCAACAGGGCAGCAGAGCCAAAAAAAAAAAAAACGTTTTAGCCGAGCCTAATCTGGAACCAAATCAAGCGTCTCGGGTTGTTTACACTGACGTGTGTGAAGAGGGGAGTTTTGACACGGTTCTGGGGGGGATCACGTACTGATCATAAACACACGCACACCGGCGCGCGCACAGACACACACACACACACACACTGTGGTCCGCCAGCACACTGATTGACTAAACCTCTAAAGCCGATTGCGTAATAGATGCAAAAAGAAGCGGGGCAGTGGAGATTGAGAGCAGCAGCCTCTCTCTCTTTCTCTC
>JAFBJU010001914.1:17680-55525 GCA_016785305.1 Colistium nudipinnis | reverse complement strand
GAGAGAGAGAGAGAGAGAGAGGGAGAGAGAGAGAGAGAGAGAGAGAGGGAGAGGGAGAGAGAGAGAGAAGCCTTCCAGGCCGTCAACCTATTCCACTCGACTGCTGTTCTATTCCTGACCCGCCAGTGTGCTGCTCCAAAAATAAAACGCTAGGAAGGAGTGGGCGAGCACTTGCATATGCGCCCCCCCCCCCCCCCCCCCCCCCAATCTCTGAAAACACACACACACACATGCACAAAAGTTTTCTCTTCCGTGACATAGGCCTCACCAAGGAGTAAAAAAAACAAAGAAGTAACCAATAAATATGCATCTAATTTCATCAAAAAAACTGCCACATTTGCATATTCAAATGTTTTCCACCAGATACCTCTGGATTTATTGAGGCACAAACATCGTTCAAGCTTTAAACCACACACAGACACACACACACACACACACACACAACCAGCTGCAGATTTAGATCAGGCTCTGAGATTCCACATCAGAGTAAATAAGATATTTTTGACACCGACGTCAAATACGCAAAAACCGCACAACTCATAGACGCTGCTTTTTTCGGACTGTAGCTTGAAATGAACTAGTACAAATACACAACTCCCATATTGGTTATCAGGTACGACCACACATGACCTTTCCGTGTTTATTTCGAGTTGTGTATCTCACACACACACACACACACACACACACACAAATCTGCGTCCACCTCCTGTAACCAAACACCAGACATTTGGGCTGTGATTGATTTCAGTGTCTAATCTGAGACCCGGTCGTATAAGCTTGCTGATCTTTACCGTCCTGAGGATGTCCACTACACACAATCCACGTTGAAGTACAGGACTTCATTATGCATGAAAAAAAAAATAATAACAATAATAATAAATACATTAAGTAAAGGTGCCACTGAAGTACATGCAGCAGCAGTCAATTAGAGTGAGTAAACTGCGTCATGAGCGTCAACGAAGGCAGGATGCACTTTCGCTCCTCGTTTTCCACCAGTCAGTCACGCCACAGCTCCGGGCTGTGAAAGTTGCTGAGTGTGCTGTGTGCGTTTTTATGTGTGTTTGCGTGTCTGTGTGTGTGTGTGTTGACCGTTTGATTACATAAGGACGGAGGATGTGACCGCAGACTCGGCCATTGGTTTACAGCGTGAGGTGGTAAAAAAAATAAACTGGACTCCATTTAATGTGTGTTCGTTACACAGTCGATTATTGAGGCCTAATAACACAACAGGGTGAACACAACATGGTTAACACAACGTAACGCCACCAGAGGACGATCCACCCGCAGGACTCCTCATCTGCTCCTGAACGTTGTCCCTGCACCGAGGACACATCCTCAGACTTTTCTTTACCCAATTCTCTATGAAAGTACATTGATATGGAGGATACCAGATGATGCTGCAAACAGCCTCCTGCCTCTGAGATAAAAAAATAAATAAATCCCATGATCCTTTGCTGCCCTCTAGTGGATCTAAAGTCGTAATGCAACCTGTCGGTGTCTCCAATGTATTTCCTGGATCTTATTACTTATTTAATTAGTTATTATTATTTAAAAAAAAAAAACACTTTATATCCCGTAACCAAATTCAACTATGGGATTTTTTTTTTATTAATACAAAAAATTCTAATTTAGCCAGGATATTAATCAGGGATGTTGGAAAAGTAGAATATATTTTTTACGCAATGTAAAATCTTAACCAGAATTATTCCTAAACAATTATAAGTTACATGTTTCACTGTACCACTTATTAAATACCAACCCTGACCAGGTCTCACCTTAAACTACCCACACACACACTCGTCACCGTTACCGCCGACAAAACACCAGAGGATGCTGTGGTTCACACAACTTCGACCAAACACACAACTGCCCCACAACTACACGGCAGAGGCGTGAGGCAAATGAACACAGACCTGCTTAAAAGTGTGCGCGGTGCATGGAGCTGTCAAGAAATGCGAGAAAATGTGTAATTAAATAAATACCACAACCAATCACTCGTTATAAAATTCCAATCCAGGAATCCAGGAAACTGTCAAACTGTCAGGTCGTGATAAATGACCCCCGAGTTGCATCCTGGATATGCGCCATTTGTGACGGTGAGTGACACAAATTTAGAATAAAAGGGTGATTTCAGAGATTTGTGTGTTTCACGTAAAGAAAAAACAAAAACATAACGAGCCCAAGGCTCCACACAAGGATAACGACTTGATGAAAGCTGATGGCCTTTTCAGAGAGAGTCAGAGCGGGGTTGGTGGGTGGAGGCTTCGGGGAAGTGACAGCGTTTCTCCATCATGTCTCCCTGCAGAGCACAGAGGATCAACCCGCGGCCTCCGGCCTTTGAACGGCCTCCGAGATGATATACGGGCCCGGGGGCTTCTGTTGAGCCGCACTCAATGCGTGTGAGTGGCTACTGTACGATGTTCAATAGACGCGCTCCAAATGCTATGGCCATTCCAGATGCAGGTCATGAATCAAAGGTCTAAAACCACCCGGCCGGATGATGGGTTCCACAGGTGGAGGCACCACGTAGAAAAAAAAAAAAACACCCAGAATACTCTCTACCTGACGCAGGTCTACATCTGAGCCTCGAGTGAACCCAGCTCGTGAACGCGTTGACCTCGGCTAATCAACAAAAGAAAAACTTTGGAGAGGCGAGGGGAGGGGAGGGCGGGGCCTAAATATGTGCGTGAAACTGCTGCACAGCATATCAAAGCATTTAAAAAAAATAAAAAGGCATCAAAGTGCTCAAAGTAGGATAACACATGTTTTGAATATGCCTGAATTTTAATTGATAGTAAATTGTGCCTTTGTGGAGCCCAGACGAGGCATTGAAGTGGTAAAAAGGTGTTTTTTTTGTTTTTTTTTATGGACGTCAGCTGGGAGAGAAAAATAATTGTATGGTCTTGGAGTCTGAGAGTTAAACTAGTCCCCTGAGTTGACCTGCTTGGTTACAGCCGAGCACAAACTAAATCCCGCAACCACCATCGCCACCAGTGTCTTATAAAGAGGAGAGAGCCTGACCTTTAGGGGCTGACTCCGGACTGAGCCAAGATCCAACCAGGTGCTCGGTGCCTCCTCCTGTCCTCCTTCACTTCCTGGTGTCCCTGTTTAACAAATAAAAAACGGTAAATATATATATATATTTCTATAATAATCATATCCTGTTTTGTGGTAGTTTTTTTTTTTTTAAATACAACTATAATGCAATTTATCATCATCACTGAATAATGATATAATAACTAAGTATTTAAAGTAAATATACATGTATTCATTGGCTACTCAGTGCAAACAAACATGCTACATACGTGTGATTTTTTTTTTCTTTTCTAGAAAGTGGGTTTATGTGCGCACTAAGAGTTAGGGAAGGGGGAAAAAAATGTTGAGGTACCATTAGAGATGAATAAAGTCGATGGTGCCTCCACTCTTCATATTTTAAAAATATTTGATTTCTATTTCATTTCATTCTTCTCCAAGGGTTTCTGTGTGGACTGCAGAGACTTCTGGTCAACTAAATAAATAAACATAAAAAAAAATTAAAAAATAAAAATCCATGGACTGGGCACAGCTGTTGACTATAGGGATACATCCCAGATGCAGGTAGGATTGTGTTTGTGCTTGAGCAAATAATATACTGTGAACCTGGTTTGTGCGTTTGTTTGTTGTTTTTTTTTACGTGAACTGGTGTTTGTTTCGCTTACTGCCGTGGTCCCGAGGTGCAGCAGATCCAACGTTTCTCTTCCACAGCTGCTGAAGTGCACGTCCGAGGAGCCCAGCCCCTCCCAGCCTCTGGATGGGAGAAACAGAATCTCATCTGGGATGTGTGGAACACCCTCGTCGAAAGGCCCACCAAGGCCTGTTCCCGCTCTCACCCGGCGGAGACGCATGCTGGCACGCCATGAAGCGCATAACTCTCCGGTATGGGAGTGGATCTGCGGTTTACGGCCTCGGCTCTTTACCCAATTAGACTGGATGCAACACGGGCTGAAGTTTTTACAATGCCACAGGGGTCTTTCGAATGGATGGGTTCAGTTTTTGGGGATTTTTAGGGGGGGGGGGGGGGGGGGGAGGTGTTGGAGGGGGGCTGGGGACGTGCTATTCCCAAGTCTCTTTTATCACGACCTGTCAAAGGAAACACACAGTTACACGGCTGCTCTTGACCCCAAAACAGGTACACACACTCCGACAACACAGTGAGAATGGACTCAAAAAACTGAGAGCGGAGAGGAGCTGAAAATACTGAAGAAATAAAAAATAAATACAACTAAATAATAATAAATTAAATGATAAATTAAATAATAATAAATAGGAAATAATGAATAATAAATAAAATGAAAACAAAAAAACAAAAAAGAAGAGAAGAAATATCCCAAGTCTTTATTTTTTTTTTGCACATTACACAAAATTATAAAATGCCCCTTTAGATTCAAAGAGAGAGATAAGTATATAAAAACGAGACAACAGAAAAGCTCAAATGATAATAAATAGCTTTAAAAAAAAAAAAAAAAAAAGAAAAAAAAGTGATAAAAAAAAAATAATTGAAACTGTGAGGAAGTGAGGTGGTTAATAAAATATATTACAACTCCTTTCTTTGGATGAACCAAACTTGAACCTTTTCTTTTAAGCCGTTTGTGCCCAGGTGCTGCTGGGAAACACAGGACGAATGAACAAAGGAATGCAAATAAAAGAATAAAAAAACAACGGCGACTCTTAGAGAGAGAAAAAAAAAAAAAACACACGACGCCGTCTGTTTTGTGCTTCACTGCGAATCTGCAACCTCCATTTCTGCTGGAGGCCGCAGGGGACACGAGGGAACGGGGAGTCTGGGGGATTACCGCTAACAAGAGGACGCTGATGGATGAGCCCGTGTTCACATACATGGTATTTCAATCAACAAACAGCGACGACCACACGGAGAGACGCGGGATCTGAACATACGACCATCAGAAGCTCCTGAAAACGCTCGGAAACGAGAGAGAGAGAGAGAGAGAGAGAGAGATTCAGATTATTAGGTACGCCCCCTACTGAGGGCTGTTGGTGATGGCTTTGAGAATGTCACACGTGTTCTTGGAGATGACCTCTCTGAGCTTCCGTACGCGGCGCGGGCTGGACGCGCCCACGTAGCTCTCCGGGTGGAGGACCGCCATGCCGTCGTTGACGTTGCCCATGATGATGACCTGGCCCTCGGCGGCGGCGCCCGTGATGTTGGGGCACGGGCAGTTCCAGTCCATGTCCAGGAAGGTGACCTGCAGCGGCTCCCTGCCGAAGAAGCGCAGCCCCATCTTCTCGTCCTTCAGGATCTCCTCCACGGTCACCAGGGCGTGGCCGGAGTCCCGCTCCTCCGTCAGCTCCGTCATGTGACCCAGCACCACAAAGTCGCTGCGGCAGAAGCTGGTCACCATCTTCCCTCGGGGCTTGCACGCCTTGCAGTGGTGGTTCTTGGGGTAGGGGCACATCTCCTCGCAGGCTTCCTTGGACTCGAAGTTGTTGTCGTTGCCGTCGCAGCCGCCGTAGATGAAGGACTGACACTGGCGCTGGGCGCCGCTGTAGGCCCAGCGCGGCTCGTAGGCCTTACAGGGGCCCTGCAGACTGGGCAGGCCGCAGGGGCCCGCCAGCTCGGGGCCGCAGCACGCCATGCACTCCTCGAACGTCTCCAGAACCGTCCTGAGGGGGTGTGGACCGTTGCCCTGGCAATGGGTGGAGGAGACGCAGTTGTTGGTTTTGGATTCAAAGAACCAGCTGACGCTCTCCAGCTCGCTCCCACAATCCTCTGGGAGGTCGGGGGGCTTACGGCACTCGTCGGGTCGGCAGCGGGTCAGGTTTTTGGACTCGGGGGTTTTGGGCGGCCCCCCGGGGATCACGGTGAGCTGTTGGTTGGCCTGCACTGAGCCGGACGGGTTCTGGGCCGTGCAGGTGTAGACGCCCGAGTCGTGCGGTTGGGCGTTGTAGACGACCAGCTGCCCGATGTTGGTGACCACCAGGTTCCCCAGCACGTGATTGGGCCTCATGACCACGCGCTCCCCTGCGTCCGCTGGCTTCTTCTTCTTCTCCCAGGTGATCTCGGGCCGGGGCCGTCCCGCCACGTCGCACAGGAAGCTGGCCGTGTCGCCCTCGTTCACGATCTGGTGAGCGGGGCTGCTGAGGCGGACGGGCGGCTGGGGCGGCGGGACGGTGGCCCGCAGGGGCGCCGTGGTGGGCCGGGGGGTGGTGGCCTGGGGCAGCGAGGGGCTGGTGTTGGGCCAGGTGAGGTGGAAGCGGCAGGTGACCACGGTCAGGCTGGTGCCTTTGGAGCAGGCCTCCGCGTCCATGTAGCACTTGTTGTAGTAGGTCATCCCGTCGGAGGCGCAGGTGAAGTGCGGCTCCCTCTCGCAGCGGTCCCGGCACTTGCACACCGGCTGGCCGTCCCAGATGTCGCACTCGGAGCCCTGCTGGGTGCACATGAAGCTGGAGCAGGTGGCCTCCTTGGGCATCCCCACCGGACCCTTCTTCCCGTCCAAGTACCGCGCGGCCACACAACTCCTGTTCCCACACACGTTCTGGCAACACTTCTCGAAGGACTCGCACTCCTGTTGGAGAAAACAGACATGATCACAATTTTTGTAAAAAAAAAAAAAATAATACATAAAAAAATGTACAACTGATAAATCAAATTGGTCAAAATAGGACTTTTAAATCCAAAACATAAACACGCAACAGATTTATATTTCCAAGCCGTATAAAGACAAAAAAGAAATACCTGGTCGCTTTCACACTCTCGCGTGCAGGTGCTCATGGCGTCCACCCACAGGTTGGGGTTCATGTCGTTGGGGCAGATGCCCGCGTGCGAGTAGGTGATCTGGGGCTGAACGCCCTGCCGGAGCTCCATCCACACACAGCCGCACGCCAGGAACCAGATCCACCGTGGAAACAGCATCCACCACATCTCCAGGGCGGCGCAGGCGCAACAAGTGGAGAAGATGGAGAGAAAGGGAGACGTTTCTCCGCAGGAATGACCCGGTGACCAAAAAAAAAAGGGGAAGAGTAGAGTAGAAGACAACGCGCATCACACGCGCGTGAGCCGATTAATCCTTTCTTTTTCGGGTTTCAGAATCCTGCAGCGATGATGGAGGGTTTTTCATCCCCGTGAACACGCCCGGTGAGTCGCACCATGACAGCCGGGAGCTGCTCCTCAGATGCTGGAAGAAGCTTTTTAAAAGAAGTGAGTGGTGAAGTTTTTTTTTTTTTTTTTTGGGCTGGAGCTGGCGGGGCACCTGCCTGCTGGAGGATTGATGGTTTCCCCCCTTTTTAACCCTTTGGATGCTCGGTGCGCTCCGTGCGTAAAGACGCACAGCCACCTCTCCAGATTTAGGCAGTTATTCTCTCTTCACTTTAAAACCACACGTTCACTAGTCAAGTCAGTACTTTGATATATTAATATGACAAAAATATTTTTATATCGATGAATAAATTATAACCCATTTAACTAAATGATAAGGCTCCACATTTTAATGACCAGATTTCTGCAGATGTTGCTTTGGAAAAAAAAAAATCAGAATCAGAAAACCCAGGAGAGGAAGTACCTAATTATTATGATTATTTGTATTTCCAAATAATAATAGTGTACTTATTCAACTCTTTCACATTCAGAAAACTCATTTAACCCAACTCTTCCAAAAGCTTAATTTTGGATTGTGAGCAAACAGAATGAGTAAGTTAATAAAATAAAAAAAACATGATAAAAAAAAGTGAACTTAAATCTGTTCAAAAAAATCAATACATCTCCTGCGACAATTTAACTATATATGATTTTTCTTTTTCCTGTGAACTGGTCCTCAACTAGACTGCTCCACATATTATTATTATTTTAATTCCACTGTTAAACAGTTTTGAATGGTTAACAAATAAGATTGAAAAAACAACGAATCATTTGTGATGTTGCATGTCCAGTAAATGTTACACAAAGAAGGAGATGTTCACCTACGTGCACAATCATTTCCTTTCTTGCACCAACATTGCTCCCTGGACTTTAACTTTTCCACACAGCGCGTCTTTGTACACAAGGATTAGTTTCGTCAGTACCGGCTCTCTGTGTGGTTTTATGGAAATTTACAGCCTTCTTCTCAAAACACACAAGTTGCTCTAAGCAGTAGGACATTTATACTAGCAAAAAAAACTTAATTGCCAAATGGCAACATGTTTTCACACAACACTGGAGTTTTTTTTTTTTTATGTCTGGGACTTAAAATACCAAACAGCATAACTCCAGCTTTGATTACAGCCCTTCCAAACCTGACTCACAGAGGTGAGATGAGGACAATACAAGTTCTAGACAAAAAAAAAAAAACGTTGAGGATCAGGTGATGTGCTGCACAGAGGGCGTGAATTAAATGAATGAATGTGTGGTAATTTGCAGCGTTTGTGGCTTTTCCTACTACTTGAATTGGTTTCCTGCACGGTTCAGCCGAGGACAGCGGAGTATCCGACCGCCTGCCCGTGCAATAACTGTGGACTCATGCTGTGCACAAGTGTTTTTGTGGCAGATTGTTTGTTCTTGATGCCGAAATAGTTTTCTTGTGTGTGTGTGTGCAAAATAAATGAAGCCCGTTTCTGAGCTTCCAGAGCTGCAGCTCTCAATCCTGTCAAATGGATTATTTCGGCTCCAGCTCAGTGCCAATGACCAACAACTGCACCGTACGTGTATTCTGCACGTATGATTAGTTCTAACAGAAATATTTTGCATGTATGATTAACATTATGAGATATAAACAGTATGTCTGGGTCATTCCTGAGAACCCAACATCCTACGTGTTCTCACTTCTGCTCCAATTTCTGGTTGGCATGGACAGAATTCTCATTAGAGCCAGAATTTTGGCAGAATCTGTGTGTGTGTGTGTGGGGGGGCTAAAAACAAAACAAAAAAACAAACCCATCACCTGTGAAAAAAAACAAAGAATCCGCTCACCTCACACGACCCCAGCCACAGTCTGAACCTGTCATTGACAGAAGAGGAAGATTTAATAATAAACTCCTGTCAGACACGGTGAGGACAGATTCCTCTCCAGGCTACAAAGACATGTGAAATCATCGTCCGATTCCAGGTAATCATATAAAATACACAAACTCATCCGGTGGCATGCCGTCAGCAGCGAGGTTATGCGAGGACTCGGGCTTCAATAAAAACTTAAAACATAAAAAAAAAAAAAAAAAACTTTTCTCAAGCAGACGGTAAAATTAAAGCAGACACCGGTGAAATGGGAGGAGATCAAATTTCACTTTGCTCACCAGCCGAGCCCAAGGTCAAACCCAATCTCTCCAGAGGCTGAAAGAGGCCCGACGTGAGACTTTGAAGATGAGCCGCACCACATACTGTTCATTTGAGTGGTTCTGACATAAAAAAAATAAAAAAAATCCTACACTGCTTCAATCTAACGAATTAAACTCTCACAGAACAAGACGATCAAAAGATAAATATATATATATACAGTATATATATATACAGTATATATATATATATATATATATATATATATATATATATATATTATAATTAATAATGATAAAATATAAAAAATTAGAATGGCGCCCAAGGCGAAGAACACAATTGTCTGGTAATTGGAGTAAAAATAATAAAGTTGTCCGTTAACTTAAATTGTTCACTCTTGATTTAACCATTAGTCGTAGATTTAATTTCGATTATTTCTATGTCCAGATTCCTCACGCCAACAAATGTGGTGGAAATCACTTCAGGATTTTTTTTTGTGTTTTCCCTACTAAAAAAATAAACCAACAAACATTGTGCAAGATGGTTTTCAAACCCAGCATGGGAACAATCACGGGACCCTTCAGGTTTTTACAACAGCTGTCAATCATCACAGAGACAGTGTGTGTGTGTGGCTGTGCATCAGAAAAAAAAACTGCAGCTCTATGCTAACCAAGCAGGACACAGTTTAGAATTGTGGTCCAAAAACATCACCTGCACAGTGAAGGAGCACAAGAACATAAAACATATTAAAAAAAAAAATGCAGCCTACCGGGACAATCACGTCAGATAAAAGAAAAAAAAAAAAAGAGAAGAAACATGTGTTCGTCCTCGTTTGGACCAAAGACAAAGTGTAAAGCCAAAACTTCCCGTCCAACAACATCATCACTGTGACACAGCGGTGGATATTTCACTTTGCAGAAGACGTGACCTGGTTTTCAGTGCGAACATGGGAGGAGAATCTCTGACTGACTGTGAGCACACTCTGCTGGAGGACTTCACCCACAGCAACAGATAGTCCAAAATCAAAAATATATAAAATAAATAAATAAAGAAAGAATAAAAGATTTGTCTATCTCTTGCTGTTTTGCAGGTTCCAACAGGTCAGGTGCCTGTTAGAACCCCGGGACATGTTTTTATTTCCCGCTATCATTATGTCTGAGATAGCACAAAATAATATAATGATAATATGGAATTATCTCAGGTTTAAAGATATTTTGCTGGATCCTACACTTCTATCTCTTTAGTCGAAATGTACATAATAGCAGTGTTCTTCCTTTTATTTATTTTTAATAAAGGCATTACCATTTTCCATATTTTGGTGGTACACAATTCAAGTTTTTTTTTTTATAGATTTAGTTCACAAAAGAATCACATACTCCACTGAACAAACTTCCCTAGATAAGAAAACTCCTTAAAAAGTGGCTTAAATAACGGTACAGTACAAAAATAAGCAGGTTTATCACAACTGTTTTTTTTTTTGAGGAAAGTACAGTGGCACAGTATTTTTCTCGTAGAAAAAATAAAATAAAAAATGTTCCTCAATTTTTTTCGTTTTTCTGTTTTTGTTTTGCAGCAGACTGCCGATTAGAAAATATTACATTCACTGGCTTTCTTCATCCCACTGGCAGAAGGCACTAAAGAGCAGACGTGGATCAACTCGCACTTATGGCTTGTTATTAAAAAATAATAATATATTGTTTTTCTATTTAAAAGGACGATCGCAAATGCTAACTGATCCATGTTTGCAGAGGAGTTCAGGTTTTATTAAAAACCAGCAGCAGGTGCCCTGAAAATAAACCAGAGAAGAGAAGGTTCCGTTTCACTTTGGGATGGAAAAAAAAAAAAAAAGACTGTTCCTACTGAACCAGTCCTGCGTCTTTAGCCATGTTGTAGAAGATTCCTCTCTGTGACATGAGGTTTGTGGGAGTGTCAAACTCGGCCACCTGGCCCTTGTCCAACACCAGCACTCTGTTCGGGAGGAGAGAGAGAGAGAGAGAGAGAGAGAAAAAAAAAAAAAAAAAAAAAAAAAAAAAGTCTCAGATATATATATATGTATATCATATAAGATATAATAATATATATATAATAAATAAATAATATAAGATATAATATACTCAATATGTAGAAGAATGTGCAGAGTTTACAGCATTTCATCAATTTAAAGTTGAATTATTAAGGCACAGGATAAAACACGGAACATACCTTCATGCAGGTTACTTTATGAAAATATATGAAAAATGTTATTATTATAATGATTTTTTTTCTTCTAGTCCAACACATCAGATGTCTGACCTTGTGTAATCCATGATTGTGTTGAGTCTGTGTGCGATGGTGAAGACGGTGCAGTCTTCAAACTGAGTCCTGATGGTGGACTGGATGAGGTCGTCCGTCTCCAGGTCGATGGCGGCCGTGGCTTCGTCCAGGATGAGGATCCTCGTCTTCCTCAGCAGCGCACGGGCCAAACACACCAGCTGCCGCTGACCCACACTGAAGAAAAACGCACAACACGTGAATCACTCCGAATAAGTGGATGTTTTGTTTTTTGTCTAGTTTTTTTTTTTTTAAACCCACCTGAGGTTGTCTCCTCCCTCCGAACACTCCAGCTCCAGCTTGGCCGCCTGGTTGCTGACGAACTTGTGCAGGTGGGAATGTTCCAGGACCTTCCACACCTCTTCGTCACTGTGCAGCTCAAAGGGATCCAGGTTCATCCTCAGAGAGCCGGAGAACAGCACCGGCTCCTGGAACGCACAACCACAACAATTTTTGCGGCAATAAAAAATAAAATCGACTTCTTAACCACAGATGTAGAAAACACATATATAGTGTCCAATAATGTATATTGAAATGAATGATTAATATTGGGTTCATCCCTTGGAACAGGCCACACCACTAAACACAAGTTGTTGTGTAGCCTCTGTGTGTGTGTGTGTGTGTGTGTGTTGTGTACCTGTGGGATGATGGTGAGCTTGGACCTCAGGTCGTGCAGACCTATCTCCGCTATCTTCACCTCGTCGATGGTGATCTCGCCGGCCGCCGCCTCCAGCAGCCTGAAGAGACACAGCGTCATGGACGACTTTCCGGCGCCCGTACGACCCACAATGCCGATCTTCTCTCCCCCCTTCACGCTGAGCGTCAGGTCCTTCAGGACCAGGTCCAGGCCCTCCCGGTAGCGGACGCTGTAGTTGTGGAACTGCACGTTGCCCTCGGCGGGCCATTCCGGAGGAGGCCTCTTGTCCTCCACCTCCCAGGGGGCCTGCGAACGCGGGAGAACTCGTTAAAAACTTAAATAATGAATTAATAAATAAACCGGGAGCGGCCAGACGTTTTAGCCAGCTACAGACGGGCAAATCTGGGAAAAAAATTATTAAAAATACCCCGACATTCCTGGGTCTGGTTATGGTTTATAGGCTGGCATGAATTGGCAGCAGAAGAGTGATTTTTTTTATGATTATACTACAAGTGAATTCCTACTTGTTTTTTTTTTCCACTTTCTAACTTCAAAAAGCACACACACACACACACACACACACACACACACACACACGAACCTCCATCTTGGTCTCGGAGTATTCCTTCACTCTCTCCACAGCCACTATGTTGGAT
The DNA here is from genome assembly GCA_016785305.1 of Colistium nudipinnis. Classification (NCBI taxonomy): domain Eukaryota; kingdom Metazoa; phylum Chordata; class Actinopteri; order Pleuronectiformes; family Rhombosoleidae; genus Colistium; species Colistium nudipinnis. The sequence goes on along the minus strand of JAFBJU010001914.1, from coordinate 42,684 downwards.
TCCAGATCTGACGTCATCCGCACCAGCCAGTTCAGAGACATGGTCACCTGTAAAAAAAAAAAAAAAAAAAAAAATACATAGGATCTTTAATTCCTAGTATTCAACCCAGAACGTGAAAAATATAGAAAAGGCTCCATACAAATATTAAAAAAATATAGAAATGGTTATTTTTGATCCACTTCCAAAACTATTAACCTGATTTTTGGAGAAATATAAAGCCACAGAAATGGCAATTGCGTGTCTAAATAATAATTCATATTATACCACCTAGTAGAATTCAAATTCAAACTAAATTCTTGATGACGAGTCATCTCCACAGTATTGACCAGGAAAAAGATATGAACATTGATGATAAAAGGAGAAAATATTGAGGCGTTTATTGACCGCTGGTGGCCTACCTGCAGAGCGTAGGACAGCGACAGACCCACGAGGCTGGGGTTGAGTTTGTCCTTTCCAGTCACAGCGAACAGAGCCGCGAACAACACGATGCAGTTTCCGATGAACTCGATGCGAACGCCCAGCCACCTGCGGCAGAAGGTCACAACAGAGTGGTCATAACACAAAAATATTCGGCTACACAAATGAGTGGGTTTAAATGACCCGACTGGGGGACAGTGAGGCGCTTTGATTTATCCATCCAATGACACGCCATGAAATGAAATGTGTTCTCACGTGATCGTTAACATTATTGCGTCATAATATCAATATTATTATTATGTCATGAATCATTGAAACCAATCACAACTCAACCCAATTAAAGTGTCATTTGATTCAGTGAATACATTTAAGATAAAAAAAAAACTGCAACACAGCAGCTGTTGCTATGCAGAGAAGCAGAAACCGACCTGTTGGACACTATACCAGGGAAGTAACTCTTTTGGTTGTCATCCACTTTCATGTCACTCATCAGAACGAAGGCAGAGTGTCTGCCGTAGGCTCGGATGACACTGGAGCCCGTGATGGTCTCGGAGAAATGGGAGTAAATGGGCGAGCGGCTCACCGACTCCAAACGCTTCAGCTGCCGAGACGTGGCCACGTAGAATCTCTGCAGGGGTGGAGGAGTAGGCGAAAAAAAAAAAAAAAAAAAAAACGCGCACACACACACACGCACAACGTTAGGATGGAAAAAAAAGATGCGCAGGTATTCAACAGCGATAATGTGCACAGAACAACAGCACACACACACACACTCGCGCACACACACAGTAATAAGGGAAGCCTGTGTAAACAAACCACCTGCAGTGATTTCATTTTCAGATTGCGGATTAGTAATAAGGGAAGCCTGTGTAAACAAACCACCTGCAGTGATTTCATTTTCAGATTGCGGATTCTGTTAAAAAAAAAAAAAAAAAAAAAACATCTTGAGAGCAATTACCTCAGGAGTTTTAATTCGATATTTTTTAACTGCAGGTGTTTTGTTTTGTTTTTTTGTTGACAAATCAAAATTCACACTCGGATGATTTCAGTCACTTTCAAAAATAAAAACTAAAAAAATCATCTTGTTAGTGTTCTAGTTCATTAAGAGGTGAATCTGCCTTGTCAATCAAACAGAAGCGCGTGATTATTAGCCAATCATGCAGCAAAGGCAAACGTCATGCAGGAATGGCGTCAGCACAGAGCCGAAGGGTTGTTATTTTGTGAAGGAGTGAGTAGGATTTGAGTCATTTGGGGGTAAAGTGAATTTAAAAGGAGGGACTAAATAGCCATTTTCTATATGTGTGGATATGTGAAAGAAACTCAAGACTGTGTCCTATTGCTCTCATCAATAATGATGTTGCATTGATTATGTTAATGCCGTAGCAATTTTAAAATCGACTGTTATGAGATTTAATTCCGATTTTTCAACCCTCTATGATCTCCACACACCGAGGACAAAGTTGGCACTCCAACACAACCAAAGCAAAAAGGACCTGAAGGATTTTTTTTTTTTTTTTAATAATTGGAGTTATGGATTCTTTTAAATCTCAGCATGCAGTTTTGATTGCATTTATTGTCAAGATTTATCGAGATAAAGCTGCCTTTTTTTCTTTTTTTTTTTAAGAATAAAATTGAGATAAGCAGAGTGCCACTTTAACCCCGATGTCACAGCAGGAATGTGCCAAACCGCACCACGATGACATTGAGCGCACAAAAGTGTGCGCGCAAAAATGACCAGCTAAATCTCGCTACACACTCGTCAGCTCTTTAACTAAACATACCACGCGAACCAACAGAACCCTCACATTGTGGTCTTGAAGCTACACACAAAATGAGCCAATTGGAAACTTCTAAATAACGCAAGCCGTTGATATGATTAGAGTTATTTGTGTGATTGCCACCATGGACAACTGAGACGGTGAGACAGAGCTGCTCCGGTGGCAGGAATAACCTGCCATGCAGATTAAATATCAAACCTGCTTATAGTTGAATTATGAGATGTGAAACAATGTCCACAAATCCATCAGGTTCCTTCTTATTGAATATGAATGACGAACCCACAAAAGAAACACTGAGGGCATTTCCGCCTCCAGAATAGCTCTGTAGTACTACAACCCCAATCAGCTACATCTCCAAGTGATTATGCGTCACGTCAAACGAAAGGTTACCAGCTTCCACCTACAAGCCACGACTACAGCGCTAACCAAACCAAACCGCCACAACCACATGCAGCAGTCGGAGCACATCACACACACCCGACAACCACAACAACAACAACAACAACACTCTCAGCCATGCATGTTGAATTAAAAATGTCGGCAGACTCCTTTTTTTCCATTTACCTGAACCCACCAAAAGAACACCATTAACGGGGCTACGACTATGAGGAGCATTGGGGTGAGGGCAGAGCATATGAGCAGCACATTCAGTGTGTACCAGAAAGTGCGCATCCATATGTCAATATACTCTGGCAGCTGGGAGTCTATAGCGTCCACGTCTTTGCCGAAGCGGTTCAGCAAGCGCCCGGAGGGGGTGCACTCGAAGAAGGCCTGCGGAGCGCGCAGGACCCCCTGGAGCAAGTTGCAGTGCATGAGCCGGGCCGCCTGCAGCATGCTGTAGGCGCGGCTCAGCAGGCAGTTGACCAACGTCAGCCCACCTGGGAGAAGGGGAGAGGCAGCGCGTCAACACCCACCAAACCCAAACTGCCCCCAATTCTGTCCAGGCTGTTTTTTTGTTTTTTTTACCCCGGACACGTCATGAAACTTTTTCCCGTATTCCACCATGGAGGAAATCGCGGCTCCAAACGAACAGAAAAATAACCTTTTTCTTCTCTCCCGTGACCATGCACACAAAGTTCACCCCTCACAGGAATATAGACAACATACTTTTCAATCTAACCGAACCAGCCAGCTACACTTCTTATGCCAACACAGTTCACGTCCGTTGCAGACAAAACAAAAACAAAAATATTCACACACATTTCACACTAGGGACATAACCAGCTCCATTTTCTGTTTTAGGCCCAAGACCAATACAGAAAACCACTGGTTTATGGTGAGAGTTGTAATTACGCTGCTCCACCACTAGAGGGAAACTGTGGATCACTAAAGAAACAGAAAATCAAGATATTTTAGATTTAAGTCAACTTCAGGGTCTCGTCTGTAAGCGTGTGTGTATGTATGTGTGAGGAAAGGTGGGGAAGCAGGCTCCAGGCAGGACAGGAAGCGTTTCCCCTGCGGAAAGAGCCAAGTGCATTTTGTTTTACAATTGTAGACACGAGATGATCGCAGCGTCACGGACAACATCTCAGGCTACAGAGAGACAAAGAGCCCAGAGTGGAGGGTTATCAAAAAATAAATAAAAATGAAGAAGAAGAAGAAGAAGAAGAAGCAGCTTTGTCAGCGTGCATGCGTCGTTGGCCATCCCAGGAACGGGAACATTTTGCAAAGAAGAAGAAGAAGAAGCGCGGTGGACATGGTGGGGGGGGGGGACACGAGAAACATCTCTCCTGTGTACCTGGACAAAGACGTATATGAAAGTGAGCGGCGCTATGACCACGGCAAAGATGGGCGTGCTGGAAATGATAACTATCATGGTGGAGATAGAGACGAAGAGCGTGCCCAGGAACATGAGCACGGTGGAGGGCAGGGCCTCGTCGATCACGTAGATGTCCTTGGAGAAGCGGTTGATGAGGCGTCCTATGGGCGTGGTGTCAAAGAAAGACTGCGGCGTGCGCAGTTTGTTGGCCAGCAGGTTGTGGTGCAGCTTCCGGGCTGCGCCGATGTTCCCCATGGCCAGAGTTAAGGAAGAGCACATGACCAGGAGACCTGGGAGGGAAGGGAGGGAGGGAGGAGGAGGAGGAGGAGGAGGAGTGCAGTGAGATGTCAGAGAGGAAGATTTGTTATGAGGGGGAATATTGGAATCACCCTGAGACGCAGGCTCCACGTCTGTCCCTTAAAAAAAACTTGACGAAGGAAAGTTCACTGTAAAAAAAATAAATAAATGATCAAATTTGTGATGACATCATGTCGCACATCAGCTGCTTGATTTCAGCCCGCGTACAAATCAAACCAGTTGGCACCATGAGGTTCAAGCGGCTGTTCCAAAAATATTCTAGATGATCTTTAGAGCCATAATGTGGCAGCACATGGAGCTTCTTTTTTTCCCCCAAATGCAAGTTTGAGCACATGTTTCTTGGTAGATTTGTAACCACGGTAACGCAGTGTAAAAAAAAAACAACAACAAAAAAACAACATCCATGTCCACATTTGATTTTAAACGTAACCACAGATGGATTAAGAAATCTTCCTACCTTGTGCAATGCCCAGTGCGGCGTACACCCCCACCCTCATGGTGCTATTCTGCCTGGTCTGATTTCTCAACACGTCATTGGTCCACTCGCTGAGCCAGAAGTTGGCGCCGATGGAGGCGGCGTTCTGGCAGCCGTACAGGAAGCAGATGAGCACCGACAGCAGCGGCCCCACGGCCTTGGCGTACTCCAGGTACACTTTGGTTTTCACCTGGAGAACACAAAGGTAAAAAAAATGAATAAAAATTATTATTATTTTTCTTTCCCCCCGATTATTAACATGTACAGACCCAGTGCATGGAGGTAAATTTAAATCATTTGGAATCATCCAGTAGAAGAAAAAAAATGATATAAAGAGGTATGTGCATTTTGGGGGGATAAAAAGGGAAATTGAAAGAAAAACGATGAAAAAAATGAAAAGGTAGCCAATTGTTTGGATGCACCCACCCTGCCAGTTTCTGACGTCTCCGCCTGGATGAGTTTGTCCATCTCGCGTGGTTTTATCTTCTCCGGTGGTTCGGGGTGTTTCTTCTGGCTGCAGCTGTGTCTCTTCACAGAGCGACACCTGGGGTTTTCTCCCTCTGAAGAAATGATGCTGATCTGCCTGCAAAAGGAGAGACAACACAATACACTCAATTGATTTATTATTATTTTTAATCATAAAATTATTAAGCCATTTATTTTTTTTTAAATGCACAAATTAGGTCTATTTGATTTAAAAGAAAAAATAATACTGTCATGCAAGTGCATGCTGGGTTGGCAGCATTTGCTTGCGTCTGTGGTACCTTATGAAATTTCTCTTGGCTTCATTGATCCCAGGTTCGTTGTCGACCATGTCTGTGTGGTTGCTAAGGGCGTCGTCGGGGAACAACTCTTCATTTTCAATCAGCTCCTCTGTGAGAAGCAAAAACATGCGGTGTAAGACCATCGTGACGTTGCGCGGCCGGCAAACTGCAGATTTACGAGCGGAGGAAGCAGAGCTGGTACCGATGGCCTCGTCCTCCTCCACGAAGTCCTCCAGAGCGTAGTTCCTGAGGAACTCGGCGAAGGCGCCGTTCTGTTTGAGCAGCTCCTGGTAGGAGCCCATCTCCGACACCCGGCCATCCACCATCACCATGATGTTGTCCACCTGAGGCAGGAAGGTGATGCCGTGTGTCACCAGAATGCGCGTCTGCAGAAAAAACCCCAACGGGAGAATCCTCTGTTATTATCTGAGAATGGCCATGTAAATATATAAATAAAAAAAAAATATATATATATATATTATATGACAAATACAGTTGCACAAAAACTTAAGACTGTTTATCACCATAATAATAAAAAAGTAATAATTACAAAATATAATAATAATAATAATAATAATAATAATAATAATAATAATAATAATAATAATAATTCACCTTGCCCTTGAGTGCCCCCTCTGGGCCAATGAGGTTGTCGAAGATGTGTTTGGCCACGTGTGCGTCCACAGCCGACAGCGGGTCGTCCAGCAGGTAGACGTCAGCGTCGCTGTACAGAGCCCGAGCCAAACTCACCCTCTGTCTCTGGCCACCAGAGAGGTTGATGCCCTGCAGGATTTTATAAATCCCAAATTATCACAGCATAATGCAATATATTTCACCTTGAAATAATATAATAATTGTAGACAAGTTTTGTGATGATATTGTATGGTAGGACCTTTGAAGATTCCACCCTTATTAAATGGTGGGTCAAATATGTAGGAAACTCAGAAGTGATGAGGACTTGGATATTTGCTGAAATGGAAACCAAAAACGAGGGCAAATACCGCCTCTCACAAACCTTCTCTCCGATTTCCGTCATGTCTCCTCCGGGCAGCACTTCCAGGTCAGGGGTCAAGGCGCAGGCTTCCATCACACAGCGGTACTTCTGCTCATTGTAGGTTTTCCCAAACAGGATGTTGTCACGCAGAGTGGCGTTCTGTATCCAGGCCTGCTGAGGTACGTACGCCACCGAGCCCTGAGGTCAGAGGTCAACCAAAGGTCACGCTGCCGTCTCAGCTTTTAGGGTTGTTTCTTTTCCCCCTTCAAATATATGTATCATTATTGTGTTTATTTTTGAGTGTTGTGTAGAATATGTAGTCCTACCTGAATAGAAATGTCGCCCTCCAGTTTCTCCATTTCACCCAGCAGTGCCGAGATCAGGGAGGACTTCCCACAGCCAACTTGGCCCACCACAGCCAGCAGGGAGCCCTGAGGCACCATCATGTTAATGCTGCAAATGCACAGGCACACAAAGACATTAAGTTAAGCTTTAATTTACATCAGTATGAAGGGAACTTCGTATGGGCGGGGGGGAGGGGTGGAGGCCCTGGAATTTATGGCCGGATTGTGACATACTTGGCCAGAACAGGAGGATCTTCTTTGGCCCAGGTGAACTTTCCATTGACGACCGTCACTGAAATGTCTGTTAAAGGCACAAAGAGTCAGGCGAATGGGACTGAAAGGAATTTTAATTCCTCCCCGGCCCAGGGTGTGAGTCACTGGGTGAAAGGTGCAAGTTGAGGGCACACAAAAGGAATGAGGACATCCTGAAGAATGACACAGCAAAAAATGTGTATCCCCGATGGAGCGGTCGTTGAAGTGCGTTGCGCAATGACATCCAAAAAAATGCATAAAAAAAAAATGAATCAGTCAAAAAATTCATCAAATTAGGAATCTGTATATAATTGGACCTGAGGCTGCGTTGTTCCTGTCGACTGAATTTGGGTCCAGTTCATCATGACTTAGGAAATCCTGGATTCGCTTCAGAGAGACGCTGGCCTGAGATGCAGAATAAAAAAAAAAAAAAAGAAAAAAGAAAAAAAACAGAGAGACAATGGTTTAAAAACCCTCTGAACAAACACAGGCAGTGGAGGAAACCAGGGAAGAGGCCCCACCTGCACCATGCTGCTGATGACCTGGGGGAGCATGTTGAGTGGAAACCTGAGGATGTTGAAGAGCGTGAGTGACACAAAGGCCTTCTCCGCATCCAGGACGTTGTTTTCGTCCACAGTCACATACACGGCAAACGTCGTCAGGGAAACCTGGGAAAATAATCGGCAAAACATCAGCAACTACAGCTTCAGGTTCATAGAGTCTGCCTTTATCCAAGGTAGGAGATGAAAAACAATTTGTCATGCAAAAGCGATTTTTATTCAAATCGGACTTAATAAATATATTTTTTCCTATTTAGTATGGGGCAATACAACAATACAACAACAACAACAACAACAACAACAACAACAACAAAAAAAAACGGTGTGCAGCTTTTCCTGGCGTACCAGGAAAGGCGCGCTGGTCCAGGCCAGCGTGGACAGCGCTCCCAGGTAGGCCGTCTTCCGCAGCGTGTTGAGCTCCTTCTGCCGAATGGCCAGCACCTTTTCACTGAAGGACTTCTCCCAGGCGTACAGCTTCAGGACCTTGATGCCGTTCAGGATCTCGTTCATCAGCTTGATGCGCGTGTCCTTGAACTGCATCTGCTCCACCTGGGGGAGAGGAATTTATGAGAAAATTTAAATCACACATCAAAATCAGTCATTTCTCACTTTCTTTCATTACAGCGGACTTTGGGCTCAGCGCATTCAAATTTACACACAAATAAAATGTAGACAAATGTAGCACCAATACTTTGACTTTGTTTAAAAATTCTCTAGAAATAACTTTTATACATATTTTTTTATTTATTTATTTATTTTACTTTTATATATTTTTTGAAGCCATTCAATAATAATAAAAACAGAATCATAATAATAAATAATAATACATTTAAGAGGCAATAACGCGGAATTATCGCCAAGTCTTAGTCTGCCTGTTCCCACCTGGTATTTTCGGGTCTTCATGGCGATGGCGGCGTTCAAAGGGATCAGCATGATCATGACGGCCACACCTGCCAGCACAGATGGGCCGAGGTTCTGTCCAACACAAGGCAGGAATATCACGCAAAAATAAAGAAAGATAATGCTTTCTTAAAAAAAAAAAAAAAAAGGTAATAAATGTGCACGGACCTGCCACAGGAAGTAAAGTGCCAGTATAATCTGAAGCGGAGCCGACCACAGCATGTTGAGGAAGGTGGTGAGGTCCATGAACCTCTGCGCGTCCACAGACATCAGGTTGACCACCTCTCCCACTGTGGACGAACGCTTGGCAGAGTTGGTGATCACCAGAGCCTGCAGCAAAAAAAAAACAAACAAAAAAAACGCCATTGTACTTCAAACTAGAAATTCATGGTTAAAATTGAAATGTGCTTTTTTCGTTTTATTTTTTGCCCTTTCACACATGCGGTCTGGATTTTCCTGCTTTACCTTCCTGTAGATTGCGCCGACGATGGCTGTGCGTACATTCATGCCGGTGACGAAACAGTACTGGAAGTGATGGTGGAGGACCAGGGTCTGCAGGAAAGCTGTGAAGAACATGAGGAAGGCCAGAGCGTAACCCCACCAGTCAGGAACCCCTTTCTGCTTGGTGAATGAGATCAGCATCCTGGGGAAAAAGGAGAAAAAGAAACATTCCTGTCTCACGTCTCATCTGTGCATAGGTACAACTGAGACTAAAGTCATTATTCGTAGGTTTTAATGATGCAGGTGTAGAATTTTAAAAATAGAAATCGGGGGAGGCGGGGGGCTGTATTTTACCTGAGCAGCTGAGGGTTGACGAAGGTGATGACGTCCTGCAGCAGCTTGAAGGCCGAGCCGATCAGGAAGTACGGCCCGAAGGTCCTGATGAGAGCCCGGAGGAAGGATGGCTTGCGGGGAGCAGCTTTCTGATTGGACAGCAGCACCTCCACTTCCTCCGGGCTGTTCGCACCGTCCGCCCCGCCCGCACCGGCTGCCGTGTGATTGGTGGCCGACGGCGCCGGCTTGGAGTACATGGCCTGGCTGGACAGAGTCTGTTCACTGTGGAAACAGATTAACAAGTAAAAATAATTACATTTTACTTTGTAAAGTGTCTTTGAGTATCATGTAAAGCATTTCATATTTTTTAATTTAAATCATACAATTAAAGGAAAGGTAACAAGAATAATAAAAGCCAGCTGTGGGAGTAGAGGGAAAATGAGTTTTACGGCTGAATTATGACTGAAGCTGAAATTTCAAATTGTTTATATAAGCTGCTGAACGAGATAATGAAGTGATTTCTGATGAAAGGAATGCATGACATTTTTTAGGATTTTAAAAAGTCTGAAAAGGCAAAAACAACTCAAATTTCGTTGAATAATGAATGGATTTAAAATATTAAAAACACATTTAATGCTGCGGTGTATGCGTCTCCTTTTTGCTTTTTATTGTAAATAGGCTCGAAAATATTTTCAGAAGGATTTCCTGCTGTGAGACATAATGCATAAAGGAATTTTTGAATCTTTTCAGTGAAAGGAATGTCCCTGGAACTGCACCAGGTTCAATTATTTTAATACCAGCTTAACGAGCAGGAGTCGGATTCCAGCAGTGAACTAACTACAGGACAAGTGTGATGTAATACAGCTTAAAAGACAAACAGGTTCCCTGAAAAGGCCTAAACGAGTTTTTCTCCCATATCACCTTACAGGCCGTTCTCAGTGTGAAAGCTCCGTGAAACTCAGAGAGAGGAGGTCAGAGGTCAGCGGACATTTTTGCTGAATCTGAATCTGAAGTGCCGTTATCGATGGTCGACCAGTTCCTACAGTGCATAGCTGAACACACTCCAACTGAAGTGAGTGGGCCTCTGCAGTTATTTCAGGCCAGGTTCCAATATGAATAACTGCAAGTTTTCTCATAAACCCGACATGCTCATTTCAAAATAATTTAGCAGATAATAGTGAGGCGGTGATTAGATAACATTGCAATTATTTTCCATTATTTTCTATTTAGAGGATTGAATTAAATATATACATATATATAAAATATCGCACCTCTTGGCCTTGTCCAGCTCCTTCTGCCACTCTCTGAGGAGCTTCGGAACCATCATCTTGGAGCTGTCGCGCTGGTTCAGGGACCACAGGTCTTTGGCCTCCAGGGGCATTTTGTAGCCTTTAATGGCCATGCTGGGAAAGACAAACTCCAGTTTTACTCAATCCAGTACATTAAGCAATTCAAGCCTATTACACATAATTACAGTGTACAAACAAGTCCTTGCCTGAAATGTTTTTTTTTTTATTGTTAAGCCTCCTACTGCCCCACTACCCTTCAAATCCGCTTCAATATTTCTTTGTTTCATTCTCCGGATAAAATTAGATTTTCAAGCCGAAACCCTTTTATCTCGGAGACAACTTAATAAGAAGGGGCCCTCCATAAAGAAGCTTAATGGAACTTCCTGCATTGGCTCATCATCATTATTATGCACTAGAGGCTCAGATTTCACTGGAAATGAGTTTATCTATTTTACAGTACGAGGAAAGATTGGTTTACACAACAAAATAGAGTGATGCCGTACTTTCCACAATTTTTGCAGCAAGGGTAAGAAAATAATATACATAAAAAGCTCATTACAAAAGGCCACAACTATTCTATAGGATGTTAACAATAACCCCCTAAACGGTACTAAAAAAAAATACAATATTGTGATAAAATTTAAATATTAAATGAAAAAAAGACATTATTTGAAATATATATGATGCACAGAGCTCAGCTGACTCACCTTGTGAACCACCAAAATGTCATGGAGGAGAGAAAACCTGCGGTGGCTTCAGGGCAGGGATTCTGGGATGAAATTGGGGAAAAATAGGCCAGAGAGGTTAAATAAGGATAAAGAGAACATGCTTCTGCGATCAGCACTGTAACAACCACGTTCTCTGTGTACAAACGAGTGCGTGAGCTGCCTCGACATGCACACCGCGGGCCCCAGAGCACACTACACCGGGCACAACCCGGAGCATCTTCTCAAAATATGCAGTAAATTTCCATATTCTGTAAACATTTCCTTTACACAATGTCAATTTAAGCTGCATTTTTTTTTTTTTTTCATTACATACTGTACATTTCAATTGCCTATACTGTATTGTATCTACTGGACTTACTGGATTTCCTTACCTTTTATTTATTTATTTTTTTAAACACAGCTATCATTTATTTTATATTTTTATTCTTTTCTGACTGTGCACTGCAACTCTGCTGCTGTAACACCGCAAATGTTCCCACTGTGGGACAATAAAGGATTATCTTATCCGTCCAGCCAACCCCGCACGCTTCATCACTCACAGGGTCCGTGACGACATTGGAGAAGAGAGGAGGTTTCTCGTTGAAGCAGCAGAGGATCAGCTCACACACCACCAGGCCGAAGTAGAAGTAGAACGTGGTGAATCGCAGCTTGTCGGTCACGCTCTGAGATGGGGGGGGGGGGGGGGGGAGCAAGGAGGCAAAGATTCAAATCGCAAACCTGGTAATCCTGTAATCAGAACTTTCTTTCTTGGCAAAATGAGACGTTTCGAGAAGGGGCCCAAACCTGTGGACAGATCGAATGCACCATTTAAAATATTTCTTTAAAAAAATCCAAGCGCATGCATGCAGGCACATGCATTTAAGACACGTTGAAATCTCATTTTACGAGTTCAACAGCCGATAACCGCAGTCTTCCATTCCCTTTAAAGCCAGGTGGCAGATTAAAATGATGACAAGAAAAAAAAAAAAACAACAATGAATGACATTAAATCGACCACTGTGAATATATTTACGTGCAAATGTATAGTTAAGACATTTCCAAAGCTTAAAAAAAAATATATATTTTTTTTAGAAAAGCAGAGGCAGGAGGCGGAGCGCCAAACTGTTTTGGCAGTTCTGGCCAATTGGAGGAAAATTAGGTTACTACTTTATATAAACAACCATATTGAACCGAGCGGTCCCAATGACTGCATATAATGCTTTGATTCATGCGAGGTTAACCTCCAGCACAGACAGGGAGGTCTCTCTCTTTCTTTCCCCCCGAGGGCGTCACGGAGAACATCAGACGAACGCGATCACCAAAGAGACGAGGCGAGTCGAACCGCGTGAAGTCATCTCGTTTTCTGGTTCAACCTGATTAAAGCAGGACGGGCGATGCGGTGGCCTGGTCTGACCCCGGCTTTCAAATGCTGAATGAAGATTTAAATGAATTTCTTTCATTTTAACTCGTCATTCCCCCCCGGGCCCCCCACCCCCGTATTGCAAAGCGTCCAGGTGAACCAGTCAGACACACCTTCTTGCTCTCTGACACACACCGACAGGCCAGATAGGTGGAGTTCTACGATGATATCATTTTAAAAATAGGTGTTACAAAATCGGATGTTAAGGTAGCCAGGTGGATTTATGAAAAAAAAAAAAAAACACCACAGAAGGCTGTTTAAAAATAAGACTCAAAATCATTGTGTGTTGCGATTTTTTTTTTTTTTTTTTTGCATTCATTTCCTGATCCTTCACATTTCGGAATCTCTTACAGAATTATATTCGGTTTAACCATCAAAATCTGAAACATTTTGGATCAGACTCGGTAATCCATAATTGAAACTAGTGGAAATGAACGTATGAACTTTAAATAAACCCCCTTTTTTTGGGGGGGGGGAGAAGAAACAATTTGTAGTAGAAAATGTTTAATAGGTCACTAATCTCCGATTAAAAAGCGGACTTATTCCGGAGGTCTCGTAATTTCAGCAGATTACGGCTGTACGGAAGCCACACTTCTAAGCACGTAGCCAAGTAATCACCTAGGCTATGCTGTGTGTGTGTGTGTGTGTGTGTGTGTGTGTGTGTGTGTGTGTGTGTGTGTGTGTGTGTGTGTGTTGCTGCTGCTGCTCTGTTAGTTTTGGGATAGTGACCTAAGTACGTCGAAACAACAGGCCCGCTATGTCCCTCTCTCTCGCTCGCTCTCTCTCTCTCTCCCTCTGCTTAGTGGTGCCCTGAGCCGACCCCGCCGCAAAAACATCTACCCACTGTAAGCTCTGCACGCACTCCTGAGACAGCGGGAGAGGGGGAGGAGGATGGAGGAGGAGTCTAAAATCTTGGATGAGGAGTGTGGCGACGAAAACGTGAGGATCATAATAATGAAGAGAGATGTATAAAAGGTATTTGAGGGTGATGGGGGGGTGGGTGTGTGTGTGTGTGTGTGTGTGTGTGTGTGTGTGTGTGTGTGTGTGCTCACCTGGCTGGAGGCCTGCAGGATCTTGGAGCGGAAAGGCACGATGGCACACAGCACAGACAGGAACCAGAAGATGAAGAGGACCCCTGAGGACTGGACCCCGCGTAACCTCTCAAACTGGATCAGAAACGTGGCCAACAGCTGAGAGAAGAGAGAGATGGAGGGAGGGAGGGAGAGAGAGGATATTAGTGGAGAGTCCGTGTTAGATTAGCATAGACAGAATCACTGGGGGCATGCGAGGACTGTTCCTCCATCAAACGCTGGAGCCGGGTTGCAGCTCCAGTTTTTATGGCTTTTCTGTAACCTGACATAACCTTCTGCAAAGTGCACAACGTTTCCACACTGGCGCGCACACACACACACACACACACACACACACACACACACACACACAGGTTCTCTCCCAGCCAATAACCTCTCAGATCCATAACACTGAATGTCTCAAAAGGTTATGTTTTGTTTGGACTGTGGCTACACATATTTAAACCAGACACATACAGAATACGGATGGTTTATACACACAAAAAAAAAGGAAAAAAAAAAAAAATTCTTGCAGCGTAAACCGGAAAAAAAAAAACATTGCGGTCGGTGGTTAAACAGATCCAGATAGATCCAAAACCATTTATATACTTGAAGAGGATTTTTTTTTTTTTTCCTATTTTGGACGAATAATCTGTGGAGACATTCCAAACATCTAAAAGCAAACGTGTTTGATGGAGCTGATCTCAAATGATTTCCTTCAGCTGGTTTAATAATAAAAAAATATATATATATTTTTTTTATATATATATATATATATATATATAAACACTATACACTTATTTCCTTAAACCAGTAAATATATGTCAATGTAAATATAAATATATCACGCACATGGGCTCCCATATATATATATATATAGTTTACAGATGTAGTTTACATATGTAAATCCAGGCTGGTTCAGGACATGGTGAATGTCTGTTAAAAGATAAGGTGAAATCTTTAACAGTTGTGTAATTGTTGTTCAGATAGAGGAACACCCAGAAAGGACCTCATGTCTTTCCAATAAATCCATTCAAAATGAACTTCTAAAAAGAGGTTGTGCACTGAGGTGGCGAGTCTCATACTGTGTGTGTGTGTATATATATATATATATATATATATATATTATATTTTGTGTTTCGTGCTTTGGAGGGACACGTTTCCTCCTCACCATGGTCATGCCGAGAACCAGCGGCGTGATGAAGTAGATGGGCGGCTGGCTGTGTCCCTGCTGTAGCTTGTGGAATGTGTAGAAGAGATCCGTCCAGCA
The DNA here is from genome assembly GCA_016785305.1 of Colistium nudipinnis. NCBI lineage: Eukaryota > Metazoa > Chordata > Actinopteri > Pleuronectiformes > Rhombosoleidae > Colistium > Colistium nudipinnis. The sequence continues at coordinate 27,593 of JAFBJU010001914.1, read as the reverse complement.
CACGATCCATAACAACAGGCCAAACACCTGAGAGAAACACCACAGGGAGAAAAGAAAACAGACACCAAATATTAGAAAAACACGGATAGTTGGCCAAACCAAAAATATAAATATGATGAAACATCATAATAACACTTTCACAGCCAGTGAATCACACGCTGTCTCTTTACAGATGTGGAGGTGGTTGCCAAGTTACCGAAGAGACGGATGTGTCCAAGTGTGTAAGACGTGTATTCAATGATCCTCACATGCTATTGTGATTTTAAAAACCACTGGGCTGTGAGAGATCTTCAGGTGGGCCGTGGGAAATTATTACATTTCACTAAATTGGTTTCAAAAACTAAATATGATTTAGTTACTGCAACTATGTATAAAAAATAAAAATTAAATAATAATATTACTAAACAGATAAATAACAGGTCCAGGTTTCACACTGAGTGAGTGTAAACTAATCGAGAGACTCAATTGTCATTATATAAACGGTATTTGGCTACAATGTGTCATTTTGTAACGTTTTTGGTTGGTGGTATACCACAGGACTTTTTTTTTTTTTTAATGTAAAAAATGTACCATGACTCAAAAAACTGCAATGGATGAATCTCACTGTTTTGAAGCGGTTCATGATGGACATCATAATGTAGCCTCGGTTGTTCCTCTTGATATAGAAGAGGTAAAGGGGGCAGGCGGCCCACAGGTAGATGCACGGCAGCCATGTCAGCACAGACAGCTGGAAACACTCGGGGAGGTCGGGACGGTCCGTGTGGAGCGTCTGATTGGCCACCTGCGCAGACACACAACACAAAAACACATCTTCAGTTTACAAAAACAAACACTTCTTCTCAGACCAGCCCAAACGGTGCTATCTGAACCCCTCCCAGAGATAAAATATCCACTGTTCAAACAGTGTCTGAATGCGTCAGCCCACCTCCACCACACACACACACACACACACACACACACACACACACACACACACACACACACACACACACACACGCTTCATCATACCAGATGCTCCACTCTAATCTACTAACACGTGTATATTTGCCTGTCTTTATTTTTAAGAGACTAGGCAGGCAGTGCATGATGGGAAAATCCGTTTGCTTCACATTAACATAACTTGAAACTGAGAGATTTCAGGCTGCAACAAGGAAGAAAGTCAAAGGTCAAAGTGGCTCCACAACATTCCTCTTCTTTCCAATCGACTTGTGAGCCATGGCGCCCGTGCTCGTCCGAAAGGAATCAGATTAGGGAGGGCAGGGATTACAGATTAAAATGAAAATAAAGGGGTATAACTGCAAACAAAGTTGTGTCCCCGGAACCTTAATTGCCACAAAATACGCAACATTCTTTGTGTTAAAATAAAAATCAGTTTAGATTATAGTGCCATCCCATTTCAACATGTCTTCCTTAATTATTTACTAATGGAAATTCATTGCTCCTTCTCTCAGCGTCCGGCTGGACACCGCCGACTTGGATTGCTTTGTTCGCAAAGCAATCTCTAAAAGCAAAAAAAAAAAAAAAAGAAGAAAAACAAAAAACAACATGTTACGATCACATGGTTGTGGGATTTAGTTCTTTCTTTTTTCTGCAGGGGAAAAATAACAGCGTGGGGACATCCTGAAGAGGAGAAAGGTAAACGTGGCGGATGGCGAGATGCGGCCGTGGCGCCGGGGTAACCGTGCAGCCCCGCACAAACAAGGCCCACCCACAGATAGAATCAAGATAAACACAGCTGCTCATCTGCTGAAGCATGCGTACGGCCCAGTGTGTGTGCGTGTGAAAGTGTTGTGGTCGTCCCAGGCGCTTGTTGTGTGTGGGTTTGTGGGAGTGGGAGTGGGAGTGGGAGTGGGGGTGGGGGTGTGTGTGTGTGTAGAGCAGCTGTGAAATGACTCGCCACCTCAGTGCACGTTTTGTCTCACGAGTTCTTAAACACACAGCAGAAGTGTCGAGCTGGTGGTTTCATTACTCTTCTTGACAGCATGGATTTACCAGACCTCAATCAAAAAGCTCTTTGCACTTAAACAAAAAAAAAAAAAATCTTCTTCCGTCATACAACCAGCATCTGTTTCCAGTCTTCTGCATAAAAAAAAAAAAAAAGGGATTCACATAAGCTCTAAATGACTCGAAATAAACATTAGGGATCATCACGTCATTGGATTGGCCTTTTTACATTTTCAACAAAGCAGGAGCCACCCTCCTTCCAAACGAACTCACTCACTAAAATCATTTATAAGTCCTATGTCTAATATGTTCCAATAGTAAGAATGTTGATTACACTCAATGCAAACGGTTACCATAGTGATAAAGAAGAGACTGACATTGTCCAAATAAATGCGAAGTAATTTTAAAAAAAGCTGTCGGTGACTTTTTTTTCATTATAAATAATTATAAATTATGTTATTTTATATTTAAAAATATACCTCATTAATATCAACAAACAAATGCATGCATTGATGTGATAAATACAAATTAAACTTCTTGTTTTGCAAGATAATTAAAAATGAAATAAATATTTATTTTTCTGCTTCAACTTTAGATTTTATTTTTATTTTTTTCATTTAAGATTTTTTTGTTTTCACCCCATCTCTTATTAAGTCTATTTTCAGGATTTTAATTTTTTTTTGCACTATAACTTATAATTGTTTTTATGATTTGAAGTGTTAAACATAAATGTTTTTTTTTTTTTTTTGTACAACACGTTACAATTCTCTTTTCACTCAGCGTGAGAGCAATGCAGGACTGGAATATTCTGCTTGTTTATGGAGCAGCCAAAGTCTCAAACAGATAATCCCTCACACTTCTGCTCTTATGGATTAAACAGGCCAGGTCAAATGGGTTCATTCGTCAGCTGCTTCTTTAAAGTAACACACAGGCAAAATAATCCAAACTCTTTTTTAAGAGTCTAATTTGGCTAAAAGTGAGACACAGACCTTCATCCACACTGCAGATTTCAATAGATCATTATCTGTGGCTTTAGGCGGCACTGTATGTGTGCATGCGTTTGTATGAATGGCCTCTACCGTGTTTGCATAGCAAATATGTGCACTCGCACACCCTTCATTCCAACATTTCCCCTTTTACAGGTCAATCTGAGCAGCGCTGGAGTTCACACTATCTCAGCCGGCCACGGACAAAAAGGCTAAATGTCAAACTTTAAAGGCATGCACGTCTGCGAAAAGACAGCAAATACAATATTGAATGATTGACCACAACGAACCAAGCATTTTTATTGGCTCACACTATGAAAGGCACTAGATTGAATTCGTTGTTATGCTGTAGGAAACTACAAAAGCATAAATAAGGAAAAATAAGAATCACAATCGGTGGCAGGAAAAAATAAATAAACATTTGAATTATTTAGTTGCCATGTAAGAATGCAGATTTTGCACAAAACGCAAACCCTCCCTTTTTTTTTTTTTTTTTTTTTATATCCCATCTAATTTAATGTTCCTAGATTGGCATCCGAGGCTTAAAACATGTGAACAATTGCACATAGGATCTTGCAAATCCCTGAAAGGCCTTTAATCCATTTCACAGACTCTCGAGGCAGTTATCACTACCCTTAAGACCTGAAACCTGAGACCTCAACAAAAGGTGCAATGAAAAGGGTCAGATGTTTTTTTGAGATAACATGGAGCCTGCAGAGAAGGGAGGATTACCTCACAAAAAGAAATGGGGAGTTTGAAACAACTCAACTGGTATATCAGGCAAACGTTTTATATGTATATAAAAAAAATGAATTTGTAAATAAAACTGACTTTTTATGATGGACCATGAATCAGAGAGGTAATAAACATGATACAATGAAATTGCCATATCACGTGAGCGGACGTCGGTGACTTCAGCCAAACATCCCATAATAAGCCCCGATTGAACGCGAACACGGTGAGCTAAATATGTACACACTGCCTCTGGATCTTTACATAGACCTATTAAAACACATTTACCCAAGTATGGACATAATGTTAGTTTGCGTGTTTATAGGAGGATTAAAAAAAAATGGGGGTCTAGAAAGTATTTCCTTTTTTAAGTGAGATGTTCCCAAACACAGGAGGTGGGGTTTTTGTCAGGATCAGACACAAAATTTCCAGAACATTCAGGCGAGGGCGCCTGGAACGCAAGAGGCAGGAAATGATTTATAAATCATATCCGCCAGTGGCTCACTGAACTCTTTCTCAATTTGTCATGGTTGTCTGCATCTTATACACATGCGACATATTTATATTCCTCCAGTTGCCGCAAAACTAATTTGATTTTTATCTTTAACTGCTATTTCCCATTTTATGTTAAAATGACAGTTGGGATCATTACTTGGATCGGATGCAACGCTCAAAGCTCGTGCAGGAGGTGTCAGGGCGGGAGATTTTGCTTATTCTTTGCAATGCATTGTGGGATTGGAGAGAACAAATTGCAGCAGGGCATCCATCTGTTCCCCGTTAGATTGAGTAGCTGTCGAGGGTTGTGAACGGTGAGCAGACGACAGTAAAAGATTGCAGGAGGACAGGAAGCGCTGCTGGCCATGTTCGCTTCCACGCCGACATGGAAAACATGAGCAATGTTTATTGATGGATCTGTGTTTGTTATGAATAACCCGGACACAACCATCAAAATTCCATAAAATGCAGATTATAGGATTTATTTTTGATTTTTTTAAGGAATTTGGTGTTTCGCTATAAAAAGGTAACAGAAACACACAGTAAGTGACGGAGACTGCGCAGACTGTTAAAGATAATAAATCAAAGACCTGCCATGAAAGAACAATACACAGACCAGGACAGGTTCTACAAATCTTAATTATATATATTTTTCCAATAGCAAGTGGGCCCACAGCCACACTAAAATAAGTTTGCTTTTAACCAATCACTTTAAACCAATAATGATTTGATCAAAATTCTTATCACATGTCTGAGTTTCGGAAATGAAACCATTTCACAACTCTTGATTTTTTTTTTGCTGGGTTAGCAGTCTTTCAGTTCAGGAAATAGTACAAAAAGTAGCAAGATAAGACCATGAGAACTAAACACGAAACACTAATAAATGAATGTGAGATATTTGGAGAAAAAAAAGATCTGAGCATGTTTTCTTTTAATCAGGCCTCCATAATATTTTATGTCATTTGGTTTCCGCCCTTGATGTGAAGCAATATATCATTCCGCAGTATATATATATATATATATATCTCAGTCAAAGATAACACAGCCTTAACAAACAAACAAACACACACACACACACACCCTTTACTTTCCCACCAAACGTCCCTCGTCATCATAAATGCAACTTCTTCTTTTCAATTACAACTTTGCCTATTTATTTTCAGTATCTATGCGGCCTGCGGTCCATCCCTCAGACTACAAACCCGAGCCGACAAAGACAAACTATGCCAGACTTATACAACACCTCACAGATGACACAGTCTGACCCGCCTGTGCTTTCTCTCGACACACAACTGTAACACAAGCTGCTGCCGACAGGATAAGTTGTTGGTTTGACTGTAATTCAGGGAACACATTCTGTCTGTGTCTCCCCCATTGCCTTTAATTTCGGAGAAAAACAAAACATCAATACAACAATAAACTTTTACTATTAAAATGATGATCCTGCAACAGTTCATTTTGCTGGGGTCGCTTAATTAAGGAAAATAATCATTAAAAGATTGTTTGTTTTTTGGCTGAAAGTGAGGTATGGACCCCCATCTGTTTTCAGAGATGGTCTGGCCCATAATATGGGTTAATTGGTTAATGTAATGCGATTAATTCTAAGTTAGTAGTAGTAACAGCCACGCCATTGTTCAAAGTGAGTGAAATGTGCAGCCAAGCAACAAATAATATTGTAAAAAAAATAAAGTAATTTAATTTGAACTGTTATTGTTTTGATTGAACTGATTTTAGGTATTTATTATCCGAGTAAATGGTGCTACATTATTTCGGATACGACAATTGCTTTACCTACGACGAGGAAAGAAAACTAAGTTCAAAGCGGAAAATTACAACAAGTTCTAGAAGTAAAGTACTGCAAAATGAATACAACTTAATCAGTATTTCCCCGTTAAGCTTTCTTTCTAGAAACAAATAATACAGTGTTTGTGTCTATATGTAAAAAAATAAATAAAGATGATAGATAAGAGATGTAATACATTGAATGCACTTTGGAAGAAAAAATGCAGAGGAGATAACAGATCTGAGGTTCTCAGAAAAGAAACGTAGCACACGTCACAAGTGTCACTGAAGCCTTAAACCAAGCGGAGTAAATATTCATCATGACAGAGGTGTTTCCCAGCTGGTGCAGCCTCAGGAGAGAAACTGAAGAGCCCGACATAAAAAAATAAATAAAATGCAGCCGCCTCACTTCTGCGGGGTTGTCATGTGACACAGTGATGCTCTGCAGCGCACAAAAAAAGTGCCAACGTGTCCTACATTTAATCAGTGCTGCACAGATGAACTGGAATGAGCCCATTGCCCATGCATAACCTGTAGGTGACAGAGTTAATCGGGTGATGTGTGGAAGCTGTAGATGTGTGTGCGTTTATCAAGGTGATGACAGTCTCGTAAACCCTCATTGTCTCTGGGAAAAAAAGCAAAGCTGGCGAAAATCGAAAAAAAAGAGAGAAAGAAAAGCAGTTTGAGTCCATTCGTCCTAAACAAAAATATTTCCTTGGTCATTAATAATAGGTTTATATTATCTCTTAGAATATATTGTCATATTATTTTGGGCCATATCAGCCATTCTTTCCAGTGGCAAAAAAGATTTTTCCCTCCAATGAACTTTCATTTAGATTGTGCACAATTTATCACTTGAAGGATTATTCATAAATCTGCCACCAGCAAGGCTGCTGATTTCAGCTATCAACTGGAGATAGGTCACATATATCGGCTTTGGCAAACTATAAGATAGGAGAGCGAGTCCCCTCGGGCCAAGTCTCAGTAATTAACCCGATTCGCTGTGAACACGCACTGTTGAGCAGCAGGAGATTACAACTGCATGTTTGAAGTGGATGTAAACAGCAGCAACTAGTTAGGTCACCTCAGATGGCCTGGAAACCAAGCCAGCTCCTGGTGTAATATCCTGCCAGAGGAAAAAAAATCAGGTGCACATTCTTAACCCTTTTTAGAACAAATTGCCTCAAAGCTTTTTTCTTTGTTGCAGATGCATCGAGGGGTTGGCTGAGAGCAGCATGGGACAAAAAAAAAAAAGACCGCCCCACAACAAATTAACTTAAAATGTAATTCATCCAAAGACAGTGGTTACCATTACCACACCCCCATGTGCCATAAAAAAACTACAGCTATTGTTCAATAGTATTATATTATAAAATATATTATTATAAAATATTAATATATACCGTGAAGCAGCTGAAGAGAACACATACACAACATGTCAAACGCACAAGTGTAGAGGTAGCGGCCGCGGTGATTTTTTTAAGTGCCTTCTTTGGTTTGGTCACGTTTTCCATTCTCGCGGCACATATTCTTCTTATCCCTCGGCCTGAGAGTGAGGAACCCTGATTTTTCTCAAAAGCATTTTGGTGAACACACTTCCCCATAATCACGTCGACACATTAGCCGGTTTCGAGTGACCGAAAATGACCTCTCGAGAATTGATATTCTGATGGAAATCACATGCGTGTGTGCGTGTGTGTAATCATTGCTACAATTTACAGCTGTGGCAAACATGTCATCACCCAGGTGAATGCTAGTGTCAATCTCTGAGGAGCTTCCATCATAATCTCACAGGATTTTAAATGTGCATGTGTGTCCCTAATTTACTGCACATTTCCCAACACCTCTATTTTCATTCCTAAAATGTATCTCTTGTAATATATGTCTAATGAGACTTACTCCTTGAGAGATATTCATATTGGGATTACAGGATGTGTATTTCCTACTATGTGATGCTACTTTAGATCATCTGGAGGATTGAGTTTTTTTTGGATGAGAGCCATATTATCAACACACACAAAACAATCAAAAATCCTTAATAATTAGCTTAAATTGTCGGTTTATGTTTTTTCTTCGAGGAACTTAGATGTTGTGTAAATCAGCATGACAATTTACACAATAAATGCTATTAATGGGGTAATTTCTGTGTCGCGCGCACTCAAACAAACAAACAAACAAACAACAAAAAAAACACACACGGACCGTGGAGTTACACTCTTGTGACACACATCGAGCCGCAGCGGGAGGAACACACAACACTCACCCAGAAAGGAAGCTCCGGTCCGCAGAGGCGCTCCATGACCCGAGCTGCCTACCGGCTCTGCTCGTGCTCGGCGGCGGAGGGGAAGAAGAAGCAGAAGCCCGCTGGTTGTCACATGCCCCGGCGACCGTACACGGCGTTCTCTACCCGGACAGCGTGGACGGGGTCCCGACAGGAAGCGCTGCGCTGCTTCCGCTCCACATTCAGCAGGAACAGGGAAGTGATAATCCGGAGCCGGGGAGGAATTATCGCGACCCACAAGCCCCGCCCACTACCCCTCCTCTTCCTTTGCCGTGACTCAGCAAACACGCACACGCTGAGTCACGCCCACATACCCCACCCCCGCGCATTTTCAGGTGAGCGGAAGTCAGATTTACAATTAAATCACAATTATTTATTGATTAATCTGATAATGATGAATTCGAAACTGTTAGCATTTATTGATTATTAATATTTAAATATATTTAATCGGGGTCAACTTCTCACAGTGTAAGCCAAATGGACAGACATTTTAAATGCCATTAATATTAAATTCAAGTTTTATAGAGTTATATAAATATATTTATAAAGGATGTGCGTGAACAGCTCCCTATGTAAACATGTGTCATTAGGTGAAGGTGGGGCTTACAAGTCCATTGCGAAACCTTCCTCAGATAAAAATGGGAAGAAGGAAACTATTCAGCATTTCATGACTCATGGCTCCCACACAAACACACACACACACAAAATGTTTCTCAGCTCCCGAAAAATGAGTGTGTGTTTATACCGTCATACCTGTGTATGTGAAATCCATCCATTGTACCTCTCCAACAACATAGTGGAGATATATAACCTCTCCAGTGTGTTATGGGTCGCCCTCAGGACATCCTACCAGTTGGATGTTTCTGGAACGCGTCCCGTGGAAGGATTGTGTGTCTCTGTGATTCACAACAACCCGACGAAAGGGCAGAACCGCATCACCTCCACCCTTGGAGAGAAATGACTACTAGAAAAGTAGTCATGAAAGGTCATAAACGTACAAGATAGGATTCTACATTTCCCACAAAGCATTTATCCTGAAAGAATAAAGATAAATCATTATTCTGATGACATCATCAGGTTTACTTCCCTGAACTACAGAAAAGCCTCTCTGCAGAGCGAACCCTTGACACAATCAGAAACAGGAACTGTTGTGGCTATTCGTATCCATGGTTTCTGTATTAGTATATTATTCAAAACACTAACATTTGGCTAAATAAGTAACAGAGTAGTTTGGGAGCTGGCAGGTTTATTACAGTCACTGCACATTATGGGCTCCAAAAACCTTTGTTGGCATTTCTTTGAATAAAATTCTTAATTGACTAGATATAATAAATTGTATTATTTAAACCTGCAGTCATTTTCTTTTTATTCAGTGAAAGACACCTTTGACATAATGCCGTGCAATTTCACACTTAATACACTGCACAACAGAGGTTCAGTATCTGGTGACATGTGCAAATGTACCATGACAACCACCAGAGCAGCGTCCTGTGGAGAAAATTAACTTATCCACTGAGGGAGCTCTCTCGTCTCCTCCGGGGATACTGGCAATAACAGCGGTGCGGTTGATACACAAGCTGCAGTGCACCATGGGACTGTTTGGTATCCAAGACTCTGTCTCTGTGAGGGGTTCTTGTACATGCCTGAGTGAGAAGGGCAGTTTAAAATCACTACACATTGAACCTTTGCCAAA
>JAFBJU010001914.1:10180-12680 GCA_016785305.1 Colistium nudipinnis | reverse complement strand
CTGTGCGACACCATCGGCTCGGTGGGCGAGCATCAGTGGAGGACAGAGGGCTTCAGAGTGGTCGGGGACAACGAGAAGCCCCTCCTCCTGCAGTCGCTATGGAAACCCAGAGAGGGACTGGCGAGACGCTTCGAGATCCACAGGAGGAGTCTGGTGGAGGAGAAGACGTCCAAAGACAAAGACACCGTCACTGCCGGTACACTGATCAATTCACGGTGTACCGCATTCTGAGTCCGCATGTCTTTGATTTATTTTTTCTTTTCTAACCCATTAAAAAAAAAGCTTTAGAGTTCTCACAGTAAAAAATGTGGTTTGTTGGCACGCTTATTTTTCCAGTGACAGTCCTCCAAACCGCACAGACCAAACTATATTTTAATAGCTCCATACAGCTTCTTTTTCTCTCTTACAAATTTGGGACTTAAGTTTCCTTTTTGTGGGTCTGAGCGACTTTAGGGGTTGAGTGAACATCACAGACATCCTGTGATTCGAATTCATCTTGCTCCAGTTACACACCCTTGGCAAAAACCTCCGCCGAGGCAAATCCCGTCCACAGAAGGCCTCCCGAAAAAAAAATTTCCGTCGTCACTTGACACAAACACAACCCCGAGAGGGTTGGACCCGCTATCGTCTGCTGGTTGACACAGCTGTGGTCACGGTGTCAGGGTGTGTGTGTCCTGTTTTGTGCGTTGATTGTAGTATGAGTGACGCAGCTTGCGATATTGTCCTCGGCTATCAGTGCCAGCTTGTGGATTCCTGCTGTGTGGGTGAAGGTTTTTTTTTTTTTTTTTTTCTTCATTTCCATGGGCTCTCTGTCTTTCTTTCCACTGAGGTTTATTTCCTGTGTGGGGCTTCACTGTGTTGACTCTGGCATAAACACATGATCTACAAATGACCAAACACACACACACACACACACACATATATGCACACACAAGCACACGTACACACGCAAGCACACGCACGCACGCACGCACGTTACAAAAAACACGGGTGTGCCACATTCCATAATCAAAAATAATAACCCCTGATTTGATTTATGCATTTATACCTTTTCCATTTTTTGTTTTATCCACCTCCCCCGCCAGGTATCAACGCTCAGGCTCGAAAGCTGCAGAAGAGCCGCTCCAGGGTGGCCTCCACCCTCCAGGACAGGCCCTCGGCGCGCGGCCACACACTGCGGAGGACCCGGAGCCAGGTGGACCTGCTGGACTCTGACGCAGAGACAAAAGAGAGAGGCGGAAGCCAGAGCCTCCAACGGGCCTCGGATCGGAGTGACATTCGCGGCCTGGCGCCGCCTCCGGCCGAGGAGTGCCGCCAGGCCACGACAGAGGCCCACTGTCCGGCCCGGCCCGGCACCGAGCGGGACGGAGAGGAGTCGGAGAGGGAGGAGACGGAGAGCAGCGACGACAACACCACACAGTACTCCATTCACCCTCCTCACGACTGTCCCTACCTGCTGCTGCTGCAGGGCTGCAGCCCCGCACAGGTATCGCATTCAGCCACACACGCGCACGCGCGCACACACACACACACTGCTCCAACTGTCATATCTGAGCAAACATTACAGGCCTGTCGGGTTTCTCCACGTGCTGAAAAGCACAGGGGTCTGTGTGTCGTGTAGCCCCTACAAAAACACAAAAATAACTGTGTAAAAAAACTAAATACAAGGGATGGATTAAATGAAATGTTGTTTCTGCTTTTTTTTTTAAAAGTGTAAAAGCAGGTTTTACTCATTCCATTTGTGTGAATTAAAGAAAATCAAAACAAGTTTCTAAGCTGAATCAACATTTAGAAAAGATGCACGTACATGTGAGGATGGCGCTGGCTTACATTTTTTTCCCAGAATGAATTCCATTCTGTTTCTGGTTATAGGCATTCAGCTGGAGACTTTATTCGTTGATTATTATATTAGTTGAATTGAGAACAATAGCTGGCGCACAGCAACGGTCGTCACTTAAGCCAGAAAATCTGACAGTCATCATTAAATATAAGATTTAATTGAATCTAGCCCGCCGATGTCTTAGGATTAAAGGAGTAAATGCGGGGTTACTCTCTTTTATTAGCTCTACCAGAATGTCTGGAGAGAGAGAGAGAGGGAGGGAGGGGAGGATAATCATGCAAAAGGTCACAAACTATACGCAGAAAAAAAAAACTGTAAAAACTGATCAGGAAATGGAGAGAGACAACTGTGGAGCTGCTTCCTGACTGATTAGTGGTGGTTTTTAACCAGCACACACACACGCACACGCACACACAAAAACACAGAGAAGCTCATTCTCTCCCACTCACACACAACTGCTCTGATTTCCACAACTGAGCCACAGTTTCCCTTCACAAGAACATGATCATATGCAACCAGACATCCTAATTATATTATATATAATGGTATTATATTTATTGTATTTATATTTATATTTATTTTGATTCTGATTCTATTATTATTATTATTAGTAGTAGTAGTAGTAGTAGTAGTAGTAGTAGTAGTAGTAGTAGTAGTAGT
>JAFBJU010001914.1:0-10162 GCA_016785305.1 Colistium nudipinnis | reverse complement strand
ATTATTATTATTATTATTATTATTATTATTATTATTATTATTATTATTATTATTATTATTATTATTATTATTATTATTATTATTATTATTATTATTATTATTATTATTAGTTTTAGTTTTATTAGTATTAGTATTATTATTATTATTAGTTTTATTAGTATTAGTATTATTAGTATTATTATTATTATTATTAAATGCATTTTGTAAATGCTCATTTTATTCCTTTCGATATTCTCTATTATATTGTTTATCATTTTTCCAGGCCACAGACCATTGATTCACATGATTATGATTTTCTCTCTACTTTAGGATTTCGTCATCTACCTGCTTGCGGGGACGAAAATCCTAATTGGACGTCCAAATGATGATGATGATGATGATGATGATGATGAGGACCAAGACGGGACAAAGCAGGACATCCTCCTCTTTGCCCCCGACATCCTCTCGGGACACTGCTACGTCCAGCGGCGCGGTGTGGGCGGAGCCACCATGCTCCGCCCCTGTCGGGATGCGGCGGTCACCAGGAACGGCGAGGTGCTGAGACAAGAGGTGCAGCTGAGTCCCGGTGACGTCATCGGGCTGGGACAGTGCTACCTGTTTCTTTTCAAAGACCCCCTAGCTTTGATGCACAAGGTGAGACGTCCATCTATTCTAAAATTAAAAAAATAATAATAAATAAGGTGCAGTTAGCAAAAAATCTGCTCTGCACAAGGCGGATTTGTTTTTTTAACCACGTGTTGCATATAAATCCTGTTTTGTGGTTCCAATGTGATGTTAAATGACACAAATTCCATTTTTGGGTTCTTTTTTTGAAACATTTGAAGGAGGTGAAGGGAAATAACCCAGAGCTCAGTTTGATGACGGATCACAACACGTCCACGACAGAGATGAACCTCTGCAACACTCACATCTCCGCCTGCAGCGGAGAGCCGCCATCTTTAAAATCCCCAGAAGGCCGCAGCCTGAGCCTGAGCTACGAGAGGGGGCAGGAGGACCTGGTGGTCCAGGAGATAGTTATGATGGGATGTTCCACGGCGGAGGACAGAGCGCCGCTGACTGCAGGGTTCCTGCTCTGCGCGTGTGTTCAGTTCTCAGCTGCGCGTCTGCGCAGCTCCGACCTGCGCAGACTCCTGCTGCTCATCGCCAGCCGAGTCCAGGACCACGTGTGGGTGAGTCTTAAAAAAAAAAAGCTCTGATCAAAATGTTTTATATATGGAGTCATATCAGTGACTTCAATTATTTTAATATTTATTTAGAAGAAACAAATAAATATTTGTTCTGGGGGCATATTGAAGCCTTGATTCTTTTTATTTAGTTGAGTTTAATTGTTGCCCCAGTGGCCCCTGGCCACAAGTTGCTGCAGCTATATTAAATACATTTTATTTTCAATATTTTTTTTTTTTATAGAGTTGGTTCATTAATTTAAAGGACCCGGCTTCGATATGTTGATTGTTTTATTTGAGTTTGATGAAGCCCAAAATCTAGATGATTAACAGAAAGTGTCCTGTTGTTGTTTCCTAATATAGCTATGATATTAAATGTCATAAAGACATTTTAATGCACAGTATTGTTTTGTATTTTTGAATTCTTTGCAACTTTTGTCTTTTTGTGTCCTGCTTGACTTTAAGTTTCTTCACAATTGTGCATTTGTTGTGGTTGTCCTCTTGCAGGAGCAGACTAAGCATCTCGCTGCTGTTCAGCCAGAAGTGTAGGTGCATCTTACCCTTTGTTTCCTTCATCCACCCGTCCCAGGTGATTCCCGTTCTCAGACTCAAACCCCGCTCTCTGACCCTCTCCTGCAGACTCGGCGCCGAAGCGTCACGCCCGGAGGAGGCGGAAGCGTCCCTGGGCCTGACGGAGGCCATCGGCTCGGGGCTCCGCTCCCTGGTGGTGTCCATGTCCAACGGTCTGGAGCTGCTGCACTTCATCCAGAACCAGCTGCCTCTCATCCTGCAGTGGCGAACCAGCAGGGAGGAGGAGGAGGTGGAGGACCAGGAGGAGGAGGAGGAGAGGGACGAGGTGGAGACCTTAGGTTGGTCACCTGTGGTGAAACAATGATTGTGTTATTGAATTCGACAATTTAAGATGCACAGTTTGCACAATCTCTCTATTAAATGTAATCTGTTGGACCAATTTAAATCCCCTAATTTTTTTTTTTTTTTTACTTTGTGGTGTGACTTATGATCCCAGCTGTAAAATATTAAAATGCACATGAAGTTATGGGTTGAATGTGAAGGTCTCAAAACCAAATGTGTGTCCTTCACGCCACCGACACACATTTTCTTCACTTTCCCCTCCAACTCATTAATGACACTTAACAAACAACAGACATGGATGTAATTTGCCAAAAAAAAAAAAGAAAAAAAAAAGCTTTGTTCAAGCTTTGTTCAGACACATGCCATTCATTTGTGGCGCAACAATACAACTGCATCGTCGTTCACAGATTAGTGTGTGTGTGTGTGTGTGTGTGTGTTTATTTCAGCCCTGTTGGAGCTTCGGCTGTCCTGCGTGCCGTCAGCCAGCGAGGAAACGATGGCCGTGCTGGAGGAGGTCATCATGCTGGCCTTCCAGCAGTGTGTCTACTACATCACCAAGGTGGGAGCATGAGTGTGTGTGTGTGTCTTTCATAACCAGGATCCATGTAGTCCCCGCGCTGATGATGATGTGTAGTTAAAAAAAAAAAGTAAAATAAGGAGAGACAGGCTGAGAATAAAGAAGCCAGTTAGTTTTCCAATAGAACGCTCAGCCAGACCACACTGGGGGCATTATGACACGGGACACTATGGGCCTTTGTGTGTTTTTCATCTGCTAGAGTGTGTGTGTGTGTGTGTGTGTGTGTGTGTGTGACGGGGGGGAGGATGAAGGAACTGTGCGCTGCCAAGAGTGTATGAAGTACAAAGTATGTTCTAGCGTGTGAAAGTGTCAGGAGAATAAAAAATGCCCTGCACGTTTTCCAGTTAAAAAAGGAGACAGTTCTATCTATCCAACACACCGACCCTGCAACGTTTTTAGTCAAATGTGCAGGATGGTCGTGAATGAAAGCCACTGAATAGATTTGAATGCGGCTTCCTTGTGAAGTGTCTTGATTGGCAATTGAAATTTGATTTTTTTAGTGGAGTTCGTCGCCATCAAAACCGCCTCAACATGAATTCCTGGTCCAAGTTTAAGTTCACTGAGGTCACAGTGTCGAGATAAACTTAACATGACGAATGTAATTGTGCAAATTCACGTTTTTTTTGGGTTTTTTTTCCCCCTCTCAAAGACCATTACTTGGGGAGAAAAAAAAGAAATAATGGTATTTCATTCTGACCACAGATTTCCAGTTGTGCGCACCACACCCACAGCATGGAATTGTGCTAGGAAAGTTTCAGACCAAATTTCCAATGGAAATGCGTGGGTGTGAGTGAAAACACTGCATCCAAATGAGGAATTGTTTTTTTTTTTTGTTTTTTTAAACAACAGCATCTCATCTTTCCTTATAATTAGAAATCCTCGTTTATAAGCCGGGTTGGATGTCCACTCAGATGCTCGGAAACCGACCCGGTTAATGAGCACATGGGCCATTAGTGAAAGGGAGCCACGTATTGAACCACATCACAGCTAGCATTGGTAAAGTGCTGGAAGCCAAGCCAGAGTCTCACATGTCCCGCCCACTGGGATTCCGACGTAGTTTTTTTTTTTCGCTTCTGGCCACACAGGGAGAAAGTCAATGAGGTGACATTTTATTTCTAAAGGAGAAACTATAGGAATTGCGAAACACTCAGTGCCCTGTACGCTTTTTTTTTTTTTTTTTTTTTTTTGCCCGGTACAGAGGAGGATGTGGTTCTCTGACTACCTGCTCTCAGACAGCATCCATTTCTCTCTCAACGTTTCCCAAAGTCTGCCGGTTGAACCCAATGACTTCCAGATGCGTGGTTTGTCAGTGAAACCATAAATAATCCAGAAAAATAATAAAAAAGCTCGGCCATGAGTTGTTTTTTTTAACATGCAGGATCTAATTTACATTTTATGGTGAATTTGACATGCTGTATTATAAACCCAATTCCCTCGTTCCCGGCAACTCATGAGGTCGCAGATACGCTCCCCCTACCGGAGGTTCTGAGCATTCGGGCCTGGTTAAGCAGGGTCGGCACCACGGAAATGATGAGAGAAGATAGAAGGAATAAAAGGGGGATGAAGGGATGAGATCAATAGCACATAAACTCCTCTGTATGCAAGAGAGTTCAGACCTGCCCTTAACTCCACATTTAAAATTACGTTTGCAGAGAAATAGCTTGAAAATACATAGTGCAAACCAAAAATCATTGACAAGCATTCTTATAAAGTCCCAAATATTTAAAATAATATATTCAACAACATATTTGTTGTGCAAATAATACGATGTCTGAGAACGAATCAGAGTTTTCCATAAAATGGCTCAATAAAAAAAAAAAAAGCCCGAATCACCGTTCGAGTACAGTTTGTTAAATTTGCCATGACAAAGGGCCACGATGGATTATATATATATAAATAAATAAATCTGAGATATAAATAGTTTTTTTTACATACCACCTTATTTATGGGATGTAACAAAGTCAGCACAAATCCAAATTTCCAGTCCCCAAAAACATCAGGGAAAGTGTAAGTATATTTTATTGTTAAAAAAAGAGAAAAGAAAAAACGAAAAAAGTGTCATATTTCATTTCTGATTGGCCGGCTGCACGTTTCTGAATAGTAAGCAGCCTGTTTCAGGACGGAGGAGGCTTTGTGTGGACATTGTGTGTTTTCCTTGGCCTTACCGGTGAATCCAGGCGCGTCGTGTCATCCATCACGTCTGTCTCTTCGCAGCACGCTCCACGTTCTCACCTCTCTCCTGCACAGACACCACACAGCATGTGAGGAATGTGATTAAGTCACCCGTGTCAAAAAAAAAAATCTCATTTAGACTCATTATTCGCCATATTGCATATATCTTTGATATGATTTCTTTTCAAGTCCAACGTATCCGTGTGAAGCACTGCGCATTCTGATCTAAATGGAATCAGAAAGTGGTGCAGTTTGGGTAAATACATGTTTTTTGGAAGAGGGGGGCGGGGGGGTATTTCATGTTTCATGTAATTGCTGTGGGATGGAAAACAAAAGAAAAAAAAGGCGCCACTGGTGAGCAGCCATTCCATCCGAAGACACGTCGCCATGAGCACAGAGGCTCTTAAACGGGCCTGTGGTCAGTCTGAGTTTACATGTCCGCCACCACAAATTCACAAATGAGCAAACAAAGCAAAGACGTGCTTTGTTTTTATATATATATATATACTTTTTGGGGGGGGAATACGCCGTGGCTGCGCGCGGTGATCCCAGAATGCAGCATCGTTCCTGAATGAGTGATTTTTTTTTTCTCTGAGGAACATTTTCCAGCCCGGAGAGAGGCTGCAGGATGATTTGGCTTCACGTGGACTCATTTCCATTGTCTCACGATGTGTGGGGGTGACAGGAGTCCACATTGGTGTGGGTGTTTCATGTTCAGGCTGCAGGGAGAGCGGAGCCTCGACAGTGACTGTAAGCCGATCTGCTCAGGGCTGGATTCCCGCAGAAGTCTTCGCTCAGCACTCTCGTTTTCAGAGCCATGCCAAGCCCACATCAGCCATTTTTTTTTATTTTTTTTTTGGGTTCAAGGAATGTGGATCCTCGGCTGGCGCTGGCCTCTGAGGAAGCTCGGTGGGTGTAAGAGGCAGATTGGAAAAAGGAGAGGGGATGTCTGTGTACAATTAAAAACCCACCCGAACAAAGCCCTGGTTGTACACGGGCTGGTGCTGGAGGCCGGAGAGGACCTTTTGGCCCCGGAGGAGAGGAAATGTTAAAAAAAAAAACAACATCTCCCTTCATTTACTGCTGGTTGTGTCACATAGTGCATCAGAACCCATGTTGTGGTGTGAGAGATGCACATGTGTGGGTGGTCTGAGGTCTAGGTTCCATGCCTCAGTTTATCCCCGTTGATTAGAACATGCACCGCAGAGGTTTTTTTTTTTTTTTTTCTCCAAAACCTCACACACCCACCCGCAGGAATTGTCAACAATCTGAAGTCGTACACTTTGTGTCTGAGCAGGTCCTGTACCCCGTCCTGCCCGGCCTCCTGGACTGCAACCCCTTCAGGAGGGGGAGTCCCGAGGAAGGGGCGGGGGTCCCGGCGGAGATCCAGCAGGTGGTGGAGGTCCTGGACCAGGTCTGGATTCTGCTCTCAGACTGTCAGCTCCATCCAGAGATCTCCTCCCAGCTCCTGGGTTACCTCTTCTACTTCATCAACGCATCCCTCGTCAACTCGCTCATGGAGAGAGGTACGCCGGCTCCTCAGCCTAGACGCAGAACATCAAGTTATACATACAATATATGCCGCATAAATATGCATAAATTAATACATCAGACTGACCAGTAATAAATCACATCAGGATCCTCAAAAATAGAATCAAATCAAGTACTAGAAATGTCTGATTGTCCGTATCCATGCCTCCAGAGTTAAAAACAAAAAAAGTGTTACGTTATTTATAGGAAATAAAAACTCTTGTGTAAAATACACAATCCACACAATTTTAATAAGGCACCAATGGCTGAAAAAAATAAAGGCAGCCTTTACTCGTGGTCTGGTCCATTGCATGAATCCCACCCAGATCATGCGTTTCTCTGATTTCTCCTCTGGCTCCACCGTGTGGCAGCTTTTTATTTCTTTTTACATTTTGAGGTCTCAACAACTATGTGGTTTAATTGATAAAAACAAAAAAAAAACTGACGATTTATCTCCTACAATCATCAGCTTCTAATATTTGGATATTATTGCTCTCGAGCTTTACAGGATCAACGCTCAGTAAAGATAACGTTGATGCAGATCAATGGTCGTGGGTTTCCTGCCCTTTAGTGGCCTCTAGTGGTCACCAGTGGTCACTGCTGTAGAGACAACAAATACAATATATTAAGTTATGTATATTTTGTTGCACAATGGAGCTCAGCGGATAATATAACATATGTCCACGTGGAATAATGAAATTAATTATAATGAGAATTAAAATAATAAGACCCGTGCGTAAAATGAATAGCAAGGTTGCCCATTTTAAGGATGTCACTGATTCAAAGTATACATGAATAAACTAAAGTTGACTTTGTGTGTGCCCGCAGGTGCAGAACCCGGGTTCTACCAGTGGTCCCGAGGCGTGAGGATGAGGGCCAACCTGGACGTGCTCCTGGACTGGGCCCACGCAGCCGGACAGGGAGAGTCGGCCCTGGAGCACATGCACACACTGTCATCGGCCATCAATCTGCTGGCCACGCCTAGAAAGAGTTTACTACAGGTAAACACACACCCACATTCGCACACAGATGCATTTGCATTTTTTTGTGATAAAAAATCAAATAAGAAAGAAAAAATGTGTGTGCATTTGCGCATGTGTGTGTGTTTGGCAGACATCTTGGATATCCTTGCGCTCTCACCACCCTGCTCTGAGTCCAGCTCAGCTGAACCACCTGCTGAGTCAGTACAGCCCGGCGTCTCCCTGCAGACACAGCTGGACTCCCACGGGACAGGACCAAGCTGCCGTTCTTAAAACAGGTGAGTCAGCATTAATAATATGTAAAATAAAATGTATATATATAATAAATAATAATAATATGAAAAAAAAGATAATAATAATAATAATAATAATAATAATAATAATAATAATAATAATAATTCCTCTCCCATACAACTGAACTGCCTGTTACTGTTTCCTCAGCTGATATCCTGGAGAGTTTCGACACCCAGCATCCCCTGGTGCTGCCGGCCACTGGTTACCAGTTCCAGCTGAGGAGGCCACTCACAGATTCAGATTCTCTGAGGGAACAGCTGGACAAACTCAAACTCTTTATTACCACACTTGCTAAACCTCAGACCACTGAGGACACGGCTAGTGTGGGGCAGCAGGTACAAAAAAAACACAGTGGGTTGACATGCACATTTTTTAAATTCATGTATCTAGTTCATCCTTCTTCTATTTACCATACACCTTTTTTATTATTTGTCCACTTTCCAGAACCAACAACTCCATGCCACCACCTTCGTCACCTTACCTCCATCGCCGCCCTCTCCTCCTGCCTCCGCCCTCCACCTGGAGGAGTTCACTTCCTGTGGCGCCGTCCTTCTGTCCCAGAAGCTCCGACATCTGGAGATGCAGATCAGAGAGATAAAGAGCAGTGAGACGGGGAGCAGGGCCCCGGACACCTCGTGTCTCCTCACCCCACCCAACACGCCCCACAACGTGGATCCTGATTTGGTCCTGAGGAAAGACCAGGAGACCTGGACCAAGACCGGCAGCGAGACGCTTCCATGGACCTCCGACGTAGAAGATGAAGGTAGAAAAACAGAGAAGCACTTTAGGTTGTCTTATTTTTTTTATAATTGGCTTAAATTTCTTTTCCCTCAAAGGTGGATTAGTGTTTGAATGTCTGGCTGCGTTAAAGGCCGACCGTTTGAAATCCGACTGCCCCAGTATGAAAAGCATTTTGGAACTGAGAGAGGAAGAGGAGGAGGAGGAGGAGGAGGAGGAGGAGGAGGAGGAGGAGGAGGAGGAGGAGGAGCAGGAAGGCCATGATGAGGTGTTCAGCCTCGAACTGGCGCGCGGAAAAAGAGGACTCGGCCTCGCTCTGGTGGACACGACGGTGAGAGAGCGAGAAAATAAAAGAGTAGTCACTGTCATATCATTAAAATAAACATTTCAATTGAATTTAAACCAATTTCCAGCATAAAACGACAATGTGAGTGAGTGACTTACAAATACTCTCTTCTTCTTGTGGCTCTCTATGGCAGACAGAAATGTATTTCAACCACAACGAGGAGAGTAATGACATTGATTGTTTGATAAATTGGCATGCAGTGAAGCGGATTTTTCAAAAATAACGTTTTTTTTTTTTTAATTCTAGTAAAAGGCCCAACCTAGCCGTCCCTATCAGCCAAAACCGTTTTGTGACTAGCAAATATGCTAAATGTAACTGAACAAAAAAGTCACAGGCTATAACGGACAGTTTCCACACACTTAACTAAGTAAACGTGTGCGTTGCCATTTTTCCACTCTTAGGAAACATCCCTGAGGGTGAAGGGGGTTTTCATCCACTCAGTGGTTCCAGACTCTCCTGCTGCTCGCTGCCAGAAGCTGGCACCGGGGGACCGGATCCTGGCCGTCAACGGGGTCAGTCTGCTGGGCCTGGACTACAAGAGGTCAGGCTCAAGTCACCCTCATTTATTTAATTTTTTTCTATAAAATATCTATTCGATACATATTTATTTTTCTCTTGTCTTGTCCTTTGTCAGCGGCAAGGATCTGATCCAGTCCTCAGGCGACAGACTGAGATTACTGGTGTCCAGATGTGAATGGATGGCCGAGGCCATACAAACCGAATGCTGATGTTTTTACACCAAGAGACGGTTGAAGAAACCACAGACTTTGAGAGCTGGTCGAATTGGAGGAATATATAGGTTTAGGGAGATGGCGTCCACTCGAAGACGCGGTTGAAAGCACGTGGGAGTTTTGCAGCTAAACGTAGGACTAACAAAAAGAAGGAAGGAATTTTTGAAGGAGTAAAATAAGACATTCTGAGTTTGCCTCAAATATGAAAAGTTTTGTTTGCTGTTCAACGCTTACAACAAACCACCAAACTGCCATGGAAGTGTCACGGCAGAAATACATACCAATTATGTTAAAATGATGTACCACTGCTCTTCTTGTATTTGTGTAGTTTTTTTCTATGGATCATCCGAATTAAAGTGTACTTTATGTGACATTTGGTACTTGATATTGTGGATCATTATATATATATAAAACACAATTTGTATATATATACATATACATACATACATACATACATATATATATATATATACAGTATATATATATATATATATATATACGCACATTTTTTAAATGTTTTTCTTATGCTAAAAGGGTTGGAAAAAAAGGAATACGTAGAGCACAAAGTTTTAAGCAGCTTTAAATGAAATATTTGCTTTAAAGGCTATGAGCCATGTTTAGGGTCCGGGGTGGGGAAGAGGAAGGTGGAGCCTCAAGACCACATACAAGTGTGTGTCAGTGTGTGAGCGTGAACACATTTCGGGGACAAACAACATGACTGAAGCGGAGTTGTACACCGTGTACAAAGGTGTGTACTT
>JAFBJU010001912.1:1082480-1097855 GCA_016785305.1 Colistium nudipinnis | reverse complement strand
TCTCTCTCTCTTTCTCTCTCTCTTTCTCTCTCTCTCGCTCTCTCACTCTCTCGCTCTCTCTCTCTCTCTCTCTCTCTCTCTCTCTCTCTCTCTCGCTCTCTCTCTCTCTCTCTCTCTCTCTCTCTCTCTCTCTCTCTCTCTCTCTCTCTCGCGCTCTCTCTCTCTCTCTCTTTTATGCACATGTCTTGTGCACACACAAGATGAATGTCACCTCCTCCTCTTCCTCTTCTCCTCTCTGTAACAAGTGCGTGTGTGTGTGCGTGTCTGTCTGTGTGTGTGTGTGTGCGTGCAGGAAAGGCAGTTTCTCAGCCTCAATAAATGTGCTCTCCTCCTCGACCTTTGCTGTTTCTCCTCCTCCTCCTCCTCCTCCTCCTCTGTTCTTCTCTGTGTGACCTGTGTGCTCCCTCTCCTAACTCTCCCTCCTTGTATTTCTCTTGCAGCGGGCGCATTCATTATAAGGATATGTACAGTTTATTGAGAGTTATCTCCCCTCCCTTGGGCCTTGGCAAGAAATGCCCCCATAGGGTGGCCTGCAAGGTTTGGACCCCCCCCCCCCCTCCCCCCAAACACAACCTGCTCGCCTTTTAAGAGACTGGAATGAATGTCGCTCACTTTTTTAAGAATTAATTCTTTCTTACTTCTTCTTGACTTTATTTGACTCTCTTTGGGTTTTTTGCATTTTTAATCTCATTTCACCATTGAGTCATTGTTTTTTTTTGTTTTTTTTGGTGGTGGGTTTCTGTGGTATATGCACATGCATTTTGATATGACCATGAGAATGTTTGGGACCATGCAAAAGACGCACCCACTCTTGTACACACACACACACGCACACGCACGCACACGCACACCAGTAGTGGTGTGTGAAGCATGAGGGCGGTGCACTGCACTCTGGAACTAAACGCTGATGTGTTCACTGGTTCACTGGGTTTGGCGTAAACGGGAGTCTTTTGTTTTGTTTTTCTGCTTGCCGTCTAATGTTTGCCTGGGCAGAAAATGCATCGTTGTTGTCTGAGTTTGGGATTGAGCGAGGGGCGGGATTAGGATTAGGTTACCATAGAGACGTTGTTTCAGAAAACGTGCCGCTGATGAAGACACATTCTTTGTGTCTTTGTGAACCACAAAGCAGTTGTGTGCAATTTGTCTCGTTTTTACGTGTGACAGCAGAATCTTAATCTAATGCTGACCTTTCGAAAGTTCCAAAAATATATATATATATATATATATATATATTCTAGCTAGTTCTAGTTTCCTGTTTGAATTTAAAAACTAAATTTGGATTTTTAAGTGAAGGGAGGAATTAATGCTGTTAGCAAAACACCACAAGACGCACAAGAAGAACATATTTAAAATATGACTTTTACTTTATATAAACTAGAATAATAAGAGCAGACCTGCTGTGTTTGTGGGCCTGGAGGCCGTCTGTGTGTGTGTGTGTGTGTGTGTGTGCGCGCGCGTGTGTGTGTGTGGTTTTGGGTTCCAGGCTCTGAACATATAAAAGAATTTGTGGTCCACCAGGTGCTTTACGTTGTGTTGACAGATTTTGTCAGCTTTGGTTAAGACGATTTTTTATTAATTTTTTTTAGCTTGAAAAAGGTTAAAAGGTCAAATCACCTTCATCGTAAAAAAAAATAAAAATGACTAACACCAACATGTGAGGTTTTTAGATCCCACCCTCAGACCTGATGTGACGTATTTCTGCTGAATTTTTCTTTCTTTTTTTCTCCACATAATAATAATTATTATGATCATTTTAATTTATAATAATATCAACAGATGCAACCGGTCACAATGACATTGCTATGATAAAAAAATGCCGTAAAAAAAAAAAAGTTGAAAAAAGAAATATTTTTTTATTACTATAGTTCTATGAATCACCTGTGGATACATGTTTTCGTATTAAATACGAACTTATGAAGCCTAAAACCACCTGAGGAAAGTGAGAGGACGTGTTTCTTGTTTGTTTTTTTTTGCGATGTGGGTGAACTGACCTTCCTGAGTATAAAAAACCTGCAGTGGCTGCTGGGACGTCCCGACCTGCAAAACAAAAGAGAAACAAACCACCCATGATCCCCCGTTTTTTCCACCTCTCATAGAACCACCTCCTAACGACTAACTGAACTAAACCACGCCTCCTCCTCCTCCTCCCCCCTCTACTCCCCCTCCTCAGCCATTCTATGATAAATCAGAGTAGGAGCCACCACACAACACCTCCTCCTCTCCTCCTCCTCCTCCTCCTCCTCTCTCTCTCTGTCTCTCAGCGAACCACATGTCCGTAGCGATCAGATCAATAACCTCTGTGTATTTGTTCCCTCCCCCTTCTTCCTCTTCCTCTGTCCGTTTCTTTCCTTTTTTTCTTTTTTTCCTCCTCCCCCCCCCCTTTTTTTCCTCCTCACCCCCCCCCCCCTCCCTCCTGAAACACCCCTCTGTACCCCCCTCCCCCTCGTGCCTCCCCCTCCCCTCCTCATTGTTTTTGCTCTTTTTCGTTTACACGTCGTCCGTCTTCGTTTGTTTTGTCCGTTGTGTGTGAACGCATGTGTGCGCGACATGTGTGCGACACGCGTGTGTGTCTGTTGTGTGTGGCCACCCCAGCGGCCGGATCAGTTACACAGACATGTATCAGATGCTAAGACACATGTGTCCGCCGCTAGGCCTCGGGAAGAGGTGTCCCGCCCGGGTCGCCTATAAGGTAGACCCCCCCCCCCCCCCCCCCCCCCCCCCCCCCCTCCTTCTCCCCCTGCCCTCTTCTTTCCTTTTTTTCTTTTTTTCCCCCCCCCCCCCCCCCCCCCCACCTTTACCCCTCCACCACCTCCACCTCACCTCCTCCTCCTCCTCTCCTCCTCCTCCTCTCTGCCATCACTTCTTCTTTTCCCTTCTTTCTCCTCCCATCTCCGTCAAGATTCCTCCCCATCGCTGGGGAGCAGAACCTCTCCTCCTCCTCCTCCTCCTCCTCCTCCTCCTCCTCCTCCTCCTCCTCCTCCTCCTCCTCCTCCTCCTCCTCCTCCTCCTCCTCCTCCTCCTCCTCCTCCTCCTCCTCCTCCTCCTCCTCCTCCTCCTCCTCCTCCTCCTCCTCCTCCTCCTCCTCCTCCTCCTCCTCCTCCTCCTCCTCCTCCTCCTCCTCCTCCTCCTCCTCCTCCTCCTCCTCCTCCTCCTCCTCCTCCTCCTCCTCCTCCTCCTCCTCCTCCTCCTCCTCCTCCTCCTCCTCCTCCTCCTCCTCCTCCTCCTCCTCCTCCTCCTCCTCCTCCTCCTCCTCCTCCTCCTCCTCCTCCTCCTCCTCCTCCTCCTCCTCCTCCTCCTCCTCCTCCTCCTCCTCCTCCTCCTCCTCCTCCTCCTCCTCCTCCTCCTCCTCCTCCTCCTCCTCCTCCTCCTCCTCCTCCTCCTCCTCCTCCTCCTCCTCCTCCTCCTCCTCCTCCTCCTCCTCCTCCTCCTCCTCCTCCTCCTCCTCCTCCTCCTCCTCCTCCTCCTCCTCCTCCTCCTCCTCCTCCTCCTCCTCCTCCTCCTCCTCCTCCTCCTCCTCCTCCTCCTCCTCCTCCTCCTCCTCCTCCTCCTCCTCCTCCTCCTCCTCCTCCTCCTCCTCCTCCTCCTCCTCCTCCTCCTCCTCCTCCTCCTCCTCCTCCTCCTCCTCCTCCTCCTCCTCCTCCTCCTCCTCCTCCTCCTCCTCCTCCGCTGGGGAGCAGAACCTCTCCTCCTCCTCCTCCTCCTCCTCCTCCTCCTCCTCCTGCTGGTGTTCTCCTCATTGTCCGTCAGTGGTGGTTGTGGTGGTGGTCCTCTCTCCTCTCTCTCCGCCCGCGGGGATGGAGGGAGGAGCTTTCTGTCATGGTGCAGTGAAGTGAAGTGATAGTGGAGTGGTAGTCGGTGCTCTTTCTTTTTTTTCTTTTTTTTTTTTTTCCTCCTCCTCCTCCTCCTCAGGAATGAGGGAACACAGGAACCTTTGCCCGTCCCTCTGCAACCTGCACGGACGCACACGCACACACGTGTCCAAACACACAGGTCCCAGAACACGCGTGCAAACACACACCAAAGGCCATCAGACAAAAACTTAAAAGGTGGCGAAGCATTTTAACGTCTCCGTCCCAAATTCAGAAAATGAATTTGGAATCAAAAAATAATAATAATTTGACATTTTGAAACATTTTGACATTTAATTGATTGTTGTTTGCATATTTAACTCCATCTCTCAGTTGAAATATATTAAAGGTGACACATGAGCTTTCATTGTAAAAATGTCTCTACAGCCGGTTTTTGCTATAAATTGAATATACTCAAACTATTTAATGCAGACTAAAATAATGTATCTATAAATATATATATGTGGCCAGATATACATGTATATATATACTGTATATTTATGTCTGACCACATTTGTTGGAGGCACATCAGCTCACGGTGGTCATTACTGATTTATTTTGTCATCAATTAAAATTAAATTATGTTTGCTAAAAAATATGCGCAAGACACACAAGACGTCCTTTATTTCAGTCAAATCCAGATTTTGCCTTTGGAGAATCAAAAGAATCGACAATCAGCATCTTTCAGATTCACACCGTGCGACGATCAGCTGACGATGCGGGTACAGAAGGACGGGCAGGGGCGTCTTCTGTCCTCTGACTCTCTCATTTCTGTGGATGGCACTGTAGTGCACACGCCCACACACACACTCGCACTCACTGACGCACTCACGCAAACACACACCGAACCCCACACGTACACGCTGTGCACTTGAAATAAAACCATCAGGAAAGTTCCGGCCTTTTTTTTTGTCTTTTTAAGACTTATATATATATATATTTAAGATTTAAGATATATTTTTTTCTTCTTTGGCTCAGACCAGCAGAGTGAAGATTTGGGGTCAAAACATTTCAGCCTTTCGCTGTTTGTCTCTCTGTCTCTTCGTCCACTCCGTCTGTCTCCCTCTGTCATTCTGTTTCCCACTGATGTCCAGATTCAGCAGGATAGTAAAGAAAACATGATTCAGGGCCATAATTTATTATTATTATTATTATTATACAATTATATATTAAAAATATTACAATTATATAAATACTATTTTTATTATTATTATTATTATTATTATTATTATTATTATTATTATTATTATTATTATTATACAATTATATATTAAAAATATTACAATTATATAAATACTATTTTTATTATTATTATTATTATTATTATTATTATTATTATTATTATTATTATTATTATTATACAATTATATATTAAAAATATTACAATTATATAAATACTATTTTTATTATTATTATTATTATTATTATTATTATTATTATTATTATTATTATTATTATTATACAATTATATATTAAAAATATTACAATTATATAAATACAATTATTATTATTATTATTATTATTATTATTATTATTATTATTATTATTATTATTATTATTATAAACAATATATATATCTTTTAATTATGTTTCATTAAATGTCACATAAATTAAACGTTTAATTATAACAGCTATTAATTATTAATTATCACAGTAAATCCGTTTTTGAACAACAAAAAAATGACCTCTAACCAGTATCTTTTATATTCAAGTTTTATTCTGTATGATAGTATTTTCATCAAGTATATCAAACTTATTTTTCTCTCACAGAATCTGGGTGTCTTCTCTCTCTCTCTCTCTCTTTCTGCTCTTTCATTTTCCAAACTTCTCTCTCTCTCTCATTGTCCCTCGACATCTGCGTCCACGTGTCCGTCTCATCTTCACTCCTTCACCGTTCATCCTCTTTCTTTGTCCCCCCCCCCCCCCCCCCCCCCAGTGTGTCCCGGTCGTGGACTCCATCACTCACCCTCAGCCATCTCAGTATATTTATTGGAACCGTTTTGCAGAGAGTCGAAAAAATAAACGAGGTTGAGTTTTCTTCAGTGGACACGAGGCCTGACCTCCGGAGAATAAATCAGTGCATCCCTCGCTTCCTCAGGGAACTTCTGTCCGTGTTGTTTGGGTCCTCGTCTTTATCTCTTGTCTTGTCTTCTGTCATTTTTCAGCCTCTCTCGTCTCCTCTTTTCTTTTCTGTCCGCACACACACACACACACACACACACTTTTCTCTCCGTAACCTGCCACTCAAAGACGGCCGCTTAGTTTCTCCTCTATTTTTACTCATTCAGTGTATTTCACCATCCTCCCTGCTCATCCCCCTTTTTATCTGTAACTACATCTCATGACCAAGCTCAGCTCAGTTTAATTCAACTAACAGCCGCCCCCCCCCCCACCTCACCTTACACTCCTACTACCTACCCACAAAGTCCGGTTGCTCCAAAACCCCCCAAAAACCTACAAAGAACATCAATCATCTCTTTTTGATCTTCTCTATGATTTTCTATATTTTTTTGGGTTCTTTCAGGGAATGCCACAGCTCTACTCCTCTCTAACTCTGAGTCCCCCCCCCCCCCCCCTCTTATACACATCTATGTGTATAAGAGACAGCCTTTAAACACTGCACCCGTTTGGCATTGAGAGAGATCTATGAAATATTAACCATCGCTGTCCAATCTGACTTTGAATAAAGTACAAACCATAGAAAACAATAAGAAGAAATTTAGATGTGCCAAGAATCAGCGGGACCCCTTTAGGTGGAGGATACTCTCTTTGCGCGGATGCACGGCTGCTTGTTTTGTGGAAGTGGGTTTTTTTTTTCAGGCAGATTTTTGGTGGTTGATGGGAAGGAGCTGGGGCTTAGACAACTGGAGTGAGGTCCAGGCATGCTGCATGTGGCGTGTGTCTGTGTTGGTGGAGTGTTTTTTTTTTTTTTTCCCCGAGCCGGGTGTGTTTGTGCGGTGTTGCATGCACAACCCTCTTGTCGCATGGCTCCGGGGCGACATCGGGCCCGCTGCCTGCCGAGCGCTGTGGATGTCGGCCCGCGCCCCTCTCCCACGACACACTCAGGAAAACAACACAGCCCGCCATCGCCATCGCACCGCCGTTGCTTGCGCCGTCACCGTGAGTGCCCGGCGCTCATGTTGGACGGTATACCCGATGGACGCGCCGCCGGATAGAAACGAACGCGCGGCCTCGCTTCGTTCCGTCCGCCGGGGCTGGGCGTCCATCGGTTTTACCCCGGTGTCGACGTGTGAAAGGCAGGGAGCCTCCTGACAGGTAGGGGGAGCTCTATAGCCGACGCCCGAGTCAAAACAAACCACAGCAGTCTCCTCGAGCAGGATTACACCAGTGATACTGTTATCGTTCCCCAGTCGGTCGACCTATTGTGTGACCAGAGGACTCCAATTAAGACGCTTTAATTGGAGTCTGTGTAAAGACCTCTGTGTTAGTGGGTGTGGGGGTGGGGGGCGCTGTATGTGTTACTGTTATATATATAAATATATAGATACATATATTTCTATATCTATATGTGTGCAACAGCAGCGATGTGTGAATGCGCCAACGCATTCACACATTTGAAGGGAACATGGGCACAGGTTGGTTTCGGAGGCCATTTTGGCTCCGATGGGTTCTTCCTGGTGGTTCTCGGCTCTCCCGGTTGCTTAGCAGCAGGCGGCCCTCCGGGGTCGGCTGTGCCGTGCCGCAGAGTATCACTGGCGATCCCAGGAGACGCAGGAAAGCAGCGGATGTAAGGCGCGGTTGTGCAGCCATTAATCAGAGGACGTGCGGAAAAACCACAAAAGTCGCTGCCACACTTTGCGTCATGGTTGCGAACCACTGTTAGGCTAGTTTTGGCATTCACACGAATCTGCCTCAGGCGGCGTCCAATGGAAAACCACTGACGAATCTGGTCCCGCACTAATTGGCTGTTGTCTATGGAGCTCTCTCAACCCGGCCCCCCTGACCTCTGACCCTCGTCTCCTCGTGGTTCAGGCACTTGGTCCTTGTAGCGAGGACACGCCCCCTCTTCTCATCCTCTCATCCCGATTGGCTTCTCCACAGAGGCTGCTGCGCATGGACCTGCCCGTCGCCGACGACAACACGGTGCATTTTAACTCCACCCTTATGGCTCTCATCAGGACGGCGCTGGATATAAAGATCGCAAAGGGTATGGCTCCCCCCCCCATTTTTTTATTAATTTTTGATCTTGCTTTTTTTCTCTGTTCTTCTAAACCACTTTCCTGTCTGACCACCCTGGGTATTTTCCTTCCTTTTTCATTTCTGTTAAATCAACAAAAAATGCTTGCGACGGTTTCTGCAAACAAATGTGATGAAATTTGTGCCAATGATTTATTGACCCTAACAAACATATTTTTTTGTTTTGGATGAATGTGTATATGTGTGAATATTTTGGGGACGTTTGGGCCTCTCGTTTGATTTGGTTTGCTGCACGTGTATGTGCGGGTGCGTGTGTGTGGGTTGTGGGTGGGGTGGGGGGGGCGGGGCCTGCTGCTCAGGGGGTGCAGACAAGCACCAGATGGATGCAGAGCTGAGGAAGGAGATGATGGCGATATGGCCCAACTTGTCTCAGAAGACTCTGGACCTGCTGGTGACGCCGCACAAGGGTGAGTTGCAGGAGAGCGAGGCATCGTGGTGTTCATGTGTCCGACCAACAACCCACCAAGAGGACAGCTTCTACCAGTCAGTGTCACTCACGGCTTCGCATCTCCTGATCAGGCCACTGGAACACACACTCGCACAGGCACACGCACACACACACAGCACATGACTACATAAACAGACACACACACACGCCTTATTTTTCTCCTAAATATTGTCGTCCTTGTTGGAGCTGCTATTATTGTCTAATTCCATGATAAATTGAGTGAGTGCAGATGTGCTACCGCAAAACTTTACAGACACAAATAATAAATTCAACAACGCTAAAATGTGTTCAAAATATAATATATATTTTTTATTTTTTACTGAATGTAGAGTTTTTTATTATTATTATTATTAAATGGACGCTGCGTCCTGGTCCCCAATGATCTGCTACGTCATTTGTGTTGACAGATAAACATCCCAGTGGTATACGCCGCATCATACATCTACACACAAATACACGCAGACACACAAACACACACACTCAGTGCTGGTATCAGGGGGTGCCTGCTATAGAAGATCCTCTATAGAAGTCTTTTCACTACAGGACAATATCAAGTCATTCAAATAGAAGAGTAGAAACTAAAATATAAAAGGATTGTGATGAAAGACAATTATTCCAAATAAAATAACCTGATTTGAGCTAGTGCAGTTTTTATGCATGTTCAGCACTTTCGATTGTTTGGCTAAATGCATGGCAGTGGATGAGATGTAAAATATGCATTGTCATGTCTTCTTGCCCAGTAATTTAATGAGACAATAAGATCCGAGTGGTCACGTGTGAACGTCAGGTTTAATGCTGAGAGACTCGTAGCCACGCCACTTTGGAACGGACGTTTTTCAAGCAAAGCTCAACCTTTTTTCTGACTTTAAATGTCTCTTTGTTTTTTTGTTTTTTTTTATTCCATCCGAACTCTGGGGATCCTCGACCGGAGTTTTTAGAAAAAAAATTGAGCTCCTTGTTTTTTTTTTGTTCCCCCCGGGATCATCACGTCTTTCTTTAGTGAGGTGGCGACCTCGTCCTCAGCCTTAATATTAGGAGTCCAGAATAAAAAAAAAACAGGCCACTGACTCAGGACGGCTTATTGATAAGAGAATGTGAAGTGATCAGATGGAGCTGCAGCATCTGCCTGTGAAAAGACTACTGGCTTTTTTTTTGTGTCTGTTAATAATTGTACAGTGTTGTGATGTTGTGTGCACCAGCGAGAGAGATCAGCACTGTTTTTATCTTCTATCTAAATATCGACAACCATCATATTATATTTAAATCTAAAGATTTCATGACTTACTATTTTTAACTAATGCCTTTTTATTTACATTTATAAATGTTCTTATTTTTCTTCTTGTATTATTATTATTATTATTATTATTGTTATTATGTATTATTATTATTAGTATTGTTATTATTATATAAATACAACTATATATTACAAATATTACAATTATATAAATACAATTATTATTATTATTATTATTTTATTTTTTATTTTTATTATTATTACATTTTTTTTGTTGATTTTTTTAATAATGAGACACAGTTGTCTCTCCTGCTGGTGCACTCTGCATGTGGTGGTGAATATCTCTGTGTTGGTGGTGGTTTGTGCATCTTTTGCATTTGTTTTTTAATATTTTTTTTTTGGTGTTGGTTTTTTCATTTACCCCCCCTCCTCCCCCCTCGCCCCCCCCCCCCCCCCCCTCCCTCCCCCCACGGCTCAGGGTCCCATCTCGCTCGGGTCTAATCTTGCAGGGTAACTTGTCATTTTCTCAGCAGCCACAGACTTGACGGTAGGAAAAATCTACGCCGCCATGATGATCATGGAATACTACCGGCAGAGCAAGACGAAAAAGCTGCAGGCCCTGCGTGAGGAACAGGTAGAAACGCAGACAGAGCTTTTTTTTTTTTTCTTTCCTGAGGTACAGCTTCCACTTCTTCCAGCAACAATCTGAATTTCAAAAAGCATAAGCACCAAATCTTATGGATTTAAAGCCTGTGTGTCAAATCTCAGCCTGTGCATGGCCAAATCTGCCTCCCTCCAGCCGCTGGCCTCTTTTTCCATTTTTTTTTTATTTTATTTTTTTTTCACCGTGCTTGTTGACCAGAGGTGTCCAGATGTTTGACTTTTCCCACTCCTGCTTGTGTTCGCCCTGAGCTGTTTGAACATGCCGAGGAGGATTCACAGTGACAGAGGTTCACTCGTTGACAACCGTGGTTTTAAGCTGTTGATCATGTTTTGCATTTTGATGATGATGATGATGATGATGATGATGATACCACATGGCCTTACATTTCAGTCAGTGTCTTCCGCCCCTCCTGTCTATGAATGCCTCTGAGATGCACTCGCTCTCTCTCCCTCTTTGTCTTTTTTTACGTCCACGTGCGGACGACATCTCTCCACTCACGTGACACTTCCTCTTCCTCCTCCTCTTCGTCCTGTCCATCGGACGCAACAATTTAATGTATTCATTGGAATGAGGAAGTATTCAGTGGAAGGAGAGCATGTTAGTCCCTTTTTTTTTTTTTTTTGGTCATTTCCATGGAAGAGTGCGGCGCTGTGATTGCACTTTGTTCCTGAATGACATCTCTCCACTCACGTGACACTTCCTCTTCCTCCTCCTCTTCGTCCTGTCCATCGGACGCAACAATTTAATGTATTCATTGGAATGAGGAAGTATTCAGTGGAAGGAGAGCATGTTAGTCCCTTTTTTTTTTTTTTTTTGTCATTTCCATGGAAGAGTGCGGCGCTGTGATTGCACTTTGTTCCTGAATGCAGCATCCCATTGGACTGAACATCAGCAGGGCGTGAACCAGTCTGTGTGTGTCTGTGTGTGTGTGTGTGTGTGTGTGTGTGTGTGTGAGTGTGTGATGCCGCACTAAAGACACAATCCACCATGGACCACGGTTACACTGTTATAATGGCCGGTTCAATATTTGTCCTTCTCTGGCCAACATGTCGTCAGCGTCTTGTCAAATATTTCATTATCTCTAAAAACATCAGGATTGGTGTTAAATATTAATTAAATTCTGGAAATTCAGGAAAAACCCTCAAAGGAACACAGAATAGAACCTGAAGAAGAATATTTAAATAGATATACATATATATAATAGAGCATCTATTCAGCAATTTATTTCAATTTGATCCTTTCCTTCAGTCCATCCATGACCGTGTGGAGGGTGTCTTTAATTCTTCGCCATTTCCCGTGCTCGTCTCGCTCCTCGTGCCAAGTTGTGTTTTTTTTTGCCGTTGTTGTGTCTCAAATATCGTGTTGTGTGCGTCTGTTGTCTGCCCTGCATTGTCTGTGGCGTCTCTTGATTCTCTCTCTTCCTTTTGTCCCTCCAGGAAGAGATGGGACCTTGACTTTTTCAAGCTCTCCCTATTTGGTCCAATCCAGGTCCCTTGTCACCAAATTTCTTTAACAGCCATTTTTCTCCAGCCTATGTGTGTGTGTTGTTTTATATGTGTGTGTGTGTGTTTTTATATGTGTGTGTGTGTGTGTGTGTGTTTTTATATGTGTGTGTGATGTCGAATAGGTTCCTGAGATCCTGTGTATGTCATCAGACGTCAGGCGCTGATACATACGACCCTTTCCCCATAATCCATCTACACGTGTTTAGCCTGAAATTTTTCCCAGGGTGCATCAGTGCGGTTCTGCCATACCAGACTGTCCAGAGAACCAAGTGGAACGTTTACCCACTGGACAGGATCAGACAAAAAAAAAACAAAAAAAACACGAAAAAAGATTTAACAAACAAACACCTTTCCCAAATATATTAAGTATTCATTAAAATATTTGGAAAAGGTTTTTAATCGACTGTAATTAATCCTGTAATTATGTTTATGTTAATGAACCAAAGCTCCAGCAGATGCGTCTCCTCTGGGCCCAGAGCTGACTGACCTCTGACCCTTTTTGGTACAGCCGGTTCAGGATGTGTAGACTCCAAGAAAAAAAAAAAAAAAAAGGGCAAAACACTCAAAATGAAGGCACGGGTTGAACAACGATGACTTTTGAGTGAAACATTTTTTTTTTTTTTCTAAATAATGTGTTTCATGAAGTGACCTGTGATTTAATTCATTTATTGAAGGTAGAAGTTCCCCTGCGACGCAGATCTGAGCTCAGCTTTTCCTCTTTGAACACCAAAACACAAAACGACCAAAAAAATTGCAAATTTTGCCCCCGTTCAAAGAGGTTCAGCAGATCCAGGATCAGTCGTCCAGCCACAGGGCGGGAACTTTACCTCAGAGACCCACGGCCGACGGTGGCGCCCCCGTGTGGGTGCATGCTGCGAGTGCATCCTGTGTCCTGTGTGTGTGTGTGTCGGTGTCCCTGAGTGTGCCTGATGCCAGCCTGCAGGCCATGTCGTGTATCTCACACAGAACCGAACGCCATTAATGTTTCAGCGCATGGAGGCGCCCCCGGAGGGAGGCGGGCCCGAGGGCCAGGGCGGAGTCAACGGCCTCGCCGGCAGCCAACCAGAGCACGGCAGCGGCATGTGAGTGCTCGCCCGTGCTTTTGCAATATCATACATACGTGCTCAGCGTAAATAATGCACTTTTCCTGACATTTTGCGAAGATGTTTAAGGAAAAAATAATTGTCTAAAATATAATAAAGCAGAAAATATATGAAAAATATTGAATAAAATTAGCCCGAATGACAATAAAATAGAATAATGCAATTATTAAAGAAACGTACACACCTCACTCGCTTATATTTTTCTTTTTGTCAGGTACAGTCCTGATTTGTAGTTTCCTGACTTGTGTGTGTCTGTCTTTGCGCATGTGTGTGTGTGTGTGTGTGTGTGTGTGTGTGTCAGACCTCCCGAGGGTGGCATGACTGAGAGCCAGTCGTGGGTGACGGCCAAAGCCCAGGAAATGTTCCAAAAGACGGGGAACTGGAGCCCGGACAGACCGTACCCCGACGACGGGCACGACAACCGCCACAATTCTCAGGTAGGGTGAACACAGCGCAAAACGCCGTCGCCATGGTAACGCCACAGGCCCCAAGCCCGGCCGGTCCAGACGCACACGCACTGTGTGATTCCTGCTGTTGTCTCAGCCGCTGGCTTTAAATGAATTATTGATACGGAATATAAGTGATCGGGTTCGGCATCTCGGAGATAAAAGATGATGATGATGATGATGACGACGATGAAGAGGAGTTGGAATCCTGATGTTTCTCTTCATCTGAGTGACAGAGCCACTGTCAAAAAAAAAAGTGACCTCCAGTAAAGGAGTCTCATCTGTGATGTTTCTGTTATTCCTCCAGCAGAAGAAACTCTGGCGTCTGTTTCCGTTTCTTCTTCTTTTCTTTTTTTTTTTGCTCATTCCATCTCTCCTTTATTCTCTCGCCACCATTCCTCGATCGATTCCTCTAGAGTTTTTTTTTTATGATCCCTGTCGTACTTTCGCTCGTCTGTCGGGGACGTCGCCGTGGCTCCTCGTCCGAGAAAAGTGACAAAAAATACGGATTATGGATTAGGAATTGTGATTTATTTGAAGCTTTCTGGGATCTTTTGGTCTTCTGTTTCCCGAAGAGGATTTTTTTTTCTCCTCCAGGGGTCAGAGTTGGAACCCAAAGAACCCTAACCCTGACTGATATATAAAAGTATTATTCTCTAGAATAAACAACGGTATTAATATTTATTAGATGTTTACAGTGATAGATACAAGGTTTAAGCCCCTCCCCCCCCCCCACAGACAGTGGTCACCCCCCCCTCTGGTTGTGTGTTACAGACGGTAGAGATGAGGGAGATGGGGCGGGACGGGTACTCCGACACTGAGCCCTATCACCCAGTGGATGGGCACGGGCGGACCCTCTCCATGCCCCGCCTCTCGGCAGACAACCAAGTGAGCACCCTCATCCCACCGCCACCCCCACCCCCACCTCTCATTAGCATAACCTTCGTTGGCCATTGTTGTGCGTGTGTGCAATTGCAAAAGTCTCTCCCTGCGTCCTGACGCCAAAACTTAAAAACGCTGATTTATGAAGAAAAAAAATATGATTTTTTTTTTTTTCCATTTTTCTAAAATAATCCATTCATTTCATCCTTTCCTTTGTCCCCCCCCCCCTCCCCGTATCATTTATATAGATTTGATTTATTTATATATTTCTATTTAAGGATTTTATTTTTGGGATTTCAGTGTCACTGATTTTATAAATATGATACCATATATTATACGTATATTTCTAATATAAATATATATTTTGAACAATGAACACTTCAAATGTTTATTTACTCATATTTATTCAAGGTCATTCAAGGTGGAAACTTGAATCCTTTTTTCCACCTAAATCCTTTTTTTTAATGTATCTTAAGGATGCAGCAGAACAGCAGAGAGACTTTTGCCCCCCTCTCCCCTCCCTGTCTCCCCCCCCCCCCCCCTCTCTCCTAGATATGTATGCACATATATATCTAGAGGACCTCCGTGTGTATTTTCCCCCTCCACACGTCTCCATCCGAT
The DNA here is from genome assembly GCA_016785305.1 of Colistium nudipinnis. Classification (NCBI taxonomy): domain Eukaryota; kingdom Metazoa; phylum Chordata; class Actinopteri; order Pleuronectiformes; family Rhombosoleidae; genus Colistium; species Colistium nudipinnis. The sequence goes on along the minus strand of JAFBJU010001912.1, from coordinate 1,082,886 downwards.
CCTTGGTGTGTCTGTCCTGTGCAAACTGCAGCCAGAGTTTTTCCGCTCAGAAACGCTCACTGTGGTTGAAATGCAAAAGGGGAAAAAATCCCAGCAATCCCCAAATATTCTATAGGAGGATTTGTGGGACCTCAGCAGGGTGCAGGAGCTGTGTGTGTGTGTGTGTGTGTGTGTGTGTGTGTGTGTGTGTGTGTGTGTGTGTGTGTGTGTGTGTGTGTGTGTGTGTGTGTGTGTGTGTGTGGTGAAAGGTGTGACTTTTGAAATGGCCTTTTTAAAACCATGAGGCAAATTCATCTTTGCTTTCAGGAACAGAGGCAGAGCAAGTTTTGAAGAAAAAATAAATTAAAAATCCGATTGGTGGTTTTTGTGAGTAAAACGGATTTTGTATAAAAAAAAAAAAAAAAAA
>JAFBJU010001912.1:1037870-1081980 GCA_016785305.1 Colistium nudipinnis | reverse complement strand
GTGTGTGTGTGTGTGTGTGTGTGTGTGTGTGTGTGTGTGTGTGTGTGTGTGTGTGTGTGTGTGTGGTGAAAGGTGTGACTTTTGAAAAGGCTTTTTTAAAACCATAAGGCAAATTCATCTTTGCTTTCAGGAACAGAGGCAGAGCAAGTTTTGAAGAAAAAATACATTAAAAATCCGATTGGTGGTTTTTGTGAGTAAAACGGATTTTGTATAAAAAAAAAAAAAAAAAACGATGGTGTAGTAAGATGATAACATCCTACATTTCAACGTACTCATCACTGATGAATGATGACTCCTTGATTTTTAATGGAACTCGGCCTTTGACAAACTGTGAGGCCTCTGGCTGCAGTTACACACTCGCACGTTTGTGTCACCATGTTGCTCTCACTCTGGCGTGTTGGTTCATTCACAAAGGGTTTTTTCTGTTCCAGTCGTTAATCAAACGCAGACCGACTCGGCGCTGGTTGAAGCCCAGATTTAGGATGTCATTGTGTGTGTGTGTGTCAACGTTGTAGTTTTCGTTCAAATCGTCCAATAGTTTGTTGTTTTTTTGTGGTAGTTGTGAACACAAACACACAACACCAGCCCTGGCGGTAAATATAGTGAAATAACAATAAGATGTAACCTAACAGAAACCATAATAAAAGCCAGACTGTGGTGGGCATGTATAAAATGCCCTGTGTGTGTGTGTGTGTGTGTGTGTGTGGGTGTGTGTGTGTAGTGTATATATGTGTGTTTGTGCTCACTTACTTATCGTCTTCTAACACTGCTCTGCCTTACAGAGAGTTCATGCTGTTTCGGTAAGTGTGTGTGTCTGTGTCTCTCAGTGTGTGTGCGTGTGTGTTGTGCGTCCTCTCTCGCTCGCCCCTTTTTCTCCCTCTCCCTCTTTTATCCCACATTTGTGGTCATTTGAAACTTCTGTTTGACCTTTATTCTTCCTCTCCTCCGTTTTCCTTCCTCCTGCACCTCCATCACATTTCCTTTCCCTCTCTCTCTCTCCTGAAAATAATCTCGTCCTTCCATCATTTGATCTTTTTCCTTTTTTCTGTCCATTGACTTCTGTCTTTGTTCTCTCCCGGCCCTGGTTGCGATGCTCTGTGTGTGCGTGTGAATGTCTGTGCGTCTGCGCGCGTGTGCGTCTGTTGCGTGCGTGTGTGTGTGTGTGTGTGTGTACACTGCTCTGCTCTATGTATCATCTCTGTGTTTGCCTGCTCTGCAGCGGAGGAGACACAGGCCCCGTGGAAATAAGCTCAGTGTATGTACCTCGCATCTCTCTCTCTCTCTCTCTCTCTCCCTCTCTCTCTTTCTCTCTCTTTCTATTTTTCTCTCTCTCTCTCTGTCATATTTCAAACTGGATCTGATCTGAACCAAATTGTAGTGTGACGGTGGGTTTTTTTCAGCTGAGGCTACAAGTGAGACCCTAAAGTGTGTGTGTGTGTGTGTGCGTGTGCGTGTGTGTGTGTGTGTGCGCGTGTGTGTGTGTGTGGGGACGCATTGAAACGCACTCACCTGGTTTCTTGTCTTTTGAAATCACGATGATCAGATCTACTTTGATCTTCTCTCTGCTCTCCATCCGTTTGTTCTTCTCAGAGATCTGCTTGGATGCAGTTTGTGTGTGTCTGCGCGAGTGTGTGTGTTTGCGAGTGTGCGTTTTTTTTTTTGTGCGCCTGTGTTTGTGTGTTTTAGTCCAGGCCAACAGTGTATGAGTAAAAGCATGGATTGGCCTGAGGTGCAACTGTTGGCCTGCTCCGGTGAGGGGGGGGGGGGGGGTATGTTGTGGGGGGGGGGGGGGGGGGGGGGGGGGGGGGGGGGTTATGTTGTTGGCATGTTGTTGGTCATGCATGACGTGGCTAAGCTGAGTCTCGTCCGGGATGTGATGTAGCGGACTACCTGTTTATTTAAATCTGCTCTAAAATGTTACTTTCTCATAATCCGGATCGGATTCCCTTGGATTTGATGGTATTCGTGCGAACATGAGGAGGAAGTTACAGTTGTTTTACTCTATAGCCACCATCTTCTTGCATCACGTTCTTCTTGGAGCTTGTTCATTGTTGCGAATTCATTTTCTGGTGACTTTTAGAATGAACTTTATTTGGAGAAATTGGATTGGAGCGCTTCGCTTTCACCCGGACAGAAAAAAAAAAAAAAAAGTGTGAAACAAACAGTCAACCACAAACATTACTCATCTTTTTTTCAGCCGTGTGTGTGTGGTGGGGGGGAGGGGGTTATAATGTGTGCGAGCCCATGCATGGCTTCAGAGATTGTGCGGCTCCTCTCAGGACCGGGACTCGTCTTTGTCCGACGCCTGCTCGGTTGTCATGGCGATGTGAAACGTCCGTGTCAGGGGTCAGGGGTCAAGGGAGTCTGAACCCAGCAGGAACGTCACACTTATCAAGAGTCCTGTGCTAATCAAAGAGTAAAAAAACATTTAGACGGATATATATATATATATAGCAACAGGGAGTGTTGTATACAGTATATAATGCTCCCCACAGGGTTTGAGGATTTTTTTTTCCACCTTTTGCAATCTGAAAAACATTTCTCTGAATTTCTGTGCACACTTGATATTAAAATGTAAATCTTACACTACGATACCACATGATGAGAAAAAGGAATAATAGTCCGTGCAGGATTTTCCTGTTGGGTTCTTGCAGAGATTTTATGAAAGGTTATGAAATGTGAGTCGACATCATCTCCGCACAGGCGGCCATATTTCGTTCATGGGGGGAAAAAAACAGAATCTATATGAGACGTTTATGGTTGATTGATATTCTCCAAATGAATCTGCTGCTTTTTTTTTTGATTAAATAACTTCAAATATAAAAAAAATAGAAACTGTAAAGTTGATTGTAAACATTAATTCACATTATTATTATTATTATTATTAGTAGTAGTAGTAGTAGTAGTAGTAGTATTATTAGTATTATTATAAGATTATTATTAGTATTATTTTAAGATTATTATTATTATTATTATTATTATTACTATTATTATTATTATTAATATTAATATTAATATTAATATATTATTATTATTATTATTATTATTATTATTATTATTATTATTATTATTATTATTATTATTATTATTATTTATGAATCGTATTATTATTAGTATTAGTATTATGAATATTATTAGTATTAGTATTATTATTAGTATTTATTATTATGAATAGTATTATTATTAGTAGTATTAGTATTATGAATAGTATTAGTATTAGTATTATTATTAGTATTATTTTAAGATTATTATGAGTATTATGATTATTATTAGTATTAGTATTATTATTAGTATTATTTTAAGATTATTAAGAATATTATTATTATTCTTTGTCAGCTAGATTCCAATATTTATAAAACATTCTGCCTATTGTCCTCCTTATATTTCTATTCAACAATAAATATATTGGAAGAATGAAATATGGCTGCATCCGTAGAGTTTCTTGTACAGGCTCCTCAGCCGTGTGCATGCGAGGCCGTGGTTTCTCCAGCCTTGGCTCGTGCTTGCTCTTCCTCCCTCTGCCCGTTCTTCTACTTCTTCTTCTCTTCCTGTCTCCTCCCTCGTTTTTCTCCCTCGTCATGTTTCCGTGGAGACGCATGTGCTTGTCCGAGAGATTTCAGGTGGAAAAGAAAAAAAATGCCAATGGCAATACGAGTCGACTCAGAAACCGTGTTCAGGTTTTTGTTTTTTTTCGATCCAGATCAGATTGATGCAGGTCGACTCACAGCAAAGAAAAAAAAAAAGAAAGGAGGATTCAGGATGCAAGAAATCTAACTTCTTTCTTCCCTTTCCCTCCTTTTCCCCCCTTTCTTTCTATCCCTCTTCTTTTCTCCGTTTCTCCTTTCACTCCTTCCTCACAGACCATCACCGACACCAGTCCCATGCGCCGCTCCACCTCCAGCCTGGTCCACGGCCGGACCAGTCGCGGCGTCAGGCTGGACGACTACTCCCTGGAGAGGGTGGTGTCGGAGGAGGGGAGGCACGGGGGAGGGGGGCGCCGGCACCGGGACAGGAGTCACCGCGCCTCCCAGCGCTCCCTCACCAGATACACCGACGCCGACACGGGTGAGACACCTCGGAGGTCAAAGGTCATGGTGGATAGATGGCGAGATAGAGGGTAGATGAGAGAGAGAGGGAGGGCGAGGGAGGGATGGAGACAGATAATAGATAGTAAGTCAAAAGAATTTAAATGGATGATGTCATTTACAGAATAAATTAGAAAATATCGTCATAAATTAAGAAGAGTCTGCGTAAATTAGCGTAAGCAAGAGCCCCTAAAAAAATGGAATATTCATTATAATCCATTCATTCGTTGGTTGAGTCATGTTTGCGTCTGCACCTGTAAACTGAGACACACCCTTGCTAGGACTGGGCACAGACCTCAGCACCACCACGCAGTCGGGCGACCTGCCGCCCAAAGAGCGCGAGCGGGACCGCGGCCGCACCAAGGACCGCCGGCACCACCACCACCACCACCACCATCACCACCACACCACCTCGGTGGACAAGGAGCGCTACGACTACGCCCCCCGCCACGCCCCCCACGACCGCCACTGGTCCCGCTCGCCCAGCGAGGGGCCCGAGGGGCGGGGTCACAGACAGGTGGGCTCCCAACACACGTTCACGCCAAGGGTCCGGGAAAAAAAAAGACCAGGACACGTCTGTTGGGGTTTTATTTTAATTTATGAAAAATGTATTGTTATTGAAATTGTTTCACTAAATGCAGGTTGGATTTAAAAAAAAAAAAAAAAAAAAAAAAGGTGTTTTATTCTGTATTTAATGACTTATGGATCTCAATCTCTCTTTTTTCTGTTATGCTTTTTTTCTTTGTCACTGTTTCAATCTCTCCGTCCATTTTTCTTCAATGTGACGTTTGGCTTCTTGGTGTCAATATTTTGCCTCATTGCTACTTTTTTCCAATGATTTTTTTCAACGGTATCTCTCTCTATCTATCTACGCTGGCTCTCTCTCTCTCTCTCTCTCTCTCTCTCTCTCTCTCTCTCTCTCTCTCTCTCTTCTGGTGTGTTGTTGTGGTGCGTTTTGATTTTCCTTGTTTACATTTTGCTGTAGGGCAGTAGTTCGGTGAGCGGCAGCCCCGTCCCGTCCACCTCGGGGACCAGCACTCCGCGGAGAGGCCGTCGCCAGCTGCCCCAGACCCCCGCCGTGCCCCGACCACACGTCACCTACTCCCCCGCTGTACGCAAGCCCAGCTTCGCCCCCCCGGGGCCCGGCCGCCTGCGCTCGCCCTCGCCGAGACACTTCTCGCCGCCGGATCACGAGCGGGGCTTCCACCACCGACCCCCGTCCCGCCAAGCATCCCCCCAGCACGGGGGTTCCTCGTCCCGGCACGGTTCCCCGCGCTCCCCGAGGCGCCAGTCCCCCCGCTCGCCCCTCCACGGGTCGCCCCGGTCCCCTCACCGAGGCCGCTGGAGTGGGCCACCGCCCGGGGAAGGCCCGGATGGCGACGGGCCCTTCTACGAGCACGACTACGAGTACGAGCGCCACCACGAGCCCCCCGCCTACGAGCAGAGCCTCTCCCACGGCAACCCTCACCCCCACGGGGGGAACCCTCACCCGCACCCACGCTCGCCAAGGACTGCCCGCCACGGGCCCCCTCCGCCCCCTCACCCGCATCCACGGAGGGTGCCCAACGGCTACCGTTCGTCCTCACCCTCCCCGCACCGACGGGGAGCGCCCGGGGCCCCCCCGCCCCCCCACCACCGACCCCCCCACGGCAGAGGGCCCCGTAAGGGCCTGCACGAACCTTACAGCGAGACGGACGAAGACGACTGGTGCTAGCGACAGAGGGAGCGAGGGATGCGGGGCGGCGGCCTCCAGCGCTCCGGCCCCGGATATGTAGACCTTTTATAAAGCAGCAGCGGTAGACATTTTGGGGGGTCGCGGTGGGGAGGGGTACCCCTTTACCCCCCCACCTCGGACTGTGTTGGAGAAAGGGGGCGAGCGATGTTGCTGCCGTAGCCATTTTACACACTTTGTGTAAGACTCAGTGACAGATGCAGCACGTGGATCAAACGAATGATAACTCTTCGCTAAGTTTACCTTCCGCCTCCCTCTCTCGGAACTCCGCTTCCCAGAATTCTTTGCTTGAGCGACGAGGAGAGTGGGAGGAGCATGACGCTATTGACGACGGGCCTCAGATCGTTTTACGAGGGCCTGAAAGCACGTACGTCTCCAGGACTGCTGCGTGCCGTGTGTGGCCCCGATACGAGTCTGGCGTGAGCGTCCGCCGCTTCCATTTTGCTCTTTGAGCGGAAAGTGATGAAAGATAAAATTGGTCAAACTAAAATAGCCAGGAGCCCCGAACCCTTACATGCCAAGCTATGCCTCCAGAAAATCAAACTTGAACAATGAAGAACAAAACGAATCTTTACATGAACAAACAATGACAAGACAACAAAAAAAAAAAGGGAGAACAACCACTTTATCTTGAACCTTTTTTTCCTTCCCACGGGGACAGAACCAGGAAGCTCCGCCTACACTGCAAAAACCAGCCAATCTCAGCGCTGGCTGATACTTGATGAGTTTTATCATCCCTGTTTACTGTTAATGACTCACGTATTGCTGACGGAACTGGTGTGACATCACTTCCTGTTTGGCTGTGGTAGTAGAGGGGGGGGGGCGGGGCACAGTGTGGGCTCACTTCCTGTTTTGATTTTGGGTCGGACACTCGGGCAAAGCCCACCTCCTTCCTCAGTTACTCATCTCAGCGCATGACGAAGAAATGCTCCGACAGGAAATGACATCACACGGTGGATCGGGGCGGAGGAGGGGAAAGGAGGGATGGGGGGGGGGAAAAAGACTAATTTCTTCAGTATTTCTTCTATCGATTACTTCTCCTTCTTGTTCTTCTCGGGACATTGGAGCTTGGTTCTTCTGTTGCATTCGCTCAGCCTCCTTTCGAGTCCAAACATTTGATGGAAACCTGCATGATTGATTACATACATACTAGAGAGGAAACCTAACGGGGTGGTGGGCGGGACCTGGGGGGCTTTATAGGAAACTTTGCTTCTTTAGGTTTACAAAAGAAGTTCTCTCCTTTCAGACTCTCTCTCTCTCTCTCTCTGTTCGTTACTTCAGAGACGTCTTCTTCGGGTTTTCGGGCTTTCCGCGGTCGGCCCATACGTTTGTCTCGGGGTTTTTTCTTTTTTCCCGCCGACACGGTTCAAAAAAAAAAAACAAAAAAAAAACTCTACCTTTCTAAAAAGCTTTTCAAAAGACGAGAAAAAGTCTGGAGAAACGAGAGGGAGAAAGAGTGGAGAGTAGCGGACTTCGACCACACTTGATTTATTATTGTTACTGATGATAGTCTTATGAATAATGAAATCAATGTCTATGTAAAATGACGATGACAATGATGATGACGATGACGAAGATTGATTGATTGATTGATTGAACTGTTGCTGTAGATTTGTTGTCATGTTCTTTGGAGTTCAGGTTGGCTATGCTACGTCCATCTCGTTTACATCCTTTCTTTTTTTTTTTTTTACTCCCCTCTGTCTGATGACGTTTACTGGGTTCCGGAGGCCTTCCTGCAACCTTTTGGGGGGAACTTGGGCTCGGGGGGGGGGACGTTACACTTTGCAGCGTTGCGTGTTGTAACGCAACTCTAAAGACACACACTCTCTCTCTCTCTGCAGAGTCTGGAGGTCAAACGGGGCGGGGGTTGTCGGTACCTGACCTCGCAATGATTCACAGAGTCAGTTCTCTTGAGCCTGGCGGTATTTCACTTGAGAAAGAGGCGGAGTTTAGCTAATCTCTGCCTTTCACTCTGCAGGAGTTTGAAACTAGCTTAAATCTCTAGTTTTCTTCCGCTAGCAGCCACACAAAAAAAAACTCAATCTGTATTGATGTGAGTATTTAGGTTGATTTAAGGTGGGGGGGGGGGCAGTTAACACCAACTTCCCTCTACAGGACAGTCTCTGGGCCACATCCTGTTTTATTTCTAAACCAGGAGTGAATCTTAATCTCTGAAAGATTTACAGATAAAAAGAAAAAAAAAGTCTAGTCCGAGTCAGGAAACGCCATATTTGTTAGTCTGTAGGGTCCGACTGTGCCAATGCTGCCCCCCCACCCCTCACGCCCCCCCTGTTCTCAGGTCACCAGAACAACTCAATCATGGGAGGCAGCAAAGCTGGAACCTCCTCTGCCAAATCCCACTTCAGTATCCACCAACCTCTCTTTCTTTATTCTCCCTGTTTTTCTGCTTCCTGTCCTCTCACATCAACATGTCTTCTCACAGCTGGCCAGAGAGTGACACTGTGGGACATTAACAGGAAATAATAATTTCATCCTTATCGTTATGAGGGACAAACTGTTATTTATTGATTATATTCAATAATTCTAGGACAAGCCGATAAAAATAGAGATAATATATATATATAGACGATAACCTTCAGATAAATTTCGATATATAAGACTGTAGATGTAGCTATAGATAACAGACAGAGAGTAATTAAGAGTTTTCAGATATTTATTTTTCATTTTTCCAGCTTCTAATCTCGAGCAAGAGAACAAACCCCCGTTCACAGGTTGTGACTCTATGCAGATTTCATAAAAAAGAAACATCCTGGTCGTGTTTTTGTTTTTTTGAGGAGGAACTGTAAACGCTGTGGTACTGTAACACAGATCAGTGAAACTGGAACGGGAGGATCTGAGAAAAAAAAAAAAATGTGAAGATGGACGCCACTTTTGCACACGTCACTTGACATTACACCCACGATGACATCACCGTCTGTCGCTGTTTTCATTTTTGTTTTTTCCCCCTCGTATTCCGGCTGATTTTATTTTCTCTCTCTTCAATATTTTTTTTTCCTCCACGCCAAGTAGCTGAGCGTAGCGTCGGGATCATGGGAAAAATGTGGGGATATGTTTTGTTTGATTTGTTTTTGGCGGGACCCACCGAACCCCCCCAGCCCCCCCACTCCTGATTTTACCTTCCTTGTCCAGAGGTTTTGGGGCAGGACGGGGGGGAGAACTCCACAGATGCCAAGTAGCTGAGCGTAGCGTCGGGATCATGGGAAAAATGTGGGGATATGTTTTGTTTGATTTGTTTTTGGCGGGACCCACCGAACCCCCCCAGCCCCCCCACTCCTGATTTTACCTTCCTTGTCCAGAGGTTTCGGGGCAGGACGGGGGGGAGAACTCCACAGATTCCCCCCCTTACAGAGCCACAGTGCCTTCTGTATCCGAGTCACATCTGTCCACCGCCCCCCCCTCCCCCAAAAAACCCAACTCCTGTACCCAAATCCACTCCGGTCCGTCACCTCCTCCTCACCGTCTGTAGTAGATTAAAATCGACCACACTACGCCTTAAGAGAATCCCACGCTGGCATAGAATGGTGATTTTTTTTTTTGAAGGCGGGAAAAAAAGGGTCTAAACGGGCGTAAGGCAATTATTACTGTAAGAACTATTATTACCTAGCTTTGTTTCCTGTCCATCGCGTGAGAGGTTTTTCCAGAGCGGTTAGCTTACTTCTCAGGTCCCTCCAGAGTTCGGTAGCTAGATATTTACACGCGGTCGGGAAACAGTCGGCTACGGAAAAACGACAGCAGGCCTCGGATTGCGTTATCGTATGGTGATGTCGACCCCGCCCACTTCCTGTCTCGTCATTTACCCGCGTTCACAGACCGGAGAAAAGCCCCCCTCCATTTCTTTCTTTCTTTTCTTTCCACAACACCACTCGCTTGTCCAGAATTGTAACAGCGCATCCAAAATGGCCGACACACAACACTGCCCTTGTGTGAAAGCATCTTGTGTGTGTGTGTGTGTGTGTGTGTGATTTTTCCGAGAACAAATCTTGGGAAAACAAAGTCAGCACTTTGTTTTCGTTTTTTTTTCTCTACCATCGAGATTGTCGCCGTGTTTCTCTTTTTTTTTTTTTCTTTTTTTTTGCTTCTCTCCATATTTGCCCTCTTCTTATTTCTTCACCTCCAGCTTCCTGTCGTCCATCCGCCCCGATTTTGGTTTTCTTTCATCCATTCCTCGTTTCTGGGACGAAGGACAAAAACAAACAAACACGCCAACCCACCCGCTCAGTCGGATGTGAAATTGTGTCAGTGGGTCAGTCGTGAGGCAACGTGTCGACAAAAACACGAATAAGGGCTCTTTAAAAACAACACCAGTGGGTTTTAATGTACAGTAGTGCTGCCAAAAGTTGTGCTTATGTAGCTGAAGCCACGCCGTGGTCTCCCCTTTGTACAGCACTTGATGTGTGCATGCGTGTGTGTGTAGGGGGGTCAAGAGCGGGACAAGGGGGGGGGGGGTCTAAAGGTCTAAAGGTGACGTAAGAGGTACATTTAAGGTGTGTGTGTGTGTGGGGGGGGGCTGTTGGGGGGAAAAGGGGAGGGAGGGGGGTGGGGCTGGAGGTCATAGTGATGTTAACACACAATTTCACAATGGCACTGGACCACGCTGTGGTATCATCGTCACGCTCATTTCATCACCGTCACCACGGCAACGCCTGGTCCCACAGTGAGGGGGGGGCGGGGCTACTGCGACAGGGAGACATTTGTTGTGTGTGTGTGTGTGTGTGTCCCTGAGTTTTGTACATATATGGGAGAGTGTTCCTAAACGTATTATTTCTTTCATTTACTCATCAGTCTTTAAAACATACACGTTGTGTACGTATATTTCTCGTTGTTTTAGGACCCTGGGGACATGTTGGCTTTTTACTAGGTTACAAATGAAATCATAAATCCGTTTTCAACTACACAGAAGAGGGCATCTGAGTGAAGGTTATAAACCAAATATCTGAAATGATCCTTCTGATCCTCTATCCTTAGTATATAAAGAGATAATCCTAAACGTCAGATGCCCAAGCCAACACAAAATAATCCTTATGAGTAATATCAACGCGTGTGCGTGTGCGTGTGCGTGTGCGTGCACTCGTGTCCCGACACCATCAGCTACAGTAGGTGACCTCAGTGCCTTACACTGTACAGGACTCAGTGATTTCTCCATCGTGTCTCCGTCTTCACGCCCTCCTCCTCCTCCTTCCTCCCCCTTTCCTCACCTGTGTGTGGGGGGGGCGGGGTCTCGCCACTCTCCCCCCGTCCTCCGCCCTCTCTCCCCCGTGCCACGTGCTGTAAGTTGTTGGCTCTGTAATTCTTGTGTATATAATCCATAAAGTTTCTGAAAAACTGTTCACGCGACCTCCATGTTCATTCCCCCCTCATTCTTCTCTCCCCAGTGTCCTCCTCTGCATTGTATGTAATACCATCCATTACCACAGGGTGGCGGGATTGAGGCGGTGTTTGTGTGTGTGCCTGTGTAGTGCAGTGCAGGTTGAATGGGTTTATGTGTGTCGGATAGGTGGGTGTGTGTTTTGCCACTGGTGTTTGTGTGCACCTCTGGAGCCCAGCAGGTTTTAGGTCTGAATTTTGTGAACTAAAACAAATAAAAAAAAAAAAAAAAAAATCCCCCTGTGGAATACACAATGTGAGTGGCCACACGTAGTTAAAACTGCAATCATGCGTGCTGTAAGTTGTTGGCTCTGTAATTCTTGTGTATATAATCCATAAAGTTTCTGAAAAACTGTTCACGCGACCTCCATGTTCATTCCCCCCTCATTCTTCTCTCCCCAGTGTCCTCCTCTGCATTGTATGTAATACCATCCATTACCACAGGGTGGCGGGATTGAGGCGGTGTTTGTGTGTGTGCCTGTGTAGTGCAGTGCAGGTTGAACGGGTTTATGTGTGTCGGATAGGTGGGTGTGTGTTTTGTCACTGGCGTTTGTGTGCACCTCTGGAGCCCAGCAGGTTTTAGGTCTGAATTTTGTGAACTAAAAAAAAAAAAAAAAAAAAAAAAATCCCCCTGTGGAATACACAATGTGAGTGGCCACACGTAGTTAAAACTGCAATCATGGAAGAAAAGGATGCATTCATTTGGGGAAGTAAGGCCCAAACGAACTCGCCAACCCGAACACTAGCCTACATGTTATAAACTTAAAAAAAGTGAACACGTTTCGGGCTCAAAAGTGTCGAGTGAGGCATTTGGGATTCTTGGTGTTCACCTTGACCGTCATTTAAATGATGGTGATGGGTTCTACTCAGAAAGCAGCCGCCACAGGCCTCGAGCAGTTCATGGACGCAGCGAGGAAAACTCCGCTTCCTGAAACTTGTCGGGCTCCAGGTTTCTCTGTGATGATTTAGAGCTCACTCATCTCTCAGAGACTGTCGCCATAGCAACCCGCAAGGCCCCCCCCTCTCTGTTTCCGCCCGTCTCTCTCTCTCTCTCCTCAGTTCTGTCTTCCTCTCTGTTCTCCACCTTCCCCATGGCCTCAGTGGAGACAGGTTGCGTCCAGATTATTTCTCCTCAGCGTTTCGCTCTCGTCGTCCAACGTCGGCACCAAAAAAAAAAAAAAAAAAAAAGGGTCGTGAATCAGATGGATCTGGTTATATTTGAACCATTTCGAGCTCTGGTTGGATTACTATTCAAACAGAACATTTATCTATCTATTTATTCCAGTTCTGCCAACCGAAGGAGAGACATTTCGGATTCTCTGGTATTTATACTGGTTTTCCATGAAATCCAGTATAAATACCGTAAAGAAAATATATATAAAAGCCATGATCAGGATATGCTGTATCTGTCAATATAAGAGTTCAAAGTAAAAACTTGCGAAAGCGTTGACGTTGCAGAGACGTAGCGGCGAAACTCTGGGAAAGCAAATACACACCGTCCATCCCATGCCCATGCCAACCATTCGACCCAGTAGAACCGAACCAGTGCCACAGTAGAAAACCATCCAGGATTCACTCAGCAAGGCGGGGTGGGGTGGGGGTGGTGGTGGTGGGGGGGGGGTCGGGGGGGGGGGGGGGGGGGGGGGGGGGGGGGGGGGGGGGTCCATACATGGCAATTTAAGATAAAAGAGAAGTATTTAATTACAGATTTGCATGTGCAATGTGCATGCCACTATGTGGGGTAACAAGTCAACTTCAGGAATTAAAAAAAGAAATAAATATAAGGAAAAAAATATATATATGTAAAAATATATATAGATAGATGTTTTTAAGAGCAATGTGTTTCTTTTTTTCTTCTATTTTTAAAAACAAAAAATGCAAAAATCACCCAGACCAAAAAAAAACAAAGACAAAAAGGAAAAAAAAAAACAATAATTAAATACTCCTGACGAAAAAAAAAAAAAATGGAAATGACTTTGGTGATGAAATCAAAGAATGTTTGTTTGTTATATTTGCCAGTTATTTCACGGCGGGGGGAAACCGTGAGGGGAATCGAGGATAGATAACACTTAAACTAACGTGAGACACAAAAAAAGAAAAAAAAAATCAAAAGGGGGAGAAGGAATACAACCTTTTTTTTTTTTTTGTTGCCTTTGTGAAAAATAATCCCTTGGAGAGTAATGAGCTGCCTGAACCTGAATCTGGTGAATCTGTTTTTCCCGTTTATTCCAGCTATGAAATCCCTTCTCTCTCTCTCTCTCTCCCTCCCTCTCTCCCACCTCTTTCTCCCCCTCTGTTTCTTTCTCTGTTTCTACCAGTGCATTTTGTAATTTCAAACAGAACTCTTCCTAAAGACCCTGAATAAACCAGAGAGAATGCATTCTACCCATCCTGCCCCTGTCTGCCTCCTTCGTCCGGACACGCACGCGGCCCCTGGGATTACGTTTTCAAATCATCCAAATATTTATTGCTCATGGATCGAGAAGCTGTTTCCAGCTTCATGAGTGTCTTTGACAAAGTGTAGAAAGAATCGTTTTCATAAATCACCGCAGATACAGACAAAACTAAATTTATCACATGGCGTTATTCTAAATACAATTACATTTGAAGACATGTTGAATTACCCATGTCACCTGGGCCTTTTTCTCTGTTTACCTTAAATGAATAAAAAAGCGATTCTTTTCGCATCCGAGACGCATTTCACACAATTTTATTTTACCTTTGGAACGTTCTGCGTCGATGAATAAATAATAACGCAGTCATTTTGGAATGTTGTGATTTCAGGAAGACAAGCGCCAGACTTTCTGTTCAGACTGTGAGGATGAATCATGTCCTCAGCTCAGAGCAGCCGAGGTGACTCCAGAAACTCACTCGTCCTCTCTGAGAATTTCAAATATGTAGAAATCAAACGCCCCCACACACACACACTGCCCCCCCCCCCCCCCCNNNNCCCCCCCCCCCCCCCCCCCCTCCTCCTCCTCCTCCTCTTTTTCTACGTCTGGCACCACGTCACCCGAGGGTGTCACGTTTTGTTGACATCCCTCGTTCTTCTTCTTCTTGCTTTGAACGTGCTTTTCCTGCAGCCACACACACACACACACACACACGCAAACACAAAATTGACTGAAAATGTTTTTTGTTTTTTTTCCAATTATTTTAAAACATTTTATGCAGGAGACAGATATATTGGACATTTTAAGGGACATTTGCGGACATTAAATGCAGACCCTCAAGCCACCCCCGCTGCGCACACACACAAACACACTTACATCACACACACACACACACATACACACGCACACACCCACACACAATTAAACGTGGCCAGATGTATTAGAACACTGTCCTCCTGCCGCTCAGTCTAAAAATAGACTCCTCCTACACATTCTGCCGCCCGCCAGCATCAACGCATCATTTCCTGTGTCTGCCAGGAGAGAGCGCACACACACAGACACACACACACACACACAGAGAGAAGCATGCAGGCGTTATTACTCATTAGCAGTGTTAGCTCGTCCTGTTGTAATGAAGACGTCTCATTCAGTCACACATTCAGCACCGCAACATGCATGAGGTCATGTGTTCGCAGCTTCTCGACATGTGATCGTGATCTCGCACACACACACACGCACACACAATAACACTTAGCTTCCTCATTCGATCCCAGCAGAACATGAGCTGCTTTCAAATCAAATTTGAGCAGAGCATAACTTCCTGTTCCAACACACACACACACACACACACACACAGTCTCTGATCTTTCCACATGATGCGACCCAATAAATGCTCTCCATCCGTCCTTAAAAAAGAGGTTTATTTTTCTTCTTTTGTTTTTAACCACATAATCACAAGTTATGTCTGCGCCTCACGCATGAAATGTACATTTTGTCATATGTAGTGTAAAGTCCATACATTTATTCCATTCAACGTGTTTACGTTTAAATTCAACACAATGTGAACCTGCTTCCCCCTCACAACCCAAATATGTATGTGAATGACTCAAATGACCAATCCAAGAATAATAATCATGTCTTCCAATCAAATCACGTTCTACCGCATCAGAAACATTCCTCTGCACATGTGGCTCCGTCGGAAACATCAGAGCCGCAGCTTCCTGTGTGAAGACGTTTCCTGCGCGCTTCTTTTTTTAGCTGCGAGCTGTTAGTGAGCTGCACGTCACTGCGACGGGCTGCACTCTGCATCTTAATCACGCTGCAACACACACACACACACACATGCGGACGTCACCTTCCCTGAAAAAAAAAATCTCTGCCGCACAACAGCAGAACATTGCCAGGGTAGAACAGTGTGTGCTGTTTTTGTGTTTGGCATGAAAAATGATTTTTTTTTTTCTTTTTTTAGGTTTTTCCACTTAGGGCTAAATTCTGAATATTCACCAATAATAGAATGCTTGAAGGGTTAGAAAATGACACAATATCACAAGCATACTGGCTGTAGTTTCTATCTTACACGTACCTCTCCATTCTGTCAAAAAAAAAAAAAAAAATCGGAACAAGAACTACACAATAACAGAAATACACAGAATAACACAAGATTTAATCTTTAAACGACCTGACATCGTTTACTTGTCACTGGACTGGTGGAAAATATCCTAAAGCCATCGACATGTCAGGATTATCTCGACATTTTGTAGAAAAATCGATATTTTCTTTATTTGGGTTACGTCCCCTGAAGATGTGGTGAACATGTATCCTGCAGTTTTATTGTTGAACTTTTAAAACCCGGAGCCCTCGTGGGATCAAAATCTCCTCAAAACCAAAAAAAGTCATGAAATTCCCATGGGGCTCGGCGGCACTCGGTTATCAGAGCAGATCACGCGTGTTGACACGCTAAGAGAGCCAACGCGTTGGTGCCGCTTACACGTGTCAGTTATGACCTCGTCACTGTGATTATTATTCATTATATATTATCTCATTCAGCGCAACGTCCAAAGCGGAATCTCACACGCAACCGCACAATCGCACAAAAACACACAGGACTCAGAAGCTTCAAATTGTCAAATTCAATTGTAGGAAATGGTTGTTTGGGGGATTTGAGCCCATGTTCACTAAATTTGCTTTCTAGTTGCCAAAGAAAAAACCAGAAACACTTTTAAAGCCCAAAATCCTCTTGGCTGAATCATTTGAAAAATCCAAGTGTAAATCCAGGCGGGCCGAATGACCCAGATCTAAAAGATGTTTTTTTATGTGTGTATATATATATTTTTTTTTTAATCCAGTGTTTGCAGATCAGGGTCAGTCATGATAAACGTCTGGGATCTGCACATTGACAAGCAGCCTGGGTATTAACGCTCACAGTGAGACCAGAGAAACAGGATCCTTGGGAGCCATTTTGTGCCTTTTTGCCTGATGATTTAATTGGGAACCTGCATTTTCAGATCAATAGTAGACATGGTATTGGATACAGCCCCCGCAATATAAGTATATAATCAACAACTAAAACCCCCCCGAAAAAGAGGCTTTATAAATAGAGGCCGAATGAAAGACGGTGGAGGCCGTGTCATGGTCGACCTCAGATTAGAATGAGGATGAACGGGGAAAAAAAACAGCCAAGGTCCACTCGCTGTCTCGGTTGTCATGGCGACGGACCTGATGTCAGAGGAGCGCATTTCATCCACAGCCTGTATGGGACTTTCTGTCCAAAGTAAGGTTCTCTTCTTCGTAGTGACGATGAGGAGGAGGAGGAGGAGGAGGAGGAGGAGGAGGAGGAGGAGGAGGAGGAGGAGGAGGAGGATGAGGATGAGGATGAGGATGAGGATGAGGATGAGGATGAGGATGATGATACCCATGCTCACCTTTGTATTTTTCTTTATTCTGTGGTTTCTTATGTCCTCTGCGCTCTTCGTCGTGGATGATGAAGGTTGCGATGATGATGATGATGATGATGATGATGATGATGATGATGATGATGATGATGATGATGATGATGATGATGATGATGACTGAACCTCATTCCTCACAGGTGAGTGTTGAAGTTGTCGCAGCTTTGTGTTTGTCCACGTCAGATGAAAAGATCGTCCCTGATAAACAAACTTGGTGGCTTGTTTGAAATCTGAGTACACCCCTTCTCTTTACACACACGCGCACTTTGTGTGCGGATCATCACCATAAACAACAGGACGGTGACACACACACACACACACACACACACACACACAATGAAAACAGAGCAACTCGAAAGACCAGATCCACCTCATTGTCTTCAGGGCGTAGTTGTGGTTTCCAGTCATCTGACAGGAAGTGGGCTGGTGGTGGTGATGATGATGATGGTGATGAAGCAGCCCTCGGGCGCTGTGTGAAAACAACCTGTTGTTATGTGACGTTGCACAACTCTTTTAACCCCTCCCCCCCACACACACACACCCTCCGCCTCTAACCTCAGATTCAGGACATGATTCAGAAATCTCTCATAATCTGCAGGAAGTGTGTGTGTGTGTGTGTGTGTGTGTGTTTGTTGTACAATAAGCATGTGATTAGCGGGACACGGGGCCAGACTGGCACCGGGTTGCCCCGCGCCTCCTCCCTCCTCTCTGGAGGATTGACCTGGTGAACTCCGGCCTTAATATAGACCTGGTTCCAAATTTAGAAATAAAAACTCAAAGCACCCCTGAACAAAGAGCTCAACACAACTCAGAGTACAAGTTCCACGTTTTTTTTTTATTACAAATATTTACAACACTATATATATATATATACATATACATATATATATATATAATAAGCAGCTTGGAATGTGAGGTCATTTTTTCATCCACAGGTCAGACATGAACAGATTTCAGTGACGGCCTGTCTTTCTTTTCTTCTTCTCCTCTTCTTGAAAGCACCATGTGGACTCCTGTGTTACACACTGTTACACACACTACACACGGTGTGTAGGAAAGTCCAGAGAGTAGTATTGATCGATCAAAGTCCACAGCAGAACGGTGTGTGTGTGTGTGTGTCTGTGTGGTGTTACTTCCTCTTTCACTGTGTGAAGGCAGGAAATTCCCAGAAAGGCCTGTTGTGTCTTGTGTGTGTGTGTGTGTGTGTGTGTGTGTGTAGCTTCACCGCTGCTGATTCACACACACACTCACTTTGACTCAGTCTCTCGTGTGGACTCATGCAAAGTGAAGGTGAATCACACACGCACAGAAAAAGAGTCACACTTTCCGGTTCTCCCTCCGGCCCGACAGGCTCGCGCTGACCCCCCGGGTCGTCTCACCGTCCCGGGACGGTGCGCAGAGGGCTCCGATCCGCCCTGGTGGTGGGCTTCGGAGGAGTCGTGTTCTCAGCTCCTCTCTCGAGTGTCATTGAAGGCTACTTCCTTTTTCGGGCCCCCATATGTTCAAAATGCGGTTATAACCCGATTCAGAGTCAGCGCGCCGAGGGACTCCGCGGCCCCGGAGCGGCAGCTGTGGCGCTCCTCCCCGGGC
Source organism: Colistium nudipinnis (assembly GCA_016785305.1). NCBI lineage: Eukaryota > Metazoa > Chordata > Actinopteri > Pleuronectiformes > Rhombosoleidae > Colistium > Colistium nudipinnis. Next base: position 1,063,346 of record JAFBJU010001912.1, on the reverse strand, counting down.
TCCAGCCTCGCCCTCTTGCTGGGGAGGAAGTCGGGCGCCGCCGACGCCTTTCCCCGGCGTTTCCTGGACTGCCTCGCCGGGCTCTGGTTCTCCTTGTCGGATCCTTCCCCGGCCGCGTCGGGCTCCTCCTGGGCCGGCTCCTCCTCCGGGGGTGCGCTGAGAGCGCAGGAGGAGCGCGTGTCCATGGACTCCTCCGGCTCGCTCTCCCGGGAGGAGTGGTAGATGTCCCGGGCCGACCTCATGACCATGGAGAGCAGGAGGCTCCGGTGGAGCCGCAGACCTCCTCTCTGGCTCCGGGACGCGTACAGCTTGCTGATGGACACCGCCAGGATCCTCCTGGCCTCGGCGTTCACCTCCATCGCGACCGCGGCGCTCATGGTTTCTTTCTATGCGTAATTACGCACGGGTTCTTCTTGTTTTTTGGCACTTGGACCAAAAAAAATCTGCAGAAGCGGACTTTTTTATTATATATATATATATAAATATCAACTGACCCGGGTCAGACCTGGAGTCCCAGCTCAGACCTCACTCATCAGCAGCTGCTGCTCACAGAGGAATGGGAGCGTGCGAGGGACAGGGTGGCGTTTTATTTCCTCCCTGACGTAACGTGGACTTCATCCCTCAGTCAGTGACAAACAGGCGCCGCCTCCACCTGCTACACACAGACACACACCACACACACACCATCTGTAACGTCTACCGGGTTTTTCTCACAGCTGATCTCTCTTTGTTTTTTTTGTTTTTTTTAGTTTCTGCTGCTGCGTCAGGTCTGATTGGATTCTGTCTCTGATATTTGAGCTGTTCCTCTTCCGCATGTTCATCTTCCCGGAATAATAATAATAATAATAATAATAATAATAATAGTTAAAAAAAAATACGATTTTTTGACATATGTTGAGATTAAAAAGTCAAGTTTCTGTCACGGGTACAATATTATTTATTATAAATAGTCATATTTATAATAAATCCCCTTATGTTTGAAAACCTTTCTTAATGATAACATATTCAATTCTATAAAACACAAAGTCCAATAATAATAATAATAATAATAATACACACACACACACAATAAAGTCTGATTTCTGTCTTTCAATAGAGCTTTACAACATGAGGAGGAGGCTTTGGCCGGTTTGGGTTTGAGGAGGAGTTTAAATGGAAAGTTGAAATATTTAAAAAAAAATCGAAAAAGTGAGGTTATGTTATTAAGAGTTTACATGTGTGGTGGAAAAAAATACCCATGCAGCATTTCGAAGAATTTACACTGTAGAAGGAAACGTGTCCTCAGTGTAACACACACACATCACGTCACTCTCTCAGCCTCCACCCATATATGGCCCATCCGCTAGTAAAGCCCCCAACGGGGACGCGCACAGTGGAAATGCCATGACGCGAACGCGCAGGCTCGCTCCTCCTCCCTCGTTCTCTGTTTCTCCCTCTCTCGCCCTCTCGGGGATGACGTCATCTCTCGACCATATAAGGCGCTGTCACCGGTGTGAATGAGGTCATCAGGCTGCAGCTGAGGTCAAAGTGCAGAAAAACAGGTTGTTTCTCAGAGAGGTGAAATATATTTTTCAACAAATACAAGTGTTATATAAATTGCACAATTTTCTTTTTTTTTTTTTCCACAAACGCTGATTGTGAATTCTGCAGAAAAAGGGTCCATAAAAATGCTTCATGTTTGTCTGTGGACTCAGTCCACATGTTAAACAGGAACACTGGAAATAGAATTCCCATGGAAATCCGGCAAAATTCCAAATATTTTTTGCTTCTGTAGTTCAAAAAGCAATTTTTAATTGGAGCCCTCCGTCCGTGTACCTCGGTGCAGTCAGTGTGTGAATTATACGAGTTGTCAGCTACATTGTCGACGCCCTCAGTTGTCAGCTGAGAACAGCCAAGTCGTCACCATGGAAACCTTTGCCATCCCGACCCTCCTCCCGCGTGACGCGGACATGGCATCGGAAACGCAAACACTGTGATGGATACCACATGTCGGCGCTGCACAATTCTTTTTTCTTTTGCCTGCGGTCCAATTTGACAGCAACAGGGCACATTGTTCGGGTTCATTTCAAAACGCACAAAGACTGTTGATAAACAAAAAAAAATCGATTTTATGCATAGATATGTTTAATCAAAAAAAAAAAAGGTCAAATTAAAGATGCAAAAAATAAAAATGGCCCAAAAGCAAATGAATTCAATTAAACTACATGCATCCTAAAAGAAATAGGAGAATTGTTGCACCTCCGCGGTCTGCAGTGACTCGTGATATGTGGCATCCATGAAGAAGCTGTGAACTAAAAATTGTCGTTGTTGTTGTTGTTGTTGTTGTTGTTGTTGTTGTTGTTGTTGTTGTGTAGATTTAAATCTCACAGTAAACCTGACATGAACATGTTGTGTGTGTGAGGCGTGTGGAAGAAAAACAACTCACAATGACTTGACTTCAGGTCTGTACCCGACTGGTCGCCATGGTGACGGTGTTATGAGTGATTATACTCGCACTGCCTCAGGCCAGATGGGCGTTGGTGTGTGTGCGTGCAGACCAGAGGGCGGGGCCTCCTTCTTTTTGACTGCTCTCTGTAGTATAAACAGTTGCCGCTGGAAATGACCTAGTTTCCAAAATATGTGTTTTGTCACAATTTGCATTATATAATGATGAAGAGGATTTTATTTTGGATGCATGTCTGGGCTTTGAACCCCTGTAATAGTTTTTTTTTAAAGCTTTCATTTTCCACTTTCATATTTGAATGTGCACTTTTATGCATTTTTGGATTTTTTTTTTACTCCCACAGATGCACGTGGACATTGGTTTCTATTCATTTCTGTGTTCTGTTACGGTCTAAACCACGGACCCTCGGAGCCGGACCTCGTGTTGCGCACTGATTTGTAGGTTTTACAGTGACAATGGCTCAGATTGTTCAAACGTTGTGTGCACTACCTGCCCTGCGTCACATGGCGTGGGTCAGTCGGCGCCAGGTGGACGGAAACACATCTGCAATGCCGATCTGCCGCTACACTGTTGCCATAGCAACTATAATAACGTGCTCGCACACCCGGTGGGCTCTTTATTAGTCACACCTGGGCAACGCCATGCCATAAAATCCACTTTTATATGATGCTCAGGTTCCTCTGGACGTGTTACTGTTTGTAACACCGGTTGCCATAGTGACAATGGCGATGTTGTCGACCGCAATGGGATGCTCCTCATACTCTCCAGCAACGGCTCTGTTTCAAACTGGGAATGTTGAATGCTCTTTTGTGGGTTTTGTTGCACATTTAAAGAAAAAAAGGCTTTAAAGCCCATTATGGGATGGATGTGTAACAGTGTGGTTGAAAAAGCTGCAGATTTATGGCCCACAGCCTGATGTTTGTTGTGGTTTTCAGCTGCATCGTAGCCGCAGATGATTTTAATTCAAATCATGGCGTGTGTTTTTTTTTTTCCCTTTTCTTTCTGCAGGACGATGTTGTGTCTTGCTGCAGCAAACCCACGCTTCTCTGCATGCGACAACTTTTTCCGCGTGATTCCTGAGTGAATGCACTTCGCGGCCGCAGCAGCACGTGGTTATTTGTGACTTTTCAGAAATGAAAGTAGGTCACGCTGGCGAGGAGCACTTGAACTCCCCGTAAGGGATTGGGTCAAAGTTCCTATTTTTAGACCGAGCTCATGTTGACCTGACGTCGGGGGTTCTTTGGTTCTGCTTTGTTCCATCACCGAGTTTTACAACAACTCACACTTTCCACAGGGGCTCTTGTTTTGTTTTTTTTTTGCTTTTTTTCATTCAATCTGAACAGAAGGATGCAGAAGCTGCACAGATTGCGGAGCGCTTTGAGGCACAATTTTTACCATCTGTATTTGTTTGTCACGTCACCAATTTCATTTGTGCCTGGTAGAATGACCCGCTTGGTCAAATTTGATCTGCTCCTTTCAGGTAATAAGGACTGAGGGATTATATATATATATATATATATATATATATATATTTAATGGTATGATAGGTTCTAGAAATGCAATGTGCTAAAAACATTTTACAATTATGATCATTGTGTAAGCAAATAATAACCAGGCCTCCTATCTGACCAAGAAATGGCATATTCCAAATAAGATCAACGCCAGGTCAAGAATGTGGGATTATTTTCAGCAGGAGAATTAATCCAGGCAACTATTTTAATCATTGCACACCCAGCATGTAGAAACAAAGCACAATGGTTTCTGGGAAAAAAATGGAGTTGGTGGTCATTTTATTTAGCCAAAGCAGCGTTTTTTAAGATGAAATATCCGACTCTTTCACAGTGTGTGTGTGTGTGTGTGTGTGTGTGTGTGTGTGTGTGTGTGTGTGGGCGTGTGTGTGCTTGTGTCAGCAGGGGTGTTTATTACGGAGGCTGTGAACTTTCACAGGAAAGGGTGGGAGGAGGTGGAGGAGGAAACAGGATGGGGACAGGAAGGACGGAGCTGGACAGGACAGGGTGGGATAGAGACAAATGGGAAGAGAGAACAAGCCCAGGAGGATTTGCTGAGTAGGCCTGTTTTTTTAAGTTAAAGTCACATTCACCGTTCTGTTTATTAATCACATTCATTAATCTTTAACAAAAGCTCCGACGAGGAGGGTATATATATATATATATGGAGGAGGAAACAGGATGGGGACAGGAAGGACGGAGCTGGACAGGACAGGGTGGGATAGAGACAAATGGGAAGAGAGAGAACAAGCCCAGGAGGATTTGCTGAGTAGGCCTGTTTTTTTTTTTGTCACATTCACCGTTCTGTTTATTAATCACATTCATTAATCTTTAACAAAAGCTCCGACGAGGAGGGTATATATATATATATATATATATACAAAATATTTCAATTATTTGTGCATTTGTTAACTTTTGGAGTGAGCGCCGATTCCCCGAAATCAGACACGTTTTTTAAATACTATAATAATACCATCATTATGTAATTAATACCAAAATAATATCTAAATTGGGGGGGAAAAGATCTTGTCTCTTAAGTCTTAAAACAAACTACAAGTTAAACATGATCTTCTTCTTCTTGTGTTTCGTTCCTTCCTCCTTTTTTTCCTCTTCTCTTCGGAAACCACAGGCTCCAGATTCTGAACTCGCTGCATGACTAACTCTAATTTCTCTCTGGGTGGGGACCACGTCTCCATTGTACAATATTTCACTCGGGTGTAAACAGTGACTGGTTGGCCTTGGCAATGGCCTGGTTTGCAAAATGTGCATTTCTTTGACTTCGATGTCACAATTCACTGACCTCAAAGTGACTCCTTATGACTTCACAAAAAGAGGAAATCATTTTCTGATTTAATTTTATTGCTGGTGATATGTCACGTTTTTCTGGAGCTTGACCTTTGACGGATCCACACAAAGAAATGTCATCTGTGAGTCGACAAAGAGTTGAAAGCATCTTGCCTCCTTCACGCTGCAGCTTACTGCACACTCAGGCAGTGGTTGCATAGATGTTGCCACGGTAACTAATGTCATACAGATGTGTCACGCCTCTTCTGTTCCAACATGCCTTTTCTCCAGACTTCTGGCCAAGATATTTTTTCTTTTCTTTTTTTTGGTAGATTTAAGCTTTCACCGTTTAAAATGATTTATTTTTTATGAGGTGGAGTGGATACAGAGTCAATATTAAAGGCTCCTTTAAAGAAATGTACATTTACATTTAATAGAATGTAATTGAATGACATGAAATTACAGCATAACCCAATAATTTATATATGGTTTTATTTTTAAATGGGACTTTATGCAAAATGGGTGTTCCAAAAAAGGCCCCGTTTTATCAAAAATATAGATAGCGGTAACCATCTTCAACTTATTTTCCAAACACTATTATTGCGATCGATTTGGTAGATGGAGATGTGACTTATTTATTTGACTTTTTTTAGAAACTGAAAAAGGAAAGAAATGAAAGGCAGTTATATAGGTTATTTCTTACATAGTCATTTCAATGTGTGATATCAAAGTATGAATTGATCCTCAAGATTTTGAATATATTTTGTGTTATATTAATAGCAAATATTGAAATATATGTTCACTGCCCCTCATATGAAATAAACATGTAAATGACCACTTTTCATGATTTTATTATTGAAAACTTCCTCATTTTACTTTTGGTGCCCAAAACATTGCCAGAATATTATGTAGGATGTGTTTGGATCATAATCACGAATGAAAAAAAATGAAAATATGTCCTGCTGAGTCATTTTAATATTATTTTTGAATAAATAGTTCCATTTAACGTGTTCTTCTGAGTACAGGGCTGGAGTGAAGGTATTTACCGAGAGGAGAGGTGCGCATGCGCGGTCTGTGACCCGGAAGAAAGCATCATGTCGGTGGAGGACCCGTTCTTCGTGGTGAAAGGGTGAGAAATGAACGGATTACAAGTGTCACTCCTCGGCGTCACCTCGGGGGAACTCCAACAGACGCACGTTTAAAGTGTGCAAGTGACGACGTGTCGATCCTCTCCCGATACGCACAGTGAGAGCGGTTGGCGTTAGCTCCGCGGCTAGCTGCAGCTAGCTAGCATCGCAGCTAGCATCAGGGCTGCACTCAGTCCGTGTGTATTGGGTAAAGAAACAGTGTGTGTGGCCTTCTGAGGGCTGTGTTGTGTAGTTTTTTTTTGTCGAGTCCTCCTCTCAAGACACCGGGACACCTCTGGCTCTCAGATGAAAATGTGCCGAGGAGAACAAACAAGTCAGGGCCGTTTGTTTGGGTGCAAAACAGGTGTGTGTGGGAAGTTAGGTAACAACGAAGAAATGGTTTGTGTTTTGTATGTGTGTGTCCTTGCAGGGAGGTGCAGAAGGCCCTGTCCCGGGCTCGGAGCCTGTATGACCGGTGGGAGGAACTGCTGCAGGAGGGGACACAGGTGAGTCGAGCTGGGACGGGTCCAACCTGTGTGTGTGTGTGTGTGTGTGTGTGTGTGTGTGTCTGTCCTGGAACCATCAGGGGGACAATCTCACCTGCCGTACAACACAACACAACTCGTACACCACACTGTACTTAACTGTATAATCCCACGAAGATCCACACTGATGCACAACAAAGTGCACGACTGTACAATCCAGAATAATACAAAAACAGTGTGCACGACTGAATGATCCAACAACATACACAACAATGTGCTCGACTGCACAATTCAGCGTAAATCAACACTCGTACACAACATACGAGATCCATGACAATCCTAAAATCACCATTTCCAACAGCCAACACATTTAACGGCATTTTCTTTTTTCAATAAAAGTCTCCATTTTTCTCAGATAATCCACCTGTGTGTGTGTGTGTGTGTGTGTTTAAGCTGCACAGACACGGGAAGTGTAGCATATTTATGGTGTGCGTTGCTGTATAGTTAGTGCTTTCTTTTCTCAGGTGAGTCGGGACGAGCTGGACTGGAGCACCAACGAGCTGAGGAACTGCCTGAGGGCCATCGACTGGGACCTGGAGGACCTCAGCGAAACCATCAGTATCTTTTAGACCCCAAACTGTCTCTTCACATGACCATCGCTATTTTTGCAACAAACGGAGGCTTTGTGCGTTTCCCCTGTTTTATTTCCCCATCATCTCCAGAGTGTCTTTTAATTTTATAAAGGCTCAAAGCATTTTTTTTTTGCGAAATATGAAAATAATATGAAATATGAAAGGGCTCTTTCAGTGTTTAGTTGTTTTTATATGTTACACAATGCTGGGATTGTGTGACAGAAGAGCCACAAAAAATGTTATTGGGTTTCCTATTAATTATAATATAAAAACCCTTCCCTTTGTTTTTGTTTGTGAGAACATTTATGCAACTTTTGTTTTTAAAACCCATTTATCCTTCTTCTTCTTCTTCTTCTTACGTAGAATAACTAATAAATGTTTAGAAGCGTTTTGTAAGGGTTTCATGTCCGTTGGATCCTTGACTCTTTCAGGTATCGTGGAGTCGAATCCAGGGAAGTTCAGACTCGGAGATAATGAACTCCAGGAGAGGAGAGACTTCGTGGAGCGAACCAGGAAATCTGTGCAGGTACAATTCATCCCAAACACAAACTTTTAACCTCATCACATCCTCAAGCCTCTGTCTGTTCTTATGTGTTTTTATTATATTAGTTTGCCTCATGTTTAAAATGTATTATTATTATTATTATTATTATTATTATTATTATTATTATTATTATTATTATCACCACCATTATTATTTATTGTTATTATTATTATCACCATTATTATTATTATTAGTATTATTTTTATTATTTTTATTATCACCATTATCATTTATTATTATTATTCCTGCTGCACTGATATTACTGCTACTTTAAATTGTAAATATTAGGAATATTAAAAATGTATTCAAGTTCATCTTTATCCTACTGCTTTGTGTTTGATATTGACTGTACTCAAAAAATTAAGTTCATTTATCTGTCTGTACTGAGTCCAGAAGTATTTGCGGAAGATTCCCCTGGCGTGCACATGGTGCTTTACTTTGAAAGTTGTAGTCAGTGGTTCCATGTAAACATGCAGGAGGAGAGGGTGCAGGACACAAACATTTCCCAGAAGGCCTCTCATAAAGAGTACAGTCGGGTACACTGTGTTTCTGTTCTGAGGACTGGTAGAATTGATTATCGATCAGCTCCTGTCAGCTCGTTGGCTGACTCACTGTGGAAAATATGCGTCGCTTTTTCTACAAACGAGTCTCTCCAGCCGAGGCCGCGTTCTTTAAATAGACCTGAGAGCGATGGAGTCATCCGAGACGCACAAAAGATGTACACACACACAGGAACAACAAAGAATCTCTGGCATTTAGATCTGCTGCTGATCTTGGCACACAGCCGCAGATATTGTTATTGTTGTTTTTTAATTAATTTTTTACTTTTATTTTTTTCTCCAGGAGATGAAGGATCAGTTGTCGAGCCCTTCTGCTGTGGCTCAGGCAGAGAAGAAGAACAGACAGGTCGGTGCATATCTAAACACACAGACTGAACATATACAATACACGAGTGTACTGTGCACCATCACCGGTACTTTCCAAACACCACCTGTCGGATAGAAGCGTTTCTTGTTGAATGACACCACGGCGGAGTCTCATCAATCAAATATCTGGTGTTAAAATACACTTAGATTAGATAAGATACGCCTTTATCCAAGGGTGGGGGGGAAATTGCAGAATTTCCATTGACAGAAATCAAATACAATAAAAAAAAAAAAACATTTATAATTAACAAAACAAATAAGACAAAAATAGTGACGCTGTCGCTCTGAAACCACACGTGAATCACCGCAGCTGCTGGTGGAAAGTGTTTTATTCAACAGCACATGTCATACACACAATCATTTACCGGCTAACCCCGTGTGCCTGTGTGTGTCCGTGTGTCGGTGTGCTCCAGGCTTTGCTGGCTACATCGGGACAGGACAGGTCGACAGGACTCGAAGCTCATCTGGTTTCTGCAAACTCCAGATACATCCAGGAGCAACAGGAGCAGCAGCAGGTAGATGATGATGATGATGATGATTATCATTATTATTATTATGATGATTATTATTATTATTATGATGATGATTATTATTATTATTATTATTATTATTATTATTATTATTATTATTATTATTATTATTATTACTACTATTATTATTATTTATTTATTTATTTATTTATATTGTTTTAATAATGTCCTTTGTATGGCAGGATTGCACCACTTTACAAAGCCACTTGATTCTCAGCTTTAGTTTTTTAGTTGACCTAGCTAATTTCTATTCTTATTATTATTATTATTATTATTATTATTATTATTACTACTATTATTATTATTTATTTATTTATTTATTTATATTGTTTTAATAATGTCCTTTGTATGGCAGGATTGCACCACTTTACAAAGCCACTTGATTCTCGGCTTTAGTTTTTTAGTTGACCTAGCTAATTTCTATTCTTTATATTTGTTTAAATTATAAAAATAGCAGTGTATAGGACGGGAGGTGAAAAAAGCAGGATGTGAAAACGGAAGGGGGGGAACGTGAGAATACAAAAGGAGGAAGGTGTTAGATTGCGTAATTCATTTCACATTTTTGGTTTAATAGAAATAAAGAAGTAAAGAAAAGTGAACAATTAACAGAAAACAGGCGACATGGCCCAGTTTTCACAAATGTCTCCATTTCCACCATTAAAATCTAAATCCAGGTTTGAGGTTTATGTTCCAACTGTGTCTTTTCTGTTTCCTGTGGTGTTGAAGGATGAAAGTGTCTGGTAACACACATCCTGTGTGTCGGGTTGTGGTTTTAAGTGTGAACCGAACGGTTGATTTTAATTATAAAAGATTTCTTCCATTTCATCAGCGCGGTGTGGAAACAATTTTGTATTTTTTTTAATGGGACAAATCCATCAATCATACTTAAATCCACGTTTTAAACAATAAAAGTATTGGCTTTTCACAGCTTTTTTGGAAAATACCACTAAAATTACTCTTTTGGTTGTGTGTGTGTTGCGTGTGTGTGTGTGTGTGTGTGTAGCTCATTGTGCAGGAGCAGGATGAACAGCTGGAGCTGGTGTCGGGCAGCATCAGAGTCCTCAAAGACATGTCGGGGCGAATCGGAGACGAGCTCGATGAACAAGCTGTGTGAGTAGAAACACATTCACTAGACCACAGGTATTCAAAGGGGGGTTCGTGACCCCTGGGGGGGGGGGGGGGGGGGTTCAGAAGGAGGATTTAAAAAATATGATATTTTCAACTGTTATTTATAACTTTTACTAATGAAAACAGTCTGCCTGTGTTGTGTTGTGAACCTGTTTAGTCAACACACAATTGTGTTTGTTGTGACGAAAGTTTTCGGCGAAGTGTGACTCAACACCCAGATGAAAACACAGCAGGCTGAGCAGGATAAACACGAGGAGCGTGCAAACACTTCTGCATTAGACACTGACTCACTCAAATACACAATAGAGTCATAATCATTTTTTTTTTTTTTTTGTCAACTTCTATGACCTCCATAACTTTCTCTCTTTCCTCAGAACATTTTTCTCTTCCTGGCTGAATCTTCTTGTTTATTGTCATTGCATCCCAAAGAGTGTTTTATATATCTGCCAGAGCGAAAACATTTTTTTTTCAAAGCGCACAGTGGAACATTGAGTGTGGGTAATGTGCAATTAATGCAGAGTTGTGTGTTTTTTTTGTGTTGTTCAGTATGTTGGGGGATTTTGGAGACGAGATGGACCAGACGTCATCCCGCATGGACTCTGTCCTGAAGAAGCTGGAGAAAGTCTCTCACATGACCAGCAGTAAGTTAACGCACGCACACACACACACACACACACACACACGCGCGCGCATTATTTATATATATATATTGTTTTCATGAAACATATTTCCACAGTAATGACAGACATAACCAGACAATAAAGGTAATCCATGTTATGCAAAAAACAAAAATAACACACACTCTGGGTTTGCATTTTTTAAATCAATATTATTATTATGGTATTAAGTGTATAACCATGTCCCTGGTTTTTTGGCCTTTTTCTGCAGTTAAACAATCTACTTCCTGTTTACACCACACACACATACACACAGTTTTCATCTTAAATACACTTTTAAAGGACATAAGGTGTGATACTGTTTTATTATTGTTAGTCACGTGTGGTAATTCATTCAATTTAATATGCAACTTTGCAAGATTTTTTATTTAAATTTGGCTTGACTTTTTTTAAACATATTTCGACTAATGTCATTTCAGAAGTTTGATTTATTATTTATTTTGTATCCTTTTTTTTAAATGTATTTATGCCTTTCTATCTCTGAAGCTGTAAAGCTCTTATCTTATCTTATATTATTTCATCTTATTTTATCTTATCTGACGCGTCGCGTCCCTCAGGTCGGAGGCAGTGGTGTGCCATCGGCGTGCTGGTGGCCATCATGATGGTGGTGCTCATCCTGTTCCTCACTCTCTGACGTTTCCGTGTCCTCTAAGCCGCGTGGACAGCCGGGACTCTGCCACAGTGAGGAGACGCTGGTGACCGGCAGAGAGGAGGTTCCCTCTGCTTTAAATGATTCTGGTGAGGAAAAAAAAAACAAAAAAAAAAAAACGCAGCAGAGCTCAATGTGCGAGAGATTTTTTTTTTTTTAATATTGGTATATTTCAGTTCAATAATGGTACAGGATGAAGAGCCGCGGCTGATTTAAAAAAAAAAAAAAAAAAAGAAAAAAAACATTTGAAATGAGATTTTCATTTGAATTAGGGTTTGAAACGATCCCCCAACAGCTGCTCAGTGTTAATAGCTGAATTTCATTTGTCGGTCCATAAGTGAGTGTCACTTATGATCCACTCATGTGACTTATTAACGTCAGTTGGCCGATTAAACCTGATTAACCGGCCACACCGAGCTCATTGGAAGCTGATGAATGTTGATTTCATTTGTGTATTCAGCGTGGGAGGGAGGGAGTTTTTTTTATTTTTTCAGTGTTGCCTTAAAATGTATTTTTATACCGTGGAGAGAAAGCGCAGAATGTTTTTGTGCCTGTTTTTTGGAGAAACGACGAATGGCTCCTTGCCATCGGGCAGCAGCTGGTTTCACAGGTGTGACGGGAGGAGTCGGTCTCCTGTGGAATCGGATGCTGCTCTAAACATCCCTCACGCTACACGTCACTGATTTCTGCCACAGATGGCGACCCCGGCGTGGTTTCGGTGTGTATGTGGTTTTGTTTTTTTGACGACTCTGAGCACGGGGGTTGGTCTGGTTTCTTGAAAAGCTTTATTGAGGGGAGGCGGTGGAGCGGTTGCTGGGCAGGAAGTGATCACGTGAAGCTCCGATTTTTAGTCCCACAGCTCCCTCTACTGTATCCTGTCAGACAGTGCAGCACAAATATAAAACCATGATGCTTTAATTACAGCTTTTGTTTAAATGTACATATTAGTCCTGTCCAAAAGCTTTATACTCAATCCTACTTCTAGCTTTGCCTTTTTTTTTTATATCTTAGTTACTGAAAAAAAAATTCTACTCCTCCAAAGTCAACTTTTTCATACCTCAGTGGTCAGATCTGTTTTTCAGTTTTATTCTAATCAGTAGTTCACCTGTGTTTTTGATGTGCAATCAGTACAATGCACTGTGGGGGGGACTAAATAAAATAAAAGTAGAGGCATATGGAGATAAGATAATCCTGAAAAATTGCAGGATTTTTGGTAAATCTTTTTGCGGGTGTGAAAATTGCAGGGTGGCGTTGAGTGCTTCTCTTTGTTTATCTTTTTTTACAGTGAGTGCCCTCGTTTCCATATTGATCCTATAAACATTTTTTTTTTATTCCACAGTGGAACTGCAAAATATTATATACCTTATGGTTGCTGCTCTGTCGGATAATAATTTCAATTTTAAACCATTTGAAATCATGTAAAACGACTTTTGAATAGACCGTACAGGTGTACCTAATAAAACGACCACTTTATTAGGTCTTTATTTGCCTTTTGTCTTTGAAGGAGAACAAAACAAACAAACATTGGTATTAAAGGTGGAATTGTTGAACTGGTTAAAAACTACTAATGTAACTAACCCACACTAACTTACCTAAAGTGCCAATGATGAGGAGTTTCTTAGTTTTAAATAGAAATGTTTTGTTTTCTTCAGCAGGTAAGATCATTTTTTTATGACTTATTCTATCCAGAAAGTGTCTTGTTTGCTGAATGTTGTTGATGTTGCCATTGTGCTTTTTCTTACCATCTTGTTTTTTTTTGTTTGCCAAGTGCAGAAGTTGCCAAATCTTTAGGCCTTATAATTGCTTTCCTTGTATTTAGATTTATGGTTTTACTTATGGGGGGGGGGGTTGCATTTCACTTTTGCCACTTATGCCACATGAAGATGTAATGTTATTCTGCAGATGCTGTTGTATTAAAATGGTTTTTATTATTAGGCATATTGCTCTATTTTTTGCAAGTCCATTTAAAATATGATGTCGTGACTGAAAGTGATAAAAAGGTCAAAACACCTTCACAGTGATAAAGATAAAATGATGGTTTTATGACCTTTAATGCTCATTTCACAAACTACAAATACTGCATTTTCCTTGTATTTAGATTTATGGTTTTACTTATGGGGGGGGGGGTTGCATTTCACTTTTGCCACTTATGCCACATGAAGATGTAATGTTATTCTGCAGATGCTGTTGTATTAAAATGGTTTTTATTATTAGGCATATTGCTCTATTTTTTGCAAGTCCATTTAAAATATGATGTCGTGACTGAAAGTGATAAAAAGGTCAAAATACCTTCACAGTGATAAAGATAAAATGATGGTTTTATGACCTTTAATGCTCATTTCACAAACTACAAATACTGCATTAATCTTTACAGATATATATAAATATTTTCTGAGATTAAAGTCAGAATTGGGAATGTTTCGTCTGTGATTGTCTTTTTTTTTTTTTTTTTTTTTTTTCTTTTTTTTTTTTCATAGGTTTTATAGTTCTCCTGACTTTAGATCAAAGCACAGAGAGTTGACATTAGATGGGTGTGTACAGTTGTGTTGGAGGCAGACACACGACCATGGCCATCCTCACGCTGGGCTTCATTGTGGGCTCTGCAGTCACTAAGACTGTCAGAAAACAACTGGAGTATTTCTTCCCACCGCGAGCGTCCACCTTCGGTACCTTTGTGGACGCTGTGACGTCTCTGCAGACCAGATTAGGTTCAGAGTTCATCATGTTGCCGTAGTTAAGGTGGTGTCGCTCTTTACAATTAAGATAATAATACGTTCTGAGGCTCCGGACCACAAATCGTAAGTATTTGGTTTATCATTTTACGTTATTTATGTACGCTGTTTTAATTGTAAAGGTAAACGTATTTACTATTTAGATCCTGCGTGGTTGTGGCAGAAAGTTGTTGGTAATATTAATCAGATTACATTTTTAAATTACATTTTTTATTTATTTTTTGTCCCCTTTTAGTGACGAAATTGCCCAGTTAAATCAATTGTTTTTTGTTTTTTTTTACCATTTTATGAGATTATACACTTTGGAAAAAACATGTAATTTATGACTTTTAATTCATTGATGTCATGAAGACCATGACGGTGATGATGCCATTTACAGCCGCTGAGGAGGAGGCTCTAAACTAGAAACCGTTGAGGAGGAAGCCCGATGAAGAGGAGGACGCTGAGAAACAAAACATTAAGGTGAGTATATTTACGGAGTGACTCTGAAGTTTATTTTATTACGTATTTTTAGGGTCACTGAAATGGATCCATGTGTTGAGGTTAAATTGGATTTAGGACTAAGGGGGTTGACTCCTGTAGCCTCTGTAATATCAGCCTGTTGGTAAGACACATGGTGGTTCCTATTACGGTTAGAATAAAACAAATATTTATCCTTATTTAACTTGTGTATTTTTTTTTAATTTTTTTTTAGGACCTCGATCTTTGGAATTTCTACATTGTCTACAAAACTTCCTACGGACAAAAGGAAAAGGTAAGAGTTCATTTTTAGATAACCTACACCCAAACCCCATAATATGAACTGAAAACTTAAAACCAGAAGGTGGCAGTAATGACATTTATGTAGGAGGCCAACCAGGAAGAACCAGGTGTTACTCTGGGTAGGTGTTTTATATCCTTTCATGCTCCCTTTTTGTAGACCTCTCTGTGTCAGGTGATATACGACATCAAATATATGATGTCATTGGTTTTTATGACATCACAACACATCAAAGGACTAAGGGTGTATGTTGGGTTGGTGGATGATAGGACACATGAACATGCCGTTCTTCACACTGGGGTTCACAGTGGGAACTGCATTAACCAACACTTTCAGGTAACTATGGCATATTAATATAAAACCTGGAGGTGTCTGTGATGCAATTTTAAGAACGAACTGCTGTAAAAATCCAAAAGTGGAAGAATAACGATAATTCATGTCACACTTGCAGTTTGTAGAAAGAATGAGGGAGCTTCATACAAAATGCAACACAGTGGAGACGGAGAAGAATTTGGTAGACATAGTAAGTATTTGCTTTCTTTATTTTATAAACCTATTTCATTTGTTTCGTTCGTGGTAATGCTACGAGTTGAACAGATTTACAGTTTAAGAGGACGAGGTCTTTGAGTAGGTATTTTTTTTAGATCGTGGGTATGTTGTGTTCCATGAATGGCACTATATTAACAATGCTCTCATCTCTTATGCAGGCCCAGATTTTTATTTTGTCACTGTAGGGGATTGGCCACCGGCCACTCATCTCACAAATGAAGACATAGATTGGTTGAATCAGTTATGGTTTATGGGATTGGACGACTCTCACCATGCTCCGCGAATGTTCACCCTGCGACGACACGGCATCGATGACGGCGAGTTCTACGACCTCATGGACTTGCAGGAAAACCTGGCAAATGCTGACAATTACCAAGACGCTGGTGAAGACCGTGACAATGGTGACAATAACCACCCTGACGAGGACCATGACGCTGCTGACAACAATGACGGCGTCCACCACGACTTTGTGCATGACGGTGTCGACCACAACCACCACGCTGAGGAGGATGGTGATGCCGTTGGTGCAGTTGAGGTAGAACGGGGTGAAGATGGAGACCACCCCCTGCTTGGAGGCTACAGGGTTCGCCCCAGGGAGGAGGAGGAGGAGGATCAGGAAGCTGCAGAGGGAAGCATCCACACATTTAACTGGTGGGATGAGTTTGAACTCAGCGACTCGGACTCAGACTGCAGCGACTGTGACAACTGACGAGCATATTAGAAATAGCTCAGTCAAAAAATGAAATGCTGAGGTTCAGCTGTTGCCTGGGTCCATCCTGGGTTAGGCCGAGGCACCTCAGATTTGGACATTTAGATCCCCAGGATGGCTTATAGGGTTATAGTCTGGGTTAGGATTAAGGGGGGGTAACTTTTTAATGTATTATTCTGCCAGGCTCTCCTCTATTTAAAAAGAAGGCTA
Organism: Colistium nudipinnis; assembly: GCA_016785305.1. NCBI lineage: Eukaryota > Metazoa > Chordata > Actinopteri > Pleuronectiformes > Rhombosoleidae > Colistium > Colistium nudipinnis. The sequence continues at coordinate 1,046,453 of JAFBJU010001912.1, read as the reverse complement.
TGGGTAAGAGAGACAGAGGAAGGTCCCTGTATCACTAAAAGTCAGACTGAAAACAATTAAACAGATGCAAACAAAAACTTAATTTAAGCTGTTTATTTTTATTATTTTGGGTTTTTTTTGCTTTGTCATGTGACGTAACCACAAAAGGTGACTTGGAAATCAAGAGAAAACTTTGGCGGGGATAGAAATATTTGACAGGAAGTAGTGCAGAGGTAATTCCAGAAGGTGGCGCTAATGAACTCTAGAGGAAGCCAACCAGGAAGGACATTCTCTTGGCAGATTTGGGGTTACTGTGTTACCTTAGATATATCTCTCATTTTGTCCTTTTACCCCCTTGTAGACCTCTCCGTGTCGTGTGATATGACATCAGACATGTGATGTCTTGGGATTTTATGACATCACGGCACATCAAAGGACAAAGGGTTTATGTTAGGTAAGTGGACGATACGAGACGAAAACATGCCGTTCCTTACCCTGGGTTTCATTGTGGGTACTGCAGTCACCAAGAATGTTAGGCAGGTATTTGACCATTACTTCCCACCGCGAGATTCTGCTTTTGGCTTTTTGGAGGCTGCAAAGTCTTTACAGAGCAAACTAGGTTTAGAATTCACGAGGTAGTCAAAATGAAGGTGACGGTAATGCACTAAAAAAATTGGCAACGGCCAATAAACAAAGGAAGATATATAAAGTCGAGGTCTGAAACCAGAAGGAGGCGGATGAAGAGTCTTCATCCAAAATGGAAGACAGGGGAGATGGACAACAAAACGGTCGAAATCGTGAGTATTTGCGTCATCATCAGTTCACACAGACCTCTTTGATGTTCAGTCTGGCCTTTTTTGATTCCAGATCAAGTGATTTATATATTTCTAATCATGTTGAAAGTTAATGTAACTACCTACGCCACCTGCAGGTCCAGATTTTCACCTTTTTACCATGGAAGATCGGCCACCAGCCACTCAGCTTACCAACGATGAAGTTATTTGGTTGGATCTGTTGTGGATTACAGGAATAGACATATTTAACTACGATTTGCACATGCACTTGTTGCAAAGGAACGGCCTCCCAAATAATGGGAACAATGTAGTCATTAACCTCAACCTGGACCAAGATCATGCTGATGAAGACCGAGACAATCCTGACAACAACGACGGAGACCGCGGCAATGGCAACAATGACCACACTGATGAAAACCACAACAATGCTGACCACATTGAGGACATGGATCAAGACCATGACAACATGGACGAAGACCAGGACAATCATGGCGACATCGACATGGACAATGTCGACAACGTTGAGGGCGCTAACGACAGTGGTTTTTTGGAGGCTGACCAGGGTGTACAAGAAGAAGACCCCCTGCCTGGAGGATACAGGAGCACTTCAAGAGAGGAAGGGGGTCCTAAGATCGAAAAGTTCAGGTGGTGGGAGGTGCTTGACGACAGTGATAGTGACGCCGAATCCACGGAGGAGAACCTACATTTTCCATCCTGGAAAAGACATAGAGAACAAGATGCACTCAGGGATGAAAGACCTTACAAAAAGCCGAAATGGTTTTATGAGTTCGCCAACGGACACGACCGTGCTCACAGCAGCAGCAATTTTGCAGCTGAAGTTGTGGAGGAGGAAGGAGGGCGGCCAAGGAAGAGATCGAGAAAGAGGAAACACAATGAAAACAGATACGGAGATTCGATAGGCTTTAACACTTTAAGATGATAGACTTGTAGCTAGATACCCTGAAAATGACCTTCAGGGATTTGGATTTGGTCTTCAATGTCTGAAATGGCTCCAGGGGTGGTTAGGGTCAAAGTTAGGGGTTAGGGCATACCTTCCACATTCATTATTCTGTTTGGGGTCTTACGATTCAAAACTCCGTCTCAGCAGACACAGGGAGATTCCTGTGATCCATCAGCCCACAGTCTGATGTTCCTGGAGATGAATCCTTCTTTTAGTTGACCCTCCCTACGTTTCTTCCTATACGACAGTGATCCTTGACGGTGGCACCTTTCATACACCTGGGATTCTGGGAAGTCACCATCCACCACCAATGTGTTTGGTTAAATCACAAATAAAACTTTTGTCTTTTACAGGGAATAACGCTCAACCTTTGAGCAGGCCAGTCTTCCATAGTGAAAATCAGCAGACATTAAACGAACATTTAGCACGTCTAGAATGAATCTTGTTTTAATACTATACTGGCATTAAACCAAAAAACAAAACAAATATCAATCTGAGTATTTTAATCAACCCTTGTATTGTTTTAACAAAAAGAACAGTTATCATCACCAAATGAAGCTGTAAACAATGTCTTAGGCTAATAGATTACGTCAGAGGTCTTCAACAGGGGGTCCGTGAACCCTAAGGAGGTAGTGCAGGGGAGGTCGCAAACGTTTAGGTTGTTTAATGAATAAAGGTTTATATTTCTTTTTTTTCCAACCAAACGTGAATATATGAACCTGCGCATTAATAGAATATCTTGGCATGGCACCAGGCCCCGTTTAAAATAAGGCAGCATTTTATATATAGTATGGGGGTTTGCATAAATATCTGCAGTGAATATACAAAGATTAGGCAGTAAAAAAGGTTTTTCATATCGCAAGCGGACAGGTCGTGTATCTCTTATCAAAGCGGACCATTTTCGAGTGGACATGAATCTGTTGTAAGAACATAGTGGACCAGAATACAGGCCTCCTGGACTCCACATCCCACAGACTTTGCGTAGCCTCATTGTTTGACCAATATGCTCGAGCTAGACTCAACAGACCTATGTAGGCTTGGAGGTCTCCAATACTCTCCACGTGTCCCCAAACCCACTCCTCCCCTACAGTTTTGTCATTTCCTCAATGGACTTTTGGTAAAAAGAGTTGGAAGCTGGTTTTGATGACATCCACACTAAGATGTTGCATACCCTGTTGGCCCTGGCTTCATCCTTGAAATGTTTTCCATTCTCGCTCTGCCTTCGTCTGTCCTGGGAGGATGAATGCCAGAGCAAGTGGCCCCCATAGCACTGCAATGTCACCTGAGGTGCCTGTTCTTCAGGGGCCTGTTCTTTAGATGCCTCTTCACCAGCAATGGCGGAGGGGTAACACCTCACCCAAACCCCTCAACCTAATCTAACCAAATCCCCTAATTCCATTCTTATAACCCTAACCCTTATAACTCCAAATGTCTAGTATATATGTCCTGTAATAACACATTAGGTACCAGAAGGCAAGGCACTTACTACAGAATAAATTATATTTGCTTTGTCTACATTTCCACTGCTTGCTTTCTCCCCATGTTTTCCTCTGTGTGCTGCTAGGTGGGTTCAAGCTTCCAGCTGGAACCGCTTTCTTACGACAAATAACTTTATGTCATCTGATGGATGATGTCATACTTGGTGTAATAAGGTTTCATAACATCAAGACACATTAAAGGACAAAGTTGACATTCTGTTCTAGAAAACAATTTTCTCCTCAGTGACCATAGCTGTGATGAGGATTGAGAGATTGTATCGTATCGGGAAGGACGAAGAAAGGATGCTGCAATAAATGCGAGATGTCTAATCAAGTCCCCAGCTGATGTTTCTTCAACAGGTTTATTCAATATGGACAACCGGGGCGATGGACAACAAAATGGTAGAAATCGTAAGTCATTCTTTTTATGGTTTTACCCAGACCTCCCTCATGTTCAGTGTTTACACGTGATGTTGCAGTTCTGTGAATGTTCATGTTTACGCAACTCTCCCCGTTTGTTTTAGGTCCTAATCTTTTCATTGTCTCAATAAGAGATCGACCACCAGCCACGCAGCTCAGCAATAATGACATCGCTTGGTTGGATCGATTATGGCATTTGGGAATAAGCTTAAGTAGCTACACGTTGCACATCTACATGATTCAAGAAAACGAAGAAATTGGAAGTTATGGACTCGGCCATGGAGGGGTGGAGCAGATGTACACCACTGATTATGACGCTGAGGAAGACTACGACCAAACCGACCATGACATCTACACTGGCTTTATAGGCAACAACTTTGTCAACAGTAATCTCGAAGAAGAGGATAGTGAAGCTAGCAGTGTTGTTGAGGTTCACCAGGCTGAAGACGAAGAAGTCCCCTTGCTTGTAGGCTTCAGGAGGAGCCCAGTCGAAGACGACGAACAGGACCCCTTTATTTATTTTGTAGATAACCACACTGGATACAATGACAGCCTATTTTTTGAGGTTGACGAGGAAGTAGAAGTACCCGACCCCTTGCTTTTAAGATACCGGAGGATATCGAGGGATGCTGGAGATCACTTATTCTTTAACATCGTAAATGATAACATTGGTTTTTTTGAGGTTTTCCAGGATATAGATGACGACGACCCCTTGCTTGCAGGATTCAGGAGAAGCTCAATACAGGACGATGGACAGGACATCTTTAACAACACTACAAATGACAATGTTGCGGACAATGACGGTGGTTATTTTGAGTTTGACCAGGATGTGGAAGAAGAGGAGCCCTTGCTTGCAGGATACAGGAGGAACTCAAGAGATGGACAGTACAGGTACATCGAACTTGTTGAGGTGGACAATAATGACGGTGGTGTTTTTTGGGTTGACCATTGTGTAGAAGAGGAGGAGGACCCATTGCTCGGAGGATGCAGGAGAAGCTCAGGAGAGGTGGATGGACCGGATGCTGCAGGGAGAAGCACGTTTGTATTCTCAGAGAACGCTGACGAATATCCTACTGACAAGGATGCTGGAAGTAGCTTATTAAAAAAGGCTGGTCCTGATGCTGAGACCAAGGAGGAGCCCCTGCCTTCTCCATCCAGGACAAGGACACCGGAGCTTGACAGCAACTCTGACTTTGTTGAAGCCGCTCCTCACAGCAGCACCAGCTTTCATGTCGCTGAAGATGCAGCTTCGGTGGAGGAGAGTGACGAGAACATCTACCATCAGGTGGAGGAAGAGGAGGAAGACGCGCAGACAAAACCCTCGGGGAAGAGGTTGAGGAAGAGGAAACGGGACGAAGTCAATGACCACGAGGACAGAGATGAAAAGAAGCCATTTCTTTAAGCATTGCCGCCACATCCTGTGTTTGCCAACTGCCCGTAAACATGCACAGAAGAAGAAGAGCCTCAACCATCACCGGCTCATCCACTACATAGGAAGTTCTTAGTCAAGGGCTATATTTTGGGCTCATCCGTGAAATGAAAAAACACTTTCACCTCCATGTCGGTGCTGTCCGCTCCTCTGACTCAATGGCACCCCCTGTTGGTTCAAAACTTGAACCAGGTTATCTTCTACTCTTAACTACATTTAAATATATTGAATCCCACCTTTCAGGGCTTCTTTTGGCCCATATCTTTAAAAACAGCTCTACAAAGTCCTATAAGACTTTAGAAAAACATTCCGATTTATCAATATCATTAGCAACAGTGATAATGTGAATATTGCTCACATTCTGTTTGAGAAGTGAAAAAAGTCACTTGTCATCATATGACATCAGAAAAAGGATGTCATAGGGGCTATGACATCACACAACTTCAAAGGACAGTTTCTATATTGTGGAGGGGTAAATCCAGAATGCAATTTCAAAGATGCCAGCTGCCGGAAAACCCGATCGGAGAAAAAGAAGAAGGCGGAGCTTGAGGATTGAGGTTTCTATTTGAAAGAGAAGGGTTTTAGTTTTAGGTAAAAGCTTTCGGTCAAATGATCCCGGGAATGGCGCAGTAATGCCCTTTTGGCTTTTTCAGCTTTTTAGCCAGCAACCAGTAAACTACAGATGAATCCAAAATGGAAAACAAAGGAGATGGAGCGCACAACGACAGAAATCGTAAGTATTTGGTTCCTTTTTTCACCTGCTGTTTAAGGTCTATGAATGTTAAGCTTAGCTTTCTCTGGTTGTTTTGTTTCTAGGTCCGGACTTTTACTTGGTTCTACTCGGCGACCTACCACCAGGCACTCAGCTCAGCAACGATGAAATTGAATGGTTGGATAATTTATGGAACACGGGAATAGACAACTTTGACTATCTTTTGCAAATCTTCGTGTTGCAACAACCGGTCACTGCTCAGCTCTACAGCTTCTTCATCGCGGAAGTCATTCTTGGGAACAACGAGAACATCGACGATGACGATGACGACGACGATGACGATGAAGAAGACATGGGGTTTCTGGTAGACGAAGGGGAAGACGATGAGTTGGAGTATGAAGTAGAGGAAGAGGAGGATTATGAAGAAGAGGAAGCGGGGTATGAAGAAGACGAAGATCTGGAGGAATACGAGACGCCGGAGGACGAACAGGACATCTACATGGCCGACGTGGAGCACAATAGTGGTTTTGAGGATGAGCAGGGTGTGGAGGAAGACTTCCTGCCTCTGGTAGAAAGGTGGACCTCAGAAGAGGAAGATGGTCGGGCTGATGATGATGAGGAGCAGAGAAGCACCGTCCCATTCCACTGGTGGGAGGATTGTGACGACAGCCACGCGGAAAGTGACGCAGTCTGTGAAGAAGACTGTCACGGTGCTGAGGAGGAATGTGGGCGGAGCCCCGTCAAAGATGACGATGCTGAGGAAGAGGAGGAGGAGGAGGACCTGCCCGAGCGGAGGAAACGTCGGAGAGAGCACGACGCAGCGGGAGACGAGAAACTGAACAAGAAACCCAGAAAGTGTGACGGGTTCACGGGAAACTGCTCCGACCCTGGGACAGTCCAACCCGGACCAGATCCTGGACTCGTGAGCAGAAAGGTAGATGTGGCTGAAGGTGAAGGTGCTGTGGAAGGGATGGAGGAGGAGGAAGAGAAGGAGGAAGAAGCTACACATACAAAACCACCAGGGAAGAGGTCGAAGAAGACCAAACACAAGGATGACGAGGATGAAGGGGACAAGGAGGCGGGGACATAAGTTGAGGGATTCCAGACTCTTGACAGGTCCTGAGTCCTCAGAATGGATCCAGGACGGATCAGGTTTAAATATTTAGATTATAATCATTCAGTCAGGCTCTTTTCTTGCAATGGTCCATCTCGTCCTCAGGTAAGACACACAAAAAAAATGTCTTCATAATCAAACTTCATCTTCTACTTTTTAGGTGTCCTGCTCCTTCAATATATATCTATTTTTTTTTTATTATTATTCAACTGTTTTGCCATTGATATGAATAAGGTAGTCCCCTTCAACTTGTAGTTTTTAAAATAAAAAAATAATAATAATGAATTCATACACTGTATATATAACTTACACGATATCTATATATTAGGGCTGTCGATTTATTGTGTTAATTTCAATTAATCGTGATTAACTCATCACGAAGCATTTCATTAATTGGATAATGTTTTTTTAACCGCCTGACAGCCCGTACTATATATATTATATGTGTATATATTTATAACATAATATATGTATATAGAGAGTGTCCCAGCCATATTTTGGATCACTTGTCACTGGTGACACTGTGGTTGCCATTTCTTTGCAAATTAAAGACTCTCTTTTGAAATGATGCTTAAGAAAACGGATTAAAATAAAAAATGCAAGTCCAGTTCAGTCTCACTTTATGATTTTTTACTGCAGACAGAAACCAGGAGGAATCCAGACATATCAATATTAAGCTGATGTTGAAATTGATGTATTTCCTGTGGTTGGATGTGTCTCAGAGGCGGCTGACATGCGATTCTGCTCTTGGTTATATTTTTAATTTTAGCGCTATTCATGTCCCCATTTTGATAATCCATAAAAATAGAACAGTATGTTACGGTGAATTTAAAAACAAATATGTATTTTTTTTATTATTAATTTATTCATATTTCAACTATATGGATTTTAAGATTTCGGCCTTATTTCTTAATTTATCCCCTAGATTTTTTTTTGTAACAACGCAAAAATGCAACTTCCTGTTTGTTTCCATATGGATTTCAACATGTTAATGGTGTTTATTGTAAGTTTTTTTTAAGGATCTTCTGACTTCCTGTGACCATCTAAGATCAGCGGACAGAGGCCTGAGGTTGACCCTAAGTTCACAAATATCTGCAATGACTGGCAGAGGTCAGATTTTCAATCTGCTCTCTGAAAAAAAAAAATCTGAATTTTAATTTGTGGGGTTTTATTTATTTGGGCAAGCTTTTTGTAACATTCACAAAAAAGCACAGAACCAGACTAAAACGTCACTTCCTGTATATAAATGTACCCATAATGATATCGATAATAATTTATGTCATTATAAGTGTTCTTATTTCCAACATCACGTCACTGCTTGTTCCGTTTTTTTTTTTCTTTTTTCATCTCGTCTCATAGAAACCACCCTCGGCTCCTCTCGGCTCTTCTCGTGCCTCCTCGTTGTTCCTTGGCAACCCGCGCCGCGCGCCCCCGCTCCAGCAGCAGCAGCAGCGGTAGAGGCAGCAGCATCGGCGGAGGCGTCGGGGTCGCGCATCTCCACTGTGCCTCCGCAGAGCGATGGTGGAGCCGTGCACCCGCGTGGCGCGTGATGTCGGAGATGTTTGGCGTCGCGTGAGGAGTCCGGACCTGATCGCCATGAAGCTGCTGGTCGTGTTCGCGCTGCTGTGGCGCGAGACGCTGTGCGGATCCCCCAGCGTCCAGATCGGTAGGACCCCCCCCCCCCCCCCCCCCCCCC